>JACEFZ010024318.1:0-51859 GCA_014155875.1 Cepaea nemoralis | reverse complement strand
TTCTTCTTTTTTATGTTCTTAATCTTCTTCTTATTGTTCTTCTTCTTACTGTTCTTCTTCTTCTTCTTAATGTTCTTCTTTTTCTTACAGTTCTTCCTCTTCTTCTTACTATTCTTCTTTTTCTTACTGTTCTTCATCTTCTTCTTACTGTTCTTCTTCATCTATTTCTTAGTGTCCTTCATCTTCTTACTGTTCTTCTTCTTTCTTAATGTTTTTCATCTTTTTCTTATTGTTCTCCATCTTCTTCTTATTGTTCTTCTTCTTCTTACTGTTCTTCTTCTTCTTACTGTTCTTCTTCTTTTTGTTACTGTTCTTCATCTTCTTCTTACTGTTCTAATTCTTCTTATTGTTCTACTTCTTTTTCTTACAAGAAAGCAGACTGGGCAATGTACAAGCATCGCACCAGCATAATGGTTAGAAACCTGAACACTGAGAAAGACATAAATAAAGTAGTTGAAGAGTTTGGGAAATGCATACTACAGGCAGCGCGAGAAACAGTACCAAGAGGAGCCCGTAAACAATATAAACCCTACTGGAGTAGTGAACTGGAACAGTTGCATAATGATGTGGAAGTGTGTAGAAAGCAAGCAGAGGCCACACCCAGCCAAGAGCACCACAATAAATTCCAGCATGCAAAAGCCAAATTTCAAAGGACCAAGCTGCAGGCTAGACGGAAAAGCTGGCAGGAGAAGACGGAGTCTCTGAACTTTGAAAGAGACACAAGGAAATTGTGGAAGCTAATAAAACAGCTTAATGATGAAGGCACAGGGAGAAACTCAAAAATTGCGCTACATAAAGATAGAAAAATCTTAACAAGAAAGCAAGCAGCTGACTATTTTGCGGACTCGTTCGCACAAGATAATAATATCAAAATTAGTCCAGAGAAACAACAAGAGATTCGAGAGAAACGACAACATACAGGACAGAAGGAAATACTACATGAGGTCCTGGAGGCACCCATCACAATCAGCGAACTGGAGCTAGCCATATCAAAACTGAAAATGAGAAAGTCACCAGGAGCTGATGGTATCTCCAATGAAATGATCAGGAACCTAGGAACAGAGGCCAAAACAAAGCTGTTGCAGATCTTCAATAACAGCTGGACCTTAGGCAGTGTTCCACAAGCCTGGAGAGAAGCAATCATGATACCCCTCCTAAAATCAGGGAAAGATGGTTCCATTGCCTCTAGCTACAGACCAATTAGCCTCACCAGCTGTCTCTGCAAAACACTGGAGCGCATCATTAATCACAGATTGCAGTGGTACATTGAAAGTAAAAACATCCTTGTGCCACAGCAGGCTGGCTTTAGGCAGTGCTACTCTACGGAAGATCAGACAACCTACCTCTCTCAAGAAATTGAGGATGCATTCCAAGAGAAGAAGCTGGTGCTTGCGGCATGGATAGATCTGAAGAAAGCCTTTGACAAAGTCTGGAAAGAAGGTTTGATGAAGAAACTGAGAAACTGCAAAGTCAATGGAAGAATGTACAAATGGGTGAAAGCATACTTGCACAACAGAAGAGCCCGAGTACAGATAGACGGACTCAAGAGCAAGAAAGTACTACTGCGTCACGGTGTCCCCCAGGGCGGAGTCTTGTCCCCCACACTTTTTCTAATCTTCATCAATGATCTTGTTGCTCACCTACCGCATGGAATTAAAGCGGCAATGTACGCCGATGACCTCGTTCTATGGAGCACAAATGAATATGCATCAGTGGCCACCAGATTGCTACAAAGAGCTGTAGATACATTTGCTGCATGGGCAAATAGATGGTGTGTCAGCATAAACACTGACAAGTGCAGCACCACCCTATTTACCCTCTCTCCAAAACAAAAGGCAGGGATCATCCAGATAAATGGAACACCCCTAAGAGAAGATAAAGAACCAACATACCTTGGAGTAACATTTGATGGCAGGCTGACATGGAGAAAGCACATCAACAAAGCAGTAGCAAAATCCAGAAGGAAAATAGCCATCCTGAGAAAGCTAAGTGGAACCACATGGGGAGCCAGTACGAAAATACTTAGCAAAGTTTACCAACAGAGCATACGACCACACCTGGAATATGGGTCAACTGCGTGGTGTTCAGCATCACAAACCACACTACAAGAGTTGGACAAGGTGCAAAATCAAGCACTTAGAGTCACCACAGGAGGGATGAGATCAACCCCTATAGTGGAAATGGAGAAGATGGGGAGGACACAGGCACTGAGTGAGCGCAGAGATACGAAAACGCTAATACAAGCAGAAAAGTTCCTCAGCTTGCCAGGCCACCCTATGAAGAACAGATTTGAAAACCTAGCTATGGGGCGGTTGAAAAGAAGTAGTTTTATCCACCAGGCCAAACGACTCTGCAGAGAAACCACTGATCTGCCCACAGTTGGTATCCCCCTAACAACTATTCCAGAGCGAACTCCATGGAAAGATGAGCATAGACTATCGTTACAAATCCAGACAAAAGTGAGAGGAATATTTGACAAGGAAGAACAGAACAGTGTGCAGCGCAGAACAGCCACTCTCAGCTTCCTTGATGAAGAATACCCACAGGACCTCTGGATCCGAGTCTACACAGATGGGTCAGCACAAAATGCTGTTCGAAATGGAGGAGCGGGAGTGTACATAGAATATCCAAATAATACTAGGGACACAGCCAGAGTACCGACAGGAAAGTACTGCCATAACTATGATGCTGAAATTGAGGCAATCAAGATAGCAACAGAGAAATTATTAGATACCAACCATGGTACACAACCTGTGGTGCTACTGACAGATGCAAAATCAGTACTCGACGCGCTCCTGTCTGGGAAATTGCCAGTACTAAGGACACTACTTTCTGAACTTAGCAGTCAGCATAAGGTCACCATACAGTGGATACCATCCCACTGTGGAGTACCCGGAAACGACAGAGCTGATCAATTGGCTAAGGAAGGAGCCAAAGAAGAACAGCCTGATGTGCCCGTTACATACCACCAAAAGAAAAGAATGATCAAATCAGTCAGAAAGCCACCAAAATCTGCTCAAGATGACTACCACGTTATGGACAGACCAGAACAAGTCATTATTCTGCGCCTCAGAACAGGACACAATAGATTACGCAACCACATGTATACAAAATTCAAGATTGGTGAAACAGCCATGTGCACATGTGGATTGGCGTCGCAGACAGCAGAGCACATACTCCAAGACTGCCCAAAATATAACATATCTAGGCAAACCTTCTGGCCTAGAGAGACGACAGTGGAAGATAAACTCTATGGACCACTGTGTGAACTGAAAAAAACAGTTCAATTCATGCAAGAGACGACATTGCAGATATAGACATATTTCAAGCGAACGAAAGAAGAAGAAGAAGAACTACCGTTGTTTTTTTTTTTTTTATTAAACAAGTTCATGTTTATTATTGGGTTGAATTCTGATTGCCATTAGCAGAAGAACCTCAGAATGTTGCCTCCCCAAGAGATTCTTTCTGGCCTCCGCGTCATCCATAATACCCCCAGATGTTGTCATGACAATGAAACAGCGAACGAAAGAAGAAGAAATGATAATGAAACCAAACTGTCGAGATGGGAGGAAACTAGTTGTCCACTTTTTCAAGCTGCTGCTGCGTATTCGCATGTTTGTCTCTCCCACCCTTTCAGTTATTGGTCTGGGACCTCTAATTAATCATTAGTAATACTGATAGGGCCGGTCTCCGTTGGGAAGTGCTTACGGACGCGGTTCGTAATCCCGTATACCCACGTTCGAAACACAATTTCGCACGATTTGGCAGCAGATCGCGTTGCGTTGGTTTTGCGTTGGTATCGGTGCCGGTCGTTCAGAAAATACATGTAATGTCAAACTACTCAAAATAAACCTTGCCAAGAGATCTCAACGGTAGAAATGCTGGCGTTGAAGGCGATGTCCTGTAAAAAAGATATGCAAAAACTAAAAAAAAAAAAATACTGATAGGGCCGCGGTGGCTTACATGATAGTGTGTTTGCCTGCTAAGACAACAGTCCGGGTAAAATCCCCATTATATTTTTCCGACCAGTACTGTCTGGGGGTAACCCCCAATGCCTAGCTACACCGCTCTCGCGGCCTATGCTACTTGCCGTGCTCTCCCACACAATAGCCCCAGCAGGTGGACATAATTCTAGAATTCTGTCAGGTCTGGATCTATATTTTTGTTATCTCTCTTTCCAATAATGACTCATTACAGTATTGCAAGGTAAAGCGTTCGTGCTGACCGAGTGGCTAGATTGTCGGAGCCTCCTTCGGGAGACCCGGGTTCGAATCCTCGGTAAGGTGTGGAGTTTTTTTTTTCTGTCGAGTACAAAAAGAAAACTCTAACCTGCACAGTTCGCGGCGACTGCTCTAGCCAGGCAGTCTTAAGTTCTCAGGCTCAAGATTCCCCAGCCATACACCGCAAGGTACTATATTGGCAGTAAATGACAGTAAATGACAGTGACAGAGTGTTCGTGCTAAACTTCCTGTGTGGTGATTGCAGATTAGAAGATTTATTCCCTACACTGGTCATATGGATTTAAACCTTGACGTCTCGTTCAGAAAGCAATGGCAAAATACTTATCATAAAATTATAAAGGCAAGAGAATCGACTTCATTGCACTGGGTTTGATCTCATATGGCTCAGTCTCTTTCCGCAGGGCTACATCCCCACCTCCAGCGACGACATCCAGGAGTCTATGCGAAGACTGCACTCGTGAACCAACTGATGTAGTCTGGAATCGAACCCACAACCTTCGGAGAACAAGGTAGGCGACGTGACCACCTTGCCTAGGAGATTCTCTCATTCAAACATCGTTATTAGTAAACGCGACTGGGGGTCGCAAAATGTAGAGAAGTATAATCGCGTCTCAATTGTGTGTTATGAGATGACAGTAAATGAAATACAATGTCGTAATTTGTAACATTACAAGAAACAGAGGTATTGAGCACCAGAAAGAAAAGATGATAAACAGTCGTGCGTAAAGGAGTGGGGTTTTCTGTGAATACAATGTTTATAAATAGTAACATAGCACGAAGGTTACATCAATATACTGTATATATATATATATATATATATATATATATATATATATATATATATATATATATATATATATATATATATATACACACACACACACACACACACACACACACACACACACACACACACACACACACACACACACACATATATATAATCAATCGCGCCAGTTGGCAACGTGCTCAAAGACGAAGAAGAATTTAGTCTAAGAATGTTCTAGAAATAAGTTCACGACAGGAAGAACAAAGACATAAATAGCTCTGGATTATACGTTCTGGTTAATAAAGTTAACCTACATTTTCTGTTATATGGTGTGGAGTTTTGCCAGGTCTGTGCAGTTTTTGGTAAGTTTTGGCAAGCAGAATCACATAAAAACATATGAACAGGTGTAAAGTGCGATGCTGGTTTGACAAGGGCAATCTGGCAGTCTGATGGATGGAGCTGAGAAGGTGCTCGGTATAGACATATGTATAACCTGTTTATTTGCTTAGTGTATTGCCCTAGTTGCGTTACTTCATTATCTGTCCTATCACCACCATCATTATCATCATCATCATTATCTTCATCGGGTGAGGCGGATATATATATATCTCAGAAATATGTCATCATTATGCGCATGCTGATAGAAGTGGGCGGTGACGGTTCGCTATCCCACACGATCAACAGTCTTGAATTAAGTCTGTGTTCTTGTTCCCATTATGCCGTGTGATCAAGCCATTTCTTTGTCTTCCGCTTTTTTTATTTTCCCATCAAGTTTGCCAGTTGCCACTAAGTTATCCGTGGGCTCCGCTGTGAATAGGTTACGGACGCAGTTCGTAATATCGCATACCCACATTAGAAACACAGCTGTGGGCGATTTGGCAGCAGACCGCCTTGCCTTGGTTTTTAACGAAATGGTATGGGTGCCGGTTGTTCAGAAAGCAATGGCAAACTTCTGAACGTAAACTTGACAAGAGATCACAACAGCTTAAAGTCGCTTGCACCGGGTTTTTATCCTATATGGCTCTGTCTCTTTCCGCAGCACGGAAAGCGTCACACAAAGCACGAACTCCGTAGCTCCAGCGACGACCCACATGAGTCTCCGAAATAAATGCACCCGTGAACCGATGGACACGGCCCAGATTCGAACCCACAACCTTCGGAGCCCGAGGCAGATTGCTTGACCACTTTGCCATGGAGGCTCCCAATCACAACAGCAACAAATACTAATGTTGACTGCGATGTCCTGTAAAGGATATGCAACTAACTATAGCTAAGTTACTAAATATATTTTTCCTTATAACGTGCACAAACAATCTTGACTATCTACGTGTAATTTCTCTGACATATTTACACTTTGTGTTTGTTACTTCAAGGACTAACTGTTTCACTGATTTGTCTGACCATCCATAGTATTTTTTCGTTTCTCCCAGAAACCACATTTCTACTGCCATTAGATGTTTCTCAAATTGTCTGTTTATTGTTCAGGTTCTACATGCTAGAACAGAATGTGGTCTATGTATTTCTGTCACCTTCTTTTTCTTACTGCTATAAACAGTCTTTAATTGGAAAGTATGAGGGGGCTGCGTGGTCTCGAGGTATGGTGTCCGCCTCGAGTGCTGGAGGTCCCTAATTCAAGCCCCGATGATGACCGGGATTTTTTCACGTGGACTTCTAGTAATACAATTTCCCCTGGTCTCTGGGTAGTGAGATCGGACGCCCGTGTGTATTGTTGCGCACGTAAAAATTCCCTTGGCAGTTGGAAATCGAAAAAGAGTAGCCTAACTGCGCTGCCCGGGCAAAATTTCGAGTTAAAAATCTACCCAAAGTATTTCAGGATCCTCGCCGGTGCTACGGAGTTTGTGCACTCAGCTGACTTTCTCCAAACTCAGGTTTGAATTAGGAGGAGAACGGAGCACTTAACTAAACTAAACTTATTGGAAAGTATGTTTTCCTTGATGCGAATTCTCTCTTTGCCATGACGATTCTTGTTCTAAGCTCTACAAGCTATCATCCTGTCAGATGTTTTGAATGTTCCAAGAAAATTGTACCAGTTCACCATTTTAAAATTATTCTCATTTACTTTGTTCTTGAAGATGCTGATAATGTCTGTCTTCTTACAATTTAATTATAATCCTAGCTGTTCACTGTGAACAATAAATGATCAATGTGCACAATAACCGATCAGTGTGTACATTAACCGCATCCACTAACTACCTAAAATACCTATTAAATGTCTGCAGTTAATACCGTATCATCAGCACATCTTTTATTATTGATTTTATGTCCCCTGATGACTATTCTTCTCGTATCTTTTACATTTCTCATAATATTTTCAATTTTGGGGAAAAGATCTAGAGACATTACACATCCCTGTCACACACCTCTCTTGGTTGACTGGTATTGACCTACTTGATATCAATGTTTGAAGTACAGCCTCCGCCTTTAACTAGAGAAAACCGGCTTCTGTTACCTCTTCCTCGTTGGCAATCAGATCTGCACGTTAATTTCTTTAATAAAAGCAGCAGTTATTTTCAGATTCGGATATTCCCATAATGGTTTTAGTGGGAGGAAGTTAGTTGCTGCCATATTTGGTTGGTTCATTGTTGTAAGTTGGAAGGGGCTGTAGAATGTCACTAGACGTCAAGGGGCTGTTGCCACACGCAGACAAAGACCCCAGGAACCATCTTAAACTGGAATCTGTCTAGTCTAGAAGAAGCAAAACATACACACATTCATGCCGAAGTCGGACAAACAGACCTTTGAGGTGTATAACTGTGTAGAACACACTTTCCTCGAACAAGGAACGCGGGAAGATAACCCTGTCAACAAATTCCTGAAGATGTGGAATGTGTCGACCGAAGGGTGCAAATATCGCAGCTCTGCTATAAACAGGCACAGCGCAATTACGTTCAAAACAACACTCCGGAAAACCGCAGAAGAAGAAGAAGAAGAAGAAGAAGAAGAAGAAGAAGAAGAAGAAGAAGAAGAAGGAACAAAGAAGAAGAAGAAGAAGAAGAAGAAGAAGAAGAAGAAGAAGAAGAAGAAGAAGAAGAAGAAGAAGAAGAAGAAGAAGAAGACAAGAAAAAGAAGAAAAAGAAAAAGAAGAAGAAGGAACGAACAAGCAGAAGAAGAAGAAGAAGAAGAAGAAGAAGAAGAAGAAGAAGAAGAAGAAGAAGAAGAAGAAGAAGAAGAAGAAGAAGAAGAAGAAGAAGAAGAAGAAGGAACAAAGAAGAAGAAGAAGAAGAAGAAGAAGAAGAAGAAGAAGAAGAAGAAGAAGAAGAAGAAGAAGAAGAAGAAGAAGACCACTCTGTCCCTTGGCGCAAGTTTTAAAAGATAATTAAATCAAGAATCCATTGTCTCACTTTGATGCCCATTTGGGTATTTGTTGCTGGCGCCATGTTTATATAAACTCATCCGTCACTCTATGGGTAATGTGTTCAATGTCACGCTAGCCGCATTTACTTCCCAAATATTTCCTGATACCAGTTTTAGGTAATGTCCGCCTGTCAGGTCAGTGTCCACACAGATATACTTGGAAGTTCATTGATTGATTGATTGATTGATTGATTGATTGATTGATTGATGATTCATTCATTCATTCATTCAGTAGCATGTCCTTTGCAGAACCTCGCTCCTATAACAACCCTCCGGAAACCCTCTCGATCATAAGCAAGATGTCCTGCGTCCGATACACCCATCTGGAGATCATCCGCCACATCCTGCACGCATCTTCTCTTTGGCCTTCCTCTTCCTCTTCTTCTTTTTTTTTTTGGCGCTCGCTCGCTTTGAACTCAAGCGTAGTCCGTACACACTATTTATAGTAGTGATGGATTGAATTTTGTGTGAGATTAGCTTTCCCTATTAACAGTGTCCTTCGCCATCAGGCGAACCCACCCCGACTTAAGAGGTACTTGTAATTCACGTTCCCAAGTCAAGGACGACAGGTCAACATTTTAGTCCTCGACATCAGCACAACAGATGTTTAAGAACACGCGTTCTTATCCATTCGGCCACGTGGACCTGTTGCTCTTCCTCTCTTCCCAGGCATACACCCCTACATTATTGTTCTCTCCAAACTTTCGTGACGTTTCAAGTGACCAAAATATTTCAGTTTTCTTTGTTTTATCGTACCTCTCACCTCCTGCTCTCGGAGGTTTGATGCTGAGCAGCCATCATCTGCAACCTACCTCGTTTCGGTTCAGAAATGTGGTATAGGGTATTCATCTGATAGATTTAGGTGAAGGTCCCTAAGTCAAATCCCCCAGTTGTGAGGGCCTGGCCGCCTCTCACCTCCTGTTCTTGGAGGTGTGATGCTGAGCAGATAAAATCTGCAGACTACCGTATTTTGTGAGACCCGTGTGAGGTGATGTGGTGTGGTGACCACGGGCTTTAGCCTGCTTGTTTGTTGAGAGAGTTTCCGGCTTGGGTCAGGATGGCTGGACGTGTTTTCTTCTAGCTTGACTTAAGTCGATTGATCGGCGGTTTGACAATCCGCCATCATAAAACTCGCCATTGTTACAGAATCAGGCTCTAACTGTTAGCACTACGCACAAACATGGAGAGCCACGACTTCTGCCCTATGCGCCGCCTTAGGCCCAAGAGGAAAGACTAGACTAGTAGCCAACCTTCTTCAATATTCAGCTCTTGTCGTATCGATGCATTTGTTCTTTTCTGTATCCGAAGTATTCATAGAACCCGTCTATAGCATTTATATTCAAAGTAAGTGTCTAGGTTTCACAGACATATATTGTAATGGAAAAGATGCATGCTCTTACAAATCTAACTTTTGTAGTTTTATCTGTCCCATGCCACAATTTATTCAGTTGTTTTAGTTTTTGAAGAGCAATACTTGTTCGTCTTTTAATTTATTTCATTATGTCAACATTGTTGTAATTAATGACCCAAGACATTCTTAGAAGTTTACGTTTAGTCGAAAGGTCAACATCACGGCACGTGGGTGTAACCTATATAAGTGCTCCGTTCCACTCCTAACTCAAGCTTGAGTTCGGTGAATCTCAGCTCAGTGGATGAACTCCGTAGCACCGGCGAGGATCCTGAAATACTGTGGGTAGAATTTTGCCCGGGCAGCGACGTTATGTTACTCCTTTTCGATTTCCAACTGCCAAGGGATTTTTTTACGTGCGCAAAAACATTCTTAGAAGTATCAACCGCTAATACTAGGCTCCCGACCTTTAAGAGTTAGAACATTATACGGGGATGTAAAGGGGCGGATCAGCCATCAAAAGAGTTTGGTCAAGAAAATACGATTCTAGTACTATATCCTCAATATGCCACAATGGTATGGAACCGCGACCCTTTACCTAATATATCTGAACCTCAGCATGCAAGAGAAATGCAAACTTTCAAGTGGGTGGACAGCAAACATATTTGTGCAATAAGTCCTCGTCCTTGAAAGTTAGAAAGAGTTTGTTACACAGAACCAATTTTAACATATCGCTGCGAAACCTGGACAATTAGCAAACAGACGAAAACAATCCCGGAAGCCTTGGAAATGTGGTTGTATAGAAGAATGCTGAACATGAACTGGCCAGTCAGAATGAGCAATCTGGATATTTTGCGGGAAGCTGAGTAGCAAAGACAAGTTATCACAAACATCAGATAGAAGCAGCCATCATTGTTTTTTGTCACAGTATGAGAGGTCATGTTGTGACAGCCGACCGATTTGTGGAAAGAGAGATAGAAGAAGACAGCGGGAGAACATTCTTGCCAGTCTTGTGTCGCGGCACGGAAGGGAGTCAAGACACGAACTGATCCACGCCGTCGGAGATCGCTGTTCGTAGAGAACACGATCAATTATGTCCGCTTCTAAGACAACAACCGGTGCAGAAGCGGCGACAGAAAGGCCGAGGCGATTCGATTCTACCATTACCCCTACCCCGTTCAATCTCAAGGAGAAGTTATATTAGGGTCCATCCCTGGCTCAGATTAATAACCCTGTGACTGGGTCAGCCGCAAATAGTAGCTGGCCACATTTTACCCTCGTACGAGCGAAGGAACTTTATTTACAAAGGGTTACAAATAAGGCATGCGTGTATAAAGCTGGCTCGTTGGTGTAATGATCATGATGTTACATTGATTATGGCGCGAGCCCCACCAGGTGAGGTCCTGAGAACAGCTCTCGTCGTTAGCTACGGGAAAGAAAGGCTGGCCACTTGTTCCTCTGTGTTCCTCCACGCACTCAGGGGTGCAAAAATGTGACGGTCCCAGCACTTCACATACCCACAGCGGGCGAGTGCTACTTGTATTGCTTGTATGCGTGCATACGTGACGGAAACGCGCGCACGCATGCGCGCACAGACAGACAGATAGACAGAAAGACAGACAGAAACACATCCACAGACAGACACATCATACATACAAAAAGGGTGAGAACGGAAAAGAAAAACATTCTAGCCGACAAACAGTTTATCAGACGGACAACCCAACGCGAAAGAAAATGGGACGGGAGTTGGAAGTTTCCAGTCAGAACCTAATTATCGCTCGCAGACAAGAGGCAGTATGACCTCGCAGACGACAGACGGTTAGCTGGAGTATAGGCCTTAGGGGGGTACAAGAATTGATTCGCCCGGGGATTCCAATAAACGTGGCCGGTTATTGCAAAATGTCTGCTATCTCGTAGTTGCCAATTTCTGTTAATGTTCCGAATGTTACCAACTATCTTTAGTCTGGAGCTTTTTCTTTTTTGATGTTGACGACAATTGTCTTGTTAGAGAATCCCAGGTCTCTACACTGGGTACAAGTCAACAAAAGATCAGTCTTATTCAGTAGTTGTTGTTTTTTTTTTTGCGTTTGCGTCCGCTCGCTTTTAACCCAAGCGTAGTCCATACACGTGCTGGTACTTCTAGTGTACTGGGGGGGGGGGGGGGGGGTGGTCTCCAGGTATGGTGTCCGCCTCGAGTGCTGGAGGTCCCGGGTTCAGGCCCCGGTGAGGACCGGAATTCGTTTAAAAAATCCACCTGGACTTCCAGTAATAAAATTTCCCCTGGTCTCTGGGTAGTGAGATCGGACGCCCGTGTGTATTGTTGCACACGTAAAAAATCCCTTGGCAGTTGGAAATCGATAAAGAGTAGCCCAACGGCGCTGCGTGGGCAAAATTTCGAGTTAAAAATCTACCCAAAGTATTTCAGGATCCTCGCCGATGCAACGGAGTTCGTGCATTGAGCTGAGTTTCTCCAGATTCAGGTTTGAGTTAGGAGGAAAACGGAGCACTTATGGGTTAAACCGTGTGCCATGATGTTGATCCAACGACTAAACTAAACTAAACTAAACTAGTGTACTGGACTGATATTTGCGTGGGGATGTCCCTATTACCAGTATCCCTCGCCATCTGGCGTACCTACTCCGACTTCAGAGGTACTTGTAATTTACGTCCCCAAGTCAAAGAGGAGACGTCAATATTTTAGTCCAACTGTCCGGTGTAGAGGTTAAACCCGCTAACCTCGACATCAGCACACCGGATGTTTAATTGCGAATCTGTACACCCCCCCCCCCTCCCTTTCCATACCTATCCCATAAGTTATCTCCAGTTCCGCCAATGCTTTCTATATCAATATGTAAGCTGCAAGAGCTAAAATCACACTCACCAGGCAAAGTCCACACACGACCGCAAGCAACTAATTACTGGCCCGCCATGAGAATGTAATGAGCCTGTCACTTCGTGTAACTAAACGAGCGCCGACCCGGACGTGAACCTAATTGACAGCCAGGATCGGTACAGTTACCGACATGTGTATTTATGCAGGTGGAATTTCTGAACAGGACTTGTTATATTTTCCCCTCTGTGTTTATCGGGTACGGTTCCCCCAAAGACTATATCGTACCCGAGGAACATAGACGGGAAAATGTATGTTTAGCACTAACCCGAAAGAGAAGAAAGAAAGGAGGAATAATGAAAATCCACACAAAAACGCACCTCAATAATAACCGGCGTCGAAGAAGCAGGTTGTACGAGGCCTATTTTTTGTGTGTGTTTCGTATATACAGAACTGGAGGGGTTAAATGTGTGTCCCTGTTACCCTCTGGGCACTGGTCGGAGACTGTTGACAATGAAATGCCTAACAGGGGGTCGGCTTGGCCGAATTGATAAGAACGCGCGAGATTAACTGATTCAGTGCCAAGCAAAACGTAGATTTGGACCGTACATAGTCATCATCATCATGTGCCATGTCGATAAGCGTGGGCGGTCATGTTTCGCCATCTCACTCGATCACCAGAGTCGTGGATCAGCTCTGTGTTCTTGTCTCGACCATACAACGAGGCCAAACCATCCAGGCATTTACTTCTCTGCCTTCCCCTGTTCTCTTCCCCTCGATCTTGCCAGTTGTCACCAAGCTGTCCAATTTATTTCTTCTCATGACGTGTCCAAAAATTTTGATTGTCTCCGTCTAATGACTCTAATCAGTTGACGATCTTCATTTGTTTCTTGAAGGACTTGTTCATTGGTTTTTCTGTCTGTTCATTGTATTCTGTGTATTTTCCTCAGAAACCACATTTCCGTAATCATCAGATGTTTTTCAGCCTCTCTGCTCATTGTCCACGCTTCACAGCCAACATTTATTGTGGAGACGGCACCTGATTGATTGATAAGTCAGAGAAATATCCTAAATCAAACTCTCGCGAAATTAAAGAGTTAATGACATTTTCACACTTGCCACAGCTTAACTCACTTAACAATTTATTATAGGCTAACGGTTTCTCCCCGCCTCTAACATGCGTGCCTTGACATTTTACCGAGCAGGTGGAGGGATGCAGTGGGCTGAGATGGGGGAGGTGTAAAGACGTCAGACTAAGCCAGCAAACACCTAGATCCAGGTAGGACCCCGTTCAGGCACGCAGCGAGTTTATTTCGGTTGTGAAACTGCTCTAAACTGGTTTAGAATGAAACAGATTGCTCTTTGCCTGCGCAAGGTTTGGATTATCCTGCGTGGGTTTCATCCCTTTCCCGCCCTCCCCGTCAGTGGAAACAGATTTTAAATATGTAATCAATAGTCACAGATTGTAGATATCTAATCGTCTTATTCGTTACTTTTTGGTTTATGTGGCATAAATCACCGCCCACGTCATCATCACGTGACGGCTCCGCATTGATGGTCAACTGTATTGAGTCTCACCACTCTCTTTCACCCCATGTTTTTCATTTTCTTTTCATTGTTCTCATTTGTGTCATGTTTTCGTTCTCCTCCTTTGATTTTTTTATGCCGTAATGTAATCACCGTAACCTCTACCCCGTGTTTCCATGTTGAGTTTTGTGTATTTGTTTACTGATGAAGATTAGTCGCCGCAACGTCCTGTTTTCCAAAATTTTGTTCTGTAAAGTTGCACCGGATTTCTTCTCCTTCTATAGCGAAGTAATAATGAAAGAGATCAAATAGAAGCCGGGAATACTAATCTGAGGTTATAATATAAACAATATACGCTATGCAGTTGACACAGTATTGGTGGCGAATTATGCAACAGATCTACAACAATTATTGGACACTGTAGTAACAGAGAGTGCAAGGAAAGGACTCTCCTTGAATATCAAGAAAACAGTAACAATGGTGATATCAAACAAAATGGTGACACCAAAATGTGAAATGTAAATAGAAGGGAAAATTCTTAACCAAGTGGATAATTGTAAATACCTAGGGATATTTATAACATCAGAAGGAATGTGCACAGCAGAGATTAAGAGCAGAATAGGGCAAGCAAAAGCTGCATTTCAGAAAATGAAAAGTATCTTCTGCAATAAGTCACTGTCATTGAATGTAAGAGAGTAGTTAGGTGTTATATAGAACGTGTTTTGCGGTATGCCAGCGAATCTTAGAATGTAAATGCACACATTAGGAAGAACTTGAAAGCAGCAAAGATATGGTTCTTGAGAAGAATGTTGCGAATTCCTTGGACTGCCAGAGTAACTAACGATGATTGCCCGAAACAGGCTATTGAAACTAGAACATTATATACAACAATAAGGAAGAGACAAACAGCTTTCTGTGGTCATGTGATAAGAAGAAGGCATTAGAGAACATCGTGAGAACTGGAAGGACTGAGAGGGAAAGAGGCAGAGGCAGACCAAGAGAAATGCAGAACACCAAAGACCGAGATATGTGGAGATATATGAACGACTACTCTAGCTGGCATAGCACTTGATGATGATGAAAACTGCATTACTTTGTATCATTTTATTTTGTCTCCGGCTGCAAGAATGTCAAAAGAGATGAAGCCAGACAATATGACTATGCAGGGATCCAAAGAAGATTAGTTAGCCAACAAAGAACTAGCAAGCGTTGCCAGCCACTACAGCTGGATGGGTGTACCGAGAAGGGGACCGGAGCACTCATGGGCTGAATGGATCCATGCGCAGCGAGGACAATCTGCCGACTGTCTCTGCCTCGCCTCTTCACGGGGCTTTCATACAGACCTCTTCCAGTCCCTCTCGTGATGTTGATTCTTTCACGTTCCCCTTCATTTTTCCTTTCAACATATCCTTGGAGTTTCATTTGTTACTGAAAAAAAAAAAGAATACTATTTTAACATCCTGTCACAGCCTCACATAGAGGCGGTAACCAACATAAAGTAAGGGATAGTGGCGAAGGGCTAAAACTCCCGCTCAAGGGAAAGAAGTGAGTCACTCGAAGGCGTGAAGAATCCAGAGCCTTCTCGAAGGACTGGTCAGTGTGTCCACTGTCCCGTGGACACTGATGTGGCCCGCCGATTACGGGGTCCACGAGAAACTCGGATAGAGTTACCACCCGTGTCGGATTGCGACACGTGTGGAACGACAGAGACAGACTGGACATCGGAGAAGCAACAGGGCTTACCTTAGGGGGACTTGATAGTTCAGACCCATGTGTATTGAAGGGTCGTAGACATATGCTAGATAGTTGCTTAGAATTGTTTGTTATAATCATGTGTGATATACAACCTCTGTGATACGCAACTTGTCAAGTGCGGGCTTGTTAAAACCCACTTCGCCAGCGCACTGTATATATTATATAAATAAATGTTGCTATGTTGTATCTAACGGAGTTTGTTGCCTGTGTGAGCCCGAGTTCAGATCCCCTAGAGATCTAAGACTGTAACAGGCTATTTGGGGGCAATCGCCGGTTTTGGCACAAGCTTTACGTTCAGACAGCTCTTGGTTGCCAAGTAAAAAATTAGTTAAATTACATCAAGTGTAATACAGAACAAGTTTTAAAAAAAAAAAAAAAAAAAAAAAAAAAAAACAACTTTGCAGCTATCTAGTAATGAACTAGTATTAGTCCCTCTTCAGAAAGATTTCAAGTGATGTTAATATTATAAAATTTGACATGACTGTGACATTTACGTTGACTGTTACTAATTTTTTTTGATTCCAACAGCAGATTGTTCCGCGAGTTATCGGGTGTACGTATCCTATCCTCCATCAGTGGCGAGAGAAGAAGACTACATTCGCAAGTTCAGGGAAAATAAGATGAGTTTCATATCATGCTCATTGCAACCCTAAGCGGTACTTACCATCATCCATTCATGTAACATTTTTTCTATGCATTGATTTGTATGTATATTCATAACCTCATAACCAACAAAACTTTTCATGTGGATTTGCTTATGTAAACATTAAGGGAGATAACTAAATTCTCTACTCCTTAACTATTTTCTAAGGGATTTAATTTCAGTAAAGTTAACAACAACTAAAAGACAAAATGTCAACGTTAGAACAATGTATTGAGTTAGGTATTAGATTAGGATATAAAGAGGAGAAACTATCAGAATGGGCACAGAAGACGCATTCAGAAAATATTGCACGAGAAGAAAGAGCAATGGAACGAGAAGAAAAAAGGGTACAATCAGAAAGAGAAGAGAAAAAGATACAGATGCAATTGCAGGCTGAAGAAAAGAAAATGCAACTGCAGGCTGAAGAGAAGAAAATGCAACTGCAGGCTCAAGAGAAGCAAATGGAGCTTGAGGCCGCGGCCAAACAAGCCCAGTTAAATGCTGAGACACAGATAAGACTAAAACAAATGGAAATTGACTCCAACTTAGAAATGTCAGTAAACAAATTGAGAAGTAAGGATCTTTCTTTCGTTCTTTCTTTCTTTCTTTCTTTCTTTCTTTCTTTCTTTCTTTCTTTCTTTCTTCGCGTCCTTGACACTTTCTCTCTTTCTTTCTTTCTCCATGTCCTTGACATGACATCACAATCAACCTCAGCTATTTGTAACTTATTTTTACATTCAGCAGGATTGGTTGGTGGCAGACAGACTACCTGCTTTCTGTTTTAGTGGCGCTCACCCGACATCCCACATTGTGCCAACGGCTTCGGGCGGAGGAGCGCAATTGGTAGGGTACACGCCTTATCCTGGTGCGAGGAAATGCAACCTAAAGACTAAATGTCATTATCGGTCAGACCAGGCCCTAAGCCTTGGTCAGCAACTGGCCTAGGATGTAAGCTCCGACAGGCCAACAGTTAGAGCATTGCTTTGCTGATCCGACAGCTTCTGCAGCTGGTCTTGTTCCAGCTGTATTGATGTTACCATTCCTCTAGAGCAGTGTTTCCCAACGTGGGGCCCACGCCCCACAGGGGGGCAATTTGACTGTTATGGGGGGCAATTCGAAAATGGAATAAATCGGCTGAATATAACAAAACGGGGAGACTTGAGACTGAAGTTAACTAAATTGGAACCTGACATAAGATCTCTTTGCAGCAAGCATCAAGCTCAAGGATCTCACTAAATTTGAATAATAAATAATTACTAATAATTAAAATAATATAGAAAAATCTTTCATTAAAATTATTTTGTACTTGAATTTCAGTTCTCCATTATATGTTTTGAAAATTTACTTACTGTGTTTGCTCAATAATTACCTAGTGATTTCTTCCTAAAACCTATCATTCAAGTTTCTTTAGTGAACATTTCAATTTTTGAATATTAAAAATAATGTATTTGTTGAGAGGGGGGGGGGGGCTTGGGGCGGGGGAGGGGGGGGGGCAATATGAATTTTAGAAAGGCTTAAGTGGGGCATGGTACAAAAAAGGTTGGGAAACGCTGCTCTAGAGTAAACTTGGCAGGCCGAGAGGGGGATTATGCTGCATGGGCAACGCATGGTCTCTAAATGATCCAAGGCTTTGTTATATGGAAGGTATGACTCCATTTGACAAACTACTGTCTATCAAGTCGGCAAGGTGCCAGCCAGGTGTGGTCACTGTTATATTTATCCCATAACCCAGCTGCCTAGATGTGAGAATCTGTTTCATGTTGGTGATTGTGGCTGTGGCCATTCAAATTCTCTTCCTTATCTCCTCTTCACATCTGTCATTAAGTCAAATAGGTCAAGATACTTCTTCTTCTTCTGCGTTCATCCGGAGTGTTTTTTCAGATGTGATTGCGGTGTGTCTCGTCAGGCACCCATGGGCCGTAACCCTTAGGCCAACACATCCGACTTGAGCGTATCAAGATTCAACTTCCACACCATGGGGAGTGTTGGGGATAGACAGTCATCTACTACCAATAGTACCATGCGGTGTAGGGTGGGGGAGGGGGGTCTTGAGTCTGAGGAATTTAAGACCTCCTGGCTAGTTCAGTAGCCACGAACTGTGAAGGTTAGGGTTTTCTTTTTGCCCCCCCCCCCCCTCCTTCCGACAGAAAAAAAGTCCACACCTTACGGCCGAGGATTCGAACCCGGGTCTCCAAGGCGAGCCCAGCATTCTTAGTCACTGAGCCAGCCGCTCCTCCTGGTGATACACGGCCAGTCCCACAGTTGTATAGACCAGTCTGCAGTCGATGGGTGCACAGGTAAGTGTCACAGCGGCCGCCTTTACTTCCCGTAACAATTCTTGGCACCCATTTTTGGCAGGGGCAACCAGGGATAGGTCAATGTTAAAACAAAAAAAAACCTTCCTCTGTGTGGTTCGAACACATGAGTGCCGGACCGGCAGGCGAGCGTGCCAGCCACCACACCACCACCACACCACCGCTGCTTCAATTGACAGAAACAGAAAAAGTTTGTCCCACGGCATTTTTATGCTATGGGTCAGTGATATGCTAGGGCCATCACATTTGGTATATTTCTGAATGCGAGGAACGGGGGGGGGGGGGGGGGGGGGAGAGAGAAGCTTTACCTCACTTAGCAGGTGACCAGCCCAGGCGTGGACCCCGCGCTGGATCCAGTTCAAACATACTCCGAGCAATCTCCTATCAACTTCGCCAACTGGCCCAGGTGGTTCCTACTAGGTGGGGTACTCAAATGAAAACCTGAAACCTCCCAATGACGCTCCGAGTTCTCCAGACAGGTGGGGAGAGACTTGGGGCTAGGTGCGAGGGCCTTCACTGACCTGTGTCCATCTATGTGCTGGCTGACCACTGTCTCCTCTTCCAGGCCCCACGCTTTCCACCACTGCTCTTTCTAAACGACAGTGACGTCAAATATGGCCAATATACAGGGCGTTTGTAAAGTCTCACTATACTTTGCATGTAGAATAAGTTTGAAAAAAATTGTTATTTCCGTTGATAACACCTTCTGTTTGGAGTGCAAAGAATTACCCCAGTAGACGACAGCCATTCGCTGCATATCGCTTCACGATGGAATGTGGAGCACATTTTTTGATGACGTCGTGTATGAATGCGACGTCCCGTAAAGGATTTGTAGCTAACTAACTTGTGTTGCACGATATTGTAAGAATATTTCTGTAACACTTCTATCAGGGATGAACGGTATGTTTCGTGGAGGACTTTTGTGGTGACATTCTGATGGCGGCATTATGCACAGTGTGCCTGAGCGGGCCGTTGTTTGTCGAGATTCCTGTCTTTTCCACTTTTCACATGGGGCAGTGAGGAATATTGTATGTGATATTCACTGGCACAGGAACGGAGCATAATGGGGACGACCCGTTGCTGTGATGTTGGAACCGCGACTGAACTGAACTGAACTTTCTATAACATTTAATTTAAAGATTCTCCCATGTTTGTCTTTAAAGATTACAAGATGGTCTATGGCCCACATCGCAATGTTGCCAAAGAAAAGATGCATGTCCACAAACATGTTACTACGAGGGGACTTCAGATGAAAACCTTTTCCTCCCAATGACTCGTTGAGTTGTCCAAACAGGTGGAAATCACTTGGGATTAGGTGTGGCGAGTACGGGGGAATGTGGTAGTCACTGAAAGTGGAGGACTTCGATAGTTTCAACCGTTGCACGGGCAGTATGGGGGTTGAGCAAAAGGAAATTTTAACTCAGAAGCCCTCATCGTTTGGATTTGATAGAGGGTAGAAACTTCCTACTCCATTCATACATTTGCTGAACTGACAGGCATGCATCGCCATACTGGACCTTCGGGTCATTCACCGATGAATTTATATAGGTTTCACCTTTTACTGATCAAACAACGGATAACAGAACGCTACTCCTTTTTGGTACATGTCAAAACGGGGGCGGCCATCTTTAAACTTTCCTTATGACGTCTGTTCGTCTGCGCCGTAATGTCACGTGCTGAACACTCTTGACATCCTTAACAACAATATTGACAGTTTACGAGACAATGGCATGGTTATTGTAATTTATATTACATTTTTAAGGTTTTCATTTGAAAACCATTCGTATTCATTAATTGTCATAGATAAGAAAAGTCTGTGATATCTTCAAATGTCTGCCCACTCACTGCGGTGTTCCAAAGCGTTTTGTTTGTTTTTTTTGTATTTGTTTTTAGAAATATTTTATTCAAATGGTCTGAAACATTATCATCTGTCCCTTTCTCTTCTTGTCATCTCCTAACTGCAGGTCAGCATGGTCGAATGGATGAGAACGCGTGTTCTTAAACATCCGGTGTGCTGAAGCCGAGGTAAGGGGTGCAACCCCTACACCGGACAGTTGGACTAAAATGTTGACGTATCGTCCTTGATTTGGGGACGTAAATTACAAGTAACTTTGAAGTCGGAGTGGGTTCGCCTGAAGGCGAGTGACACTATTATTAGGGAAAGCTAATCCAGACGCAAAATTGAGCCCAGCAATACTGGAAGTTGTGTGTATGGACTACGCTTGGGTTAAAGCGAACGAGAGCCAAAAAAAAAAAAAAATCTCCTAACTCAAAGTGTTTACAACATGTAACTGTTTCCTGTATTTGCATTCCGTACACTCCATCAACATCATCCAGTGCCTTGTCGGTTGGTGTGGGAGATCATGTCCCTTCACAAATTGCGATCTCCCACGGCAATGATGATCATTTTGTATCTTGACTATCTTCCGTGCCATGACTCAAGAATGCCAAGAATTTTTTCACGCCCCTATTTTTTTTTCCACAAATATTTCCAGTTGGCACATGTTCCAGTTTTTGTCTTCTCATAATGTGTGCAGCCCATTTTTCACCCCGCATATCCTTTAAATGACATTGCAGTCAACACCAGCATGTTTCAGCTACTGTTGATGTCTTGGCAAATTTTACGTTCAGTAGTTTGCCATTGCTTTCTGAACGACCGGCTCACATACCTCCGTAAATAACCAGCGCGACGCGATCAGGTGCCGAATCTCGCGCAACTTGATTTCGTTCGTGAGTATACGGGATTACGAATATCGTCCTTAACCCCTTCGCCAGGGAAGGTAATTTTACGAGTAGTCTTTGCCTTGTTTCTAAATACAGGCTTGGACTGACCACTATAACCATGCTGTTTCCAGTCAAAACGTCCTCTACCTTGGACAGCGAGTGGGGCTTCGCCAGCCTTATACTGTCTTACTTTGTGCGTTGTGGTGTCTCGTATTTTTATTACCTTTGCAAAAAGTACGTCGCTGTTAAGGAACATTTATCATCTTGAAGTTTGCATAGGAAAAGGAAGTAGAAAGTAAACTACATTAGCATACATTAAAACCCAAGAAGAATGAAAAGTCCCGCGTACAATATAAGAAAAACATGTCTGTCGTCACTTCAAGGTCGAGAGGTCAGAGTTGGGGGGTCATCAACGGTTCACGGAGGATGATCTTCTACTGTTTCCTGTTGTCCGCATTATATGTTGTACACATTCCGCTGGTTATTTATAGCGTCGATATAGTTGTGAATAACAAGTTAGTATATTCTTTACTGGACGTTGCAGTCGACGCCAGCATATTTTGGCGGCTTGGGATTTCTTGGCAAGTTTACGTTTAGTAGTTTGCCATAGAATTCTGAAATACCGGCAATCGTACTATTGTATGAAAATCAACACTATTAGTACATCTCATCACGTGCCATGCCGATAAGCGTGGGTGGTCATATTTCGCCATCTCACGCGAGTCGTGGATCAGCTCTGTGTTCTTATCTCGAACAAGCCAAGCCATCCAGATATTTACTTCTTTGCCTTCCATTTGTTCTGTTCCTCTCAATCTTACCAGTTGTAACCAAGTTCTCTAATTTATTTCTTCTTTATAACTAGAGAGAGCCAAGACTTCTGCCCTATGCGCCACCTTAGGCACGAGAGGAAAGACAAGACAAGACAAAAATTGTGACTTAAGAGAACTAGAACTGTAAAAATATGCACAAAACTTGACATCCTTTAAGGGTTGAACATTGAAAGTGACAGTATTATGTATTATGTCCTGAACAACATATCCTCAATGATGAAGGTGTAGCGAAAGCGAAAACGGGATGTCCCGAAACACTTCCGGTTGTCGCACCACGACTTCTTTTATTACAAGGTGAATGTCACTGAAAGTGGTATTTCCGGTGTGACGCTGTTCCCATATGGAAGCGGCAGGTTGGAATCTGGGGTGACCATCCTTAACTGATTCAGTGCCAAGCAAACAGTAGATTTGGACCAAACATGTCACACAATCAAATGAACAAGTAATATAATGTATATTTCCGCTCACTGAGCATTGAAATTGTGGAAAAAGCCACGAAATAAGACAAATAACACTATGACCCTAATAATGGCGATATATCGTCCCGCTGTCCAAGTGGGAGGTCACATTTGGCGATATATCTTCCTCTTCTTCTGCGTTCAGCCGGAGTGTTTCTGCAGACGTAAATGCGTTGTGCCTGGTTATTTGCGCCTTTAGGCCGTCACACCCGTCTTCTGCAGGCATTTGTTGATCGGGTTAACCTTCCCAGAAAGGCGATACATTATCCTTCGGCACTGAATCAATTAAATTTCCTGTGCGCTGATGGCAGGACGGTGGGTTCATTCCCTAAGCCGGTCAGTTGACCTTAAATGTGGGCTTCTTGTTCATAAAACAACGACAAGCTACAGATAGTAAAATTGCCTAGAAGTTCAGCAAGGGGTTGATAGCAATGTTCTCCAAAGGACTGGCAAAATAGTTGTTATTGTCTAGTATGTCTCTAACTTCTCCTTCTATGAGTGCCTATCAACACCGTCAATTTAACTAATTCAGTGCCGAAGGATAATATATCGCCATATGCGACCTCTATTTGGACAGAAGGGTGATATATCTCCATACCTAGGTCAGCATGGCCGACTGGATAAGAACGCATGTTCTCAAACATCCGGTGTACTGATGTCAAAGTAAGGGGTTCAACCCCTACACCGGACAGTTGGACTAAAACGTTGACCGCTCATCCTTGACTTGGGGATGTTGATTACAAGTACCCCTGAAGTCGGAGTGGGTTCGCCTGATGGCGAGGGACACTGTTAATAGGGACAGCTAATCCGCACCCACAATTCAGTCCGTCTACTGCTAGAAGTTGTGTGTATGCACTACGCTTGAGCTCTCAGCGAGCGGACGACAAAACAAACAAAGAAATGTCCATTCTAGGGTCAGCGTGTTGTTTGTTTTGTTCCGTGGTTCAAGGTCAGTCGCATACCCTTTACGGGACATAGCAGTCAACCCCAGCATTTGGTTTTTGGCTATTTGTGATTCCTGGGCAAGTAGGGAGCTGCGTGGTCTCGAGGTATGGTGTCCGCCTCGTGTGCTGGAGGTCCCGGGTTCAAGCCCGGGTGAGGACCGGGACTTTTTTTTTCACCTGGACTTCCAGTAATAAAATTTCCTCTGGCCTCTGGGTAGTAAGATCGGACGCTCGTGTGTATTGTTGCGCACGTAAACAATCCCTTGGCAGTTGGAAATCGAAAAAGAGTAGCCTAACGGCGCTGCCCGGGCAAAATTTCGAGTTAAAAATCTACCCAAAGTATTTCAGGATCCTCGATGGTGCTACGGGGTTCGTGCACTGAGCTGAGTTTCTCCAGACTCAGGCTTGAGTTAGGAGAAGAACGGAGCACTTATGCGTTACAACCGTGTGCCGTGATGTTGATCCGCCGACTAAAGTAAACTAAACTAAACTAAATGTGGGCAAGTTTACGTTCAGTAGTTTGCCATTTGTCTGCGGCGCCAATCCACACGGCTAATTCGCCTATCTTGAATTGTGTATAGATACGGGTATTCCATGGGTATCTAGTCGGTCATGCGTCGAAGTACACTTGTTCCTGCAGCAAGGATATTTGGAGGCGACAGGTTCATTAAACCGCTCTCGCCAACAATGATAACCTGCCCATTTCCCGGCAATTAAAAACGATATATGCGATATTAACCGTTGATCTAAAATTACAGGAGGAGCACCATGTACCAATTACGTCTCACGCGGAAACAATGGTCCTTAACCTTATCTGTTTAAACAAATGCACAGCAGTTCTGATAAGATCGGCCTATCCCTTGTCCCGTTAACCTTGACATTAGGTGACGCAAGTTTCTGTCCGCTAGGATCATACAGGTTATACATGACTGCTGCATTTCTGTAACCCAAGTAGGATTTTTATTTCGCGCTGAACTCAAGCGTAGCCCATACACACTACTTCTAGTAGCACTGGACTGAATGTTGCGTGGGGATTAGATTTCCATATTACTAGTGTATTTAAACATTTCCATATTACTAGTGTATTTAAACATTTCCATATTACTAGTGTATTTAAACATTTCGACGGAAGCTGAGTCGCAAAGACAACTCATCACAAACATCAGAAAGAAGCGGTCATCGTTTGTTTGTTTGTTTGTTTGTTTGTTTGTTTGTTTTGTTTTGGCCACATTATGAGAAGACACAAACTCGAACATGTTGTGACAACCGGAAAGATTTGCAGAAGAAGAGATAGAGGAAGACACCGTGAGAGGATTCTTGGCAGTCTTGTGTCATGGCATGGAAGGGAGTCAAGACATGATTTGATCCATGCTGTTGGAAATCATTATTTTGTGAAGAGGCATGATCGCCCACGCCAGCCGGTATGGCACTGGATGATGATAATGATTACCAGTGTCCCTCGCAATCAGGAGAACCCACTCCGACTTCTGAGTTGCTTGTAATGTGAGTCCCCATGTCAAGGCGAGATGTCAACATTTCAGTCCAACTGTCCGACATCAGCAAGTAAGTTATAAGAGGGACTAATATCCTGCAGGTTTGTCTGCCTGGCCTAGGACGTAGCGAATTTCTCCGTAATTCTGTTTATCCACGTGAGCAAACGCAGCCACGCGAGAATCGGTAGCGGTTCCCGTTACTTACGGGATATGTGAGCCAGCCGCTCAGAAGGCAATGGCAATCCACTGAACGAACACTTGCCCAGCAATTACGAACAGCCAAAAAATACTGGGGTTGACTGCTACGTCCGTAAAAGATATGCAACTAACTTTTTCTACAAGTGTGCGACTCTGACCAGACATGTGAAGCGACACCAAAGTTGAAGCTCACCAACAGACAGAAAACACCGATCCCAGAAAGTAAAATCGCAGCCCTATCTACGCAAGTGGAAGTAGATACACCATAAGGGCCCCAATTATAAGCGACCGAAAACATGACGGTTGAACGGGACCGAAACATCTCTCAAAATTTGATTTGATTGGATTGGATTGGAGGGGGAAGGAAGGCGCGGCTTAGAGGACACTACACCCGCCTCAAGCTCAGGAGGGACATGGTTCGATCTCAGCATAGTGTCTAGGAGTTTTCCCCAACTGTCATTGGTACGTACTTAGTGATTTCACACGTACTCCAGATCTCTGCGAATGTGAGATCTAATATTTAGCCGTAGGTGAGCGTGGCCGAATGGGTAAAAACGCGTGTTCTTAAACATCCGCTGTGCTGATGCTGAGGTAAGCGGTTCAGCCCCTACACCGGACAGCTGGTCTAAAATGTCGACCTGTCATCCTTGACTTAAGGACGTAAATTACAAGTACCTCTGAAGTCGGAGTGGGTTCGCCCGATGGCGAGGGACACTGTTAATAGGGAAAGCTAATCCACACGCAAAATGCAGTCCAGCACTACTATAAAGTGTGTATGCACTACGCTTGAGTTCAAAGCGGGTGAGCGCAAAACAAAAATACTTAGCCTTCTTTGATGAGGGAGAAAAACAGGAGGTTCAGTGTACAAGTCGTGCAAGTTACAAATTCCTCGGCAGTTGGAAACCACAAGGAGTAGGCTTTAAGATCGCAGTCCTGGCAAAACTGTGATGAAAGAAAACACCTACGGGTAAAGAAGGGCCTGTTCCCCTTGGATGGAATCTGTTCGACGGAAGCAAACCGTACACATATACTTGTCAAGTCTGACACACTGACCTTTGAGGTGCATGACTACAGGGTGTTTGTTAAGTCTCACTACACTTTGTATGTAGAACAAATTTGAAAAATTCTTTCTTCTATTGATAACACCATTCTGTTTGGAGTGCAAAAAAGACCAGCAGATGACATCCATTCGCTGCTTATTGCTTCTCGATGGAATGTGGAGCACATTTATTTTATGGCATCATGTACATTATTTTTCAAATTTGTTCTACATACGAAGTGTAGTTAGACTTTACAAACATCCTATAGATGTGACGCACTTCCCTCAAAAGAGGAAGAACAGAAAAAAGAATATATGTTTTAGAGATAAAGTTGAATTGAATTGAATTGAATTGAATTGAAAAAAAATACACATGCGCACGCATTCGCATGCAAACACATGCACGCACGTCTTCCCACATAAACATGCATACGTTAATACCTACATACGTACATATCATATACACATAGGGACGCTTCCACTCCCCACCGCCCTCCAACCCACACACAAACACCTACATACATACATATGCAGGCAAGTACAATCAAACATACACAGAAACATGCATAATAATATATACACTGCCTTTATCAGGCTAGGGGCACTGCAACCCTTGGTACTGTAGGAGGACAACCCCCGTAGTTCCTCGTGGTAGTGTCAAGGTCTCCAAAGGACATGACGGAAAGGACAGAGGACAGACATAGAACATGGGAATAGTACGGGTATAGTAGACTGGTGCCTATGCCCATGACAGAGACTGTGCCCTTGAATGACAGGACAGGTTCACCTTGGACGGGATGACGCAGTACGCCTGCATCAACAGGCGAGTGAAGGACAGGACCCGATAGCACGACCTCCACAGACTCCACGAGGGCCAAGAACCTCGTGACCACCTAACTGAGTAGAAAGCCTCAGACGGGACTCGGACTGTGGATGAGAGAGGATGTTTGACTGTGTTGAGAAGGATAATAGACTATGTGCTTAGACATCAATGTGAGTGAATGTGGCCGCTATAAGCCGTGTGCTAGTGTGGGCGCTGAAGCACGATTACGGTATTCGTTGTAACCGAGCAAGTGTATTGCGAGAGCTGTGCAAGTTTGTAATTGAGATCTGTACATATTATCGTCATGATGTATGGACATTAAAATATTTAACGATGTACTCATGTTTTCATGCCTCATCTATACTCGCACCATCTGCCTGTCTGAACCCACTGTATAAACCCCTAGAGACGTTGACAGGTAGACAGTGGGTTTTGCACCCTTCCACCATAGAATTACCATACAATAAACCCACCTTTTCCCACTGGACATGCCCCTTTATGCCATTCTCAAATCACTGATAAAGTTAGGGTCGGGCTGCGGTGCATTTTCGATGCAACACTCCCGGACGACCTTACCATATTGAAATATCTTTTCTGTCATAAGTGAACATCATGAAGCATCAATATGACAACAGTGGGTGCAACGCAGATACAATGATTCCGGTTTTTGTCAACTTTGGTCTGACTGACTGGCTAAACAAGTTTCTGTAGTACTTTGGCATAAAATGCTAAATAAATCGGCCCCTTCACGCCATAAAGCGTATGTGTTATATGATGCTGGTTTCATATTTTAAGATCAATCGGCCCTTCAAAGGTGGTGTGGTAAGTTTCCAGCCGGTTGAATGACTTCACAGAAAATGTCCTGCTACGATTTTAAGCTCTGTCAATCTGGTAAACACTAAATAAATAAATAATTTTAATATCCCGGATGGAAGAGATATGTGATCTTCTACTCATCAAGCTGTATTCTCCGCGTTCTCTTCTTCAGTTTATTAGTGACGATTAACGGATACAGTTGCTTTAGAGATAGTGGGACGCGAAATCTCATAATTTCCCTACATACTGGGTTGAGCGTTCGAAATCAGCCGCAGACGATTTAGAAGCACACACCTTTGTGTTGATTTCATGGTATTAAGCCATTCAGATAGCAATGTGGAGGTCACCATGATTGAATGGGGAAAAAAACGCTCGCTCCTATACTACCGATTTGCTGATGCCAAAGTGGCGGGTTCAAACCCTAATCCGGCCAGCTAGACTAAAATATTGATTTAGGAACGTTACTGTGGCCAAAGGTTTGCGAACGCGGTTCGTGAGTCGCTTACCAGGCGTTCGAAACGCAGCCGTGACCGATTTGTGCAGCAGACCGTGTCGCGTTGTGTTATAACGTGCTGGTATGGGAGCTGGTCGTTCAGAAAGCAATTGCAAACTACTGAACATAAAATGTGCCTAGTACATCAACAGCAGCTGAATAATGCTGTTGTTGACTGCAACGTCCTGCAAGGGATATGCAACATTTAAAAGATTTAAAAAAAAACCTTACAAGTACCTCAGAATTCCGAGTGGGTTCGCCTGATGGCGAGGGGTACTAGTAACAAGGAAAGCTAACCCACACACAAAAATCAGTCTTAGTACAGGAGAAGTACTAGCGTGTGTATGGACTACGCTTGAGTCCAAAGAGAGCGAACAGAAAACAAAAACAAAACAGCATCGCCAAATCACTGAAATAACATTGCCTAGTAAACCACTGAAATAACATTGCCTAGTAAATCACTGAAATAACATTGCCTAGTAAATCACATAAATAACATTGCCTAGTAAATCACTGAAATAACATTGCCTAGTAAATCACTGAAATAACATTGCCTAGTAAATCACATAAATAACATTGCCTAGTAAATCACTGAAATAACATTGCCTAGTAAATCACTGAAATAACATTGCCTAGTAAATCACATAAATAACATTGCCTAGTAAATCACTGAAATAACATTGCCTAGTCAATCACTGAAATAACATTGCCTAGTAAATCACTGAAATAACATTGCCTAGTAAATCACTGAAATAACATTGCCTAGTAAATCACTGAAATAACATTGCCTAGTAAATCACTGAAATAACATTGCCTAGTAAATCACTGAAATAACATTGCCCTTTAAATCACTGAAATAACATTGCCTAGTAAATCACTGAAATAACATTGCCTAGTAAATTACTGAAATAACATTGCCTAGTAAATTACTGAAATAACATTGCCTAGTAAATCACTGAAATAACATTGCCTAGTAAATCACTGAAATAACATTGCCTAGTACATCACTGAAATAACATTGCCTAGTAAATCTGAAATAATATTGCCTAGTAAATCACAGCCAATAAATGCTGGGGTTGATTGCGACGTCCGATAGATGCTTTTATTATCTTCAGAGCTGCTTGCTCATACTACCGGGTGTTTAGAAAGTCTCACTACACCTTGTATGTAGAAAGAAATTTGAACAATTATGTTCATGACGTCATAACAATGTGCTAAAGAATCCATTAAATTACGAGCCTAGTTACAATAGTCACTGCTATAGTCTAACGTTGTTTTGGGGAATCGGAAATGTACCAGTGAAGTATTCATTATAACTTATTGAACAAAGTATTAACCATAAAGCGATGAGGAGGTTGTTTATCAGTAAAGTTTACTAAGATCATAGAACAACAATCCGTATTTATCGACCGCCATTTCGAAACACTTGTTTAACCAAAGCAATTCTTTCTTCCGCTGATAACACCATTCTGTTTGGCGTACAAAGAATTATTCCAGCAGATGACAGCCACTCGCTGCATATCGCTGCATATTGCGGGATGTGTGCATGATGTGTGGGTGGAGGGTATGTTTGTGGTGCTATGGGTGAGGATATGTGTGTGGGTGGAGGATAGTGGGTGGTGTGGGGGATGTGTGTGATGGGTGCGGGGAATGTGTGTATGGGTGGGGTATATGTGGGGGTGAGTAGGGGATGTGTGATGGTTGGGGGAAGTATGTGGGGGTGTGTGGACGGGAAATGTGTGCGTGGATGGGGAATGAGTGGGTGAGGGTGTGTGAATGGCTTAGGTTTGTGTAGGTCGGAGAGGGAGTTGTATGTGTCGGGATGGGATGTGTAAGTGGGTGGAGGATGTGTGTGGGTAGGGGTATTGTGATCGTGAGATGTTTGGTTGGGGGTGGGTGGGTGGGTGGGGGTGTGGGTGCGTAGTGGAGGATGTATGCGTGAGTGAGTGTGTGTTGGTGGACGGGTAGGGAATGCGTGTGTGGGTGGGGAGAGGTGTGTGGTGTGTTGGTTGGGGATATTGTGTGGGTGAGGTATGTGTGTGTTTTGTGGTGTGTGAGTGGGGGTATGTGGGGTGGATGGGTAAGGGTATCTGTGTGGGTGTGGGTGGGAATATTGTGTTGTATCTGGGTGGGGGATATGTGTGTGGTGTGTAAGTGGAGATGTGTTGGTGAGGGATATGTGTGTGTATGTGTGGTGCGTGGGTTGGGAATATTGCGTGGTAGGGGGTGTATGTGATGTGCGGGTGGGGGATTGGGTTAAGGCATGTGTGGGTGGGTGGAAGTTGTATGTGTGGGTGGTGGGGTGTGTGTGAGTGGTTTGGGGATGTATGGGTGGTTAGGGAGATGTGTGTGTGTGTGGGGGGGGGGGGGGTAGGGACATGTCAGTTGGTGGGGATGTGTGTGTATGGTTTGGGGATGTGTGAGTGGATGTGCGATGTGTGGGTTGGTGGGGGATTGTGTGCGTGGGGAGGGGAATATGTGGTCGATGGAGATGTGGCTGGGGGATGGGTGGTTTGAGGTGTGGGTGGGGAGAGGATGTGTGGGTTAGGATGTGGATGGGCGTGGGATGTGTGGGTTAGTGGGGGAATGTTTGTGGGTGGCGAGTGTGTTTTGGTTGGGGGATCAGATGAGGGTAGTGTGTGTGGGTGGGGGATGTGCGCGAGGGGGATGGGTCGGTTGGTGGGGTATGTATGTGTCCCTGGTGTGCGTGTGGGTGGGTAGGTGGGGGTGTGTGTGTGGGTGGGGTGATGTATGGATAAGTGGGAGATGGGCTTCATAACATGGTAATAAGCCTTGTTTATGTTTACAAGATTCACTTCACAATGTTTATTTTTCTTCCTATGTGTATAATGCTCTTGATGAATGAAAGACGAGTGATTGGAAGGGCAGAATGTAAGACGGGCCTGCGCGCCCAATTTGTGACCCTAATAAAGTTGATTTGATTTGATTTGATTTGATTTGATTTGATTTGCTTCACGATGGACTGTTGAGCACATTTTTTGATGACTTCGTGAACTGTACTTTTGTTTCACAATTGTTCTACATACAAAGTGTAGTGAGAATTTACGTACACTCTGTATTATTCATACGCAGGTTAAGCTTGGCCAACCCTTCTGCCAGGCTTCGTCACCGCACCGGTTGAAAGAAGCTGTTTTGTCCCTGGTGTCAACATCTGTAACATCACCAGGCAACCAACCCACAGCTCAGCGCCTTCTGCACACAATTATGTGACCCCCGCCATATTGTCTACATTTATGCCGGTCCTTGAACGCGCCATAAAATATGCGTGTACCACGTGGGTAATTCTAGCATAATATTAATGAGATAACATGTGCGGAAAAATGGGTGGGGGGGGGGGGAGTATTCCTCCGTGGCCTAGAGTTTAACCCCCTGACTCGCACTCCGTGGGTCGTGGTTTCCCGGAATGCACTTTTTTCGGAGACTCCTAGAGGCTCGTCGCTGAAGCTGTGGAGTTCGTGCTCTGCGTGACGCTTTAGGCATACAGCCCCGAGAGGAAAGAGACAGAGCCTCATGGGATAAAACCCGGTGTAATGAAGTCTATTCCTGGCCTGTGAAAACCGTTTGACAACAAGTGGGGAACAAACACTCACAGATTACGGTTGAAGGTCAAGCAACAAATAATAAACAGTATATTTATCTTCAAACACTGTGTTGTCATGTCAAATTTGGAACACATCAACAGGAAACCAGAGAATGTTAGTCTATGGGAAGTGTTTGAGATAGGCTACAGTGACCCCTGGAGAGAGTTGAGTTGAGTTGAGCTAAGAAACGATATCACTGCACTCAGGACATTCCCATACGAGCTCTGTTCCCTTGTTCAACAGCAAGCGAAGAGTCATACTATCAATGGTTTCAACTGTCATCTGATTGAAAGTTCTTCGGGTCTTCTCTCTCGGTTTTGAGATGTGCCCAGAACCCCTGCCGATCCCCCGCCATATTATTCTCTCCACATACGGGTTCTCAGTCTGTTTCACCTCTTTCTCCATCTGGTTCCCAGGAGATAAAGAATGCAATACGAGAAGATAGAAATGTGATTGACGTTACATCGGGCCTCGATTCCATTGAGAGGCAACAACCACCCATATTTGGACATCTTGTAGGAATGACACCTCATCAACAATCCGTAAAAGCAAAATTATCATCATCGTCGTCATGGCTCGCCCTGCCACGCAGCGGACATGTCATGTCTCTTCGCAGATCTCTCTTGTTGCCCGTCTGGATCTTCTGTTGATGATATTTCTCCATGCCGCCTTCTTTGGCCACCCTGCACCATTTCTCTGGGTCTGCTCCTACCACTTCAACATCGGATCATTTCGGTCGTCACATGTTCCAATTATTCTCTTCTAATTAAACGACCAAAAAGCAATATTTGTCTCTTTCTTACCATCATCATCATGTGCCATGCCGATAATCGTGGGCGGTTATGTCTCGCCATCTCACTCGATCACCAGAGTCGTGGCTCAGTGTTCTTGTCGCAACCATGCCACGTGGCCAAGCCATCCGGGTATTTACTTCTCTGCCTTCTCCTTGTCCTCTTCCCCTCAATCTTGCCAGTTGTCACCAAATTTTCCAATTTATTTCTTCACATAACGTATCCACACAATGTTGACTGTCTACGTATAATCTCTCTAATCAGTTTACTGTTTTCATCTGCTTATTTCTAATACTTGTATGTAATGTTCTACCTTTATGAACTAGTTTCAGGCACTCGTTGTTAGTTACTCTGGCAGTCCAATGTATTCGCAACCAATTTAAGAAATCACATCTTCCTTGCCTCCAAGCTTTTCTTATTATGTTCGTTTACAGCAAACCAGGTTGTGTATAACATTGCAGGGCTTTCTTTCTTACATTCAATGAGAGTGAGTTTTGACACAAAATACCGTTCAACTTCTGAAATGCAGTTTTTGCTTGGTCTATGGTAAGAGGGGTGTCGTGTCCTCCTTTAAAGTGTCGTCCCTGGAGTGAGGAGATCCGACACCCACATTATAATATTATTTTTTCCCTCTCAATATTCTGGAGAATCCACCAGCTTCCGTCCAACACACTCCATCAGCCTATGGACACCTTTTCCTATCACTCTCACACTGTCGTACTATGCCCCCTTCTCATACTTCCCCAACGCAACATACTCAACAACTCTTGCTTCTAGAAATTAATAAAGAGTAATTTATTAAAATAAAAGTGTAACGTGTATGAGACGTGTATGCGAAGAAATGTGTGACGTGTTCTATAAAGTGTGTAGACTCTGTCTCTCAGACATCAACTCAGTCAGCTGATCACAGCAAAGATAGACCACAGCACGTTACGTCAGAACAAGTACGTCTCACCCGTTGCCGGAACCATCTTGCCGGATAATGCTTTGCCTCTGTAGACCTCTGGTAATCCAATTTCATGAACATCCGAAATAGACACCGGTGGTATTAAGAGTTAATCAGGGACCGGTTGCACTCTACACAATGTCCGTTCCTAATGTTCCTAAACAAACTGCACAAGTCTTTTCTAGTGTTTACGCAGTTAGTTAGTTAGTTAGTTAGTCGACAGATCATCCTCGTTGCACATCGAACCACTCAGTTCATAAGTGCTAATTACTAATGTTAATTGTTACTGTACTAACACTAGGTACTCTTAGCCGGTTCTCGGTTCGTTACTACTGTCTGATGCTGTGTGGTGCATCAGTATGCATCATTCTCTTTGATGAATCCATTTCCTTCTAGCGTAAGTTACGTTTCTGTATGCAACTTTATTGACTCTTGAACTGGTGTTCTTCAGAATGGGTTTTTTAATTCTTTCCCAAAACTTGTAGAGTTTCCTTGGATCTGGTAGGGAACCTAGGATAGAAACAACACACCTGGTGAAAGTACTAGTCATTGACCCTTTCGGCTGAGTGTATGCCTATCACCTTGCCTACTGATCTTTAGCTAACTAGACTTAGTCATAGAGCAGATTAGCTACCCACCTAGAGCAGAATCAGGCTATGACAAAGAAAAAATCAGCAAACAGAATGCAGAACCCCGCCCACCAGGGACACCTACGGGAAGATCCCTATTATCCCTCAATTCTCAACTAGTAAAGCTTATCAACACTTCACTAATCTATTCTAGCTAACCGAGCCAAGTATCACTTCCCTACTCTAGCTAGTTTCCACTAACAGTGCTAATCATCACACTATAGTTAACAAGGCTACTGCCTAAAGTAATTATAACGAATATATTATAATAGGTTATACCTTAAATGGCACTACTGCAGTCCTATAAATCATATCTACATCTGCCATATAGGCACATGTAAAATTAAGTCACTAATTAACACACGGTAGATATTATTTCCACTAGGCGCTGCAGTGCCCTCACTCCGACTAGAGCATTATTCAAGTCCACCCTAGTTGAACCCAACTCGAGTTTATATGGCAAACTACCCAAGTTGTCCACGTGACGTTATCCTTTTCGCCCCCACACAGGTGTTATTTGGACATTTCAGCCATTTGCAAGAATCTATTTTCCTGGCTTCAGTCCTGTCAAAGTTGTCAGTAATTGTTAAGATTTTCAAAACAAGCCAGCAAGTTTATGTCTACCCCCAACAACAGTTGCAAATAACCCCGTCAATCTTCTCGGTGCTCCGGAAACCAAGAATTGACAGATGCACTGTTTTCCTGTCTCTCGCTGCCAATTCCGGTTTGTCTCTGACTGTTGACAACTGTCAAGCTTCTGTTCAGTGGTGACAATCCCAGCAGCCATTTCCGTCTGATGTGTTTATGACTTGTCAAAGTGATATCTGATTCAGCGCACTCACTTCCTCCTCACTCACCACCAAATGTGTATATGGGCTGACCTGATGTAACCTGTGCTGTTTTTCCAGTACGGCTGTTGTGGGCCTAGAAAATACACGCCCAGCAAACGTCGGTATATTTATCTGTTTAACTCATGGCAATCTCGCGACAAGGGGTAAAAAAGGGATATAGAGCCGGAGGAAGACAAAGACAACGATGGTTGTACAGGAAATACATTACACGTCATGTTCATTAAAATGGTGTGAACTGTACACCACAAAAATACTAAAACTGAAAGACATTTCAAGATAAGTTTATTAAAATGGTGTGAACTGTGCACCATACAAATACTACAACTGAAAGACATTTCAAGATAAGTTAATTAAAATGGTGTGAACTGTGCACCACAATAATACTAAAACTGTAAGACATTACACGATAAATTCATTAAAATGGTGTAAACTATGTGCCACAATCATCATTTAAACAATGTAACTAACCTATCATATATTCATCGGTCGTAGTGAGTCATGATAGATGCATCAACACACCGCGTTCCGTGTGTATCACTCCATGGAGCAAAACCCCTACACCTATTCACTCCCAGCCCTCCTCTATCTTTTACTCATGCAGCTCACTCATGATCTCCTCATTCTATTCATGTCTCAAATTCTCTTCTCCTCATGTTTGAGAGTATCCCTCTCTTCAGCTCTGTGTGTTCCAGAGACAGGAATATCTACTTATACCATTAACTGGTTTTCTCAATGTGTGTCTCCTATCCAACTAACCATACCCGAACTGCATGTTATTCTTTTTCTTTTGTTTGGTTTCCTCAATGTGTGTCTCCTATCCAGCTAACCATACGAACTGCATGTTGTTCTTTTTCTTTTGTTTGGTTTTCTCAATGTGTGTCTGCTATCCAGCTAACCATACCGAATTGCATGTTATTCTTTTTCTTTTATTTGGTTTTCTTAGCTCGCATTGAACTCAAGTGTAGTCCACATAGATTCTAGAATGTTGTTTGCATGTGGATTTGTTTTCCCTAATACCAGTGTCCCTTGACATCAGGCAAATCCACTACGAGTTCGGAGGTACAGGCAGGCCCCGGTTAAGGTCGGGGTTACGTTCTTGGACAACGCGACTTTCAATTAAACGACGTAGAGCGAAGCACTATACCCCATAGAATTAAATAAAATACAGTGTATTCTGTAATGTTTATGTTGATGGTTGTTGATATTTATTGGTTAAACAGAGGTGGATTGGAGGGCGAGTGGTAGAATTATTGGGACGTAGAGGTATTAAAACCATGACTCGCTCCAAAACTAGCATTAGCACTACTAGTACTGATCTCCTACTACTACTAGTACTAGTACTCGATTTATTATCTAGATCTTCATATAGAGACTTTGCTTTCTCTTGGATAGCTATCTTGCTCACAGGCATATTCCTTTGGTTCTAGTCTTCAATCCAGACGGCCAATAGTGCTTCCATGTTCTCCATAAGAGTACTTCTGGTACGAGTGATCTTCGAAGCACTCAAAGGGGTTACGTTTTTAGCACCCTCTTTGATTTTATCAGCACCTGCACGAATTGTCCTTACCGTCGTTGGGGGTAAACCATGGACTTTACCGATACCAACAGCCCGATCACCGACGTCAAAACGAAGTAACACATCTAACTTCACCTCAAGAGTAACACTTTTCCTGGTTTTGTGACAACGACGTTATAACGAAACGACCTAAATCGAAGTGACGTATAGCGGGGCCTCCCTGTGCTTGTAATTTACGTCCCCAAATCAAAAACGAGAAGTCAACAGTTTATTCTAACTGACCGGTGTAGAGATTGAACCCATTACCTCGACGTCAGCACACCGGGTGTTTAAGAACGCGCGCTCTTATCCATTGGGCCATGCTGACCCGGAATTGCAAGTTTGAAAACTTGAACGCAGATGCACAGTTTTGCACCAATTTGCCCTTGACCTGCTTCTATTTGTATACGTGCGACTAGGCAACAAGTTGTAGAGCGTGAATCAGAACAGTTGTAGCCAGGGGTAGATCTGCGATTGTTGCCAATGGTCCTGTTTTATCTTTGCTTTGTACATGTATACGTCATATTTATATGTTAATCAAACATTATAATATTTATCGTGATTTATTTGACATTAACATTACATGCAATTAATTTGATCTGCCGTCTTTGTTTCTGTCCTTTTCATTTTGATCAGTTGCTGGATGACGTGTTATGTTTACTTAACAATGAATTAATCATCCAAAAAAAAAAAACGATAAGTAGATTGTGAGCTTTACTAGAACACGACTACAAGATATAAAATGGACGTTGCGACCAAAGCTTTCGTCAGCACAGAACAAACCAACACAAACAGACACAAACCTAATCGAAAAACATGAAAATACAGAGGTTACTTATCTGAATCATGTCTTGGTTGAGTGCGTCTTAAGTGCTAACCGTTTGATACGGGTGGAAAGGACATGATGTGTGGTTTAAAACGGGTCGAATGGGTAACAGGGATTGGCTAAGCCCCCGGTGGAGGGATGGGGGGGGGGGGGGGGGACGCCCATGTGGGCGAACAGTGAAAAGCGGATTAGCAGTGAACTATAGCCGGCTCTGTGGCGAAGGTTTTAGTTCGCAGTTCCGCATACCCAGTAGGAACATAGCTAGCGGACGCTTGGAATGCAGTACGCCCTGTGTTGGTTAGCATAGGATTGCATAAGTGCCGATCGCTAAGAAAGCAATGACAAGCCACTGAACGCAAACTTGCCAAGAAATCACTAACGGCAAAAGTAATGCTTGTGTTGATTGCAACGTCCTGTAAAGGATATGCTAACCCGTTATTCTAGTAGGCTATACAATTGCGGGGATAGAAAAGGGGGGAAGGGAAGTTAGAAGTTAAATGAAACTATGTTGGACATTGAGGCCGTGAGGGGAGAGTGAACCCAACTGGAAGATGAGGCGGTTTTCCAGTGTCTTACGATCACGTTCGTGAGATGCGCACGATGTGAGCGCAGTGACCTGTATGTCTGCCACGCCACAGTGGTCAGAACTGTTGAAGTGTATTGATACAGGTTTCTGGGCACCACTGTTGATATAAGATAGGTGTTGCCTAAATCTGTCAGCAAGACGTAGACCTGTCTCTCCGATATATCGCATGTCACAACACATAGATAACGTTGCGACTCGTGCATGAGAAACCCTCACGGATGTGGAGAGTGGTCTTAGGGAATGCCAGACTATGGGTTTGAAATACATGTGGGCAGGTCTTACAACGTGATCAAAGACAAGCCATCGTGCCAAGTAGAGACTTATGAGGTTGGGGTAGACTGCTATAGACCATCTCATCCCTGAGGTTACGATCCCGCCTGTAAGCCACCAGAGGGGGCCTCTGAAAAGACATCGCGGGTGCTCGGGTCTGCCTGGAGAATAGATAGATGCCTTAGGAGGATATTCTTGGCAGCAATATTATGGGGATGGTAGGTTAGTAAAAAGATCGGCCTATTATTTCGTGGTTTAGGCCTGGAGGAGAGAGCATCGGCACGACTGATAGACTGACATCGGTAAAGAGCTGTAGACAAAACTTTATCAGGATAGCCAGGAAGGCGGAAGAAATCCAACATTTAGTGGGCTTTTTAACGGAAGTCGTTATTATCCTGACAAAGCTGTCGGAGATGTAACAGTTGGGAGAAAGGAATAGAACTCTTACAATGGGGGGAGGCGGGGGGGGGGGGGGAGGTTGTGAGGAGGTATAGAGAAGGAATGCGTGGGGGTCAGTAGGTTTATAATAAACCGTCGTACGCAGACCAGCGGAACCTTAAAAGACTGTTAGATCTAAGAAATTGACAGCCGACGAAGAAATAGTGGAGGTGTGTCTGATGCTGAGATGAAAGCTGGAGAAAAAGGCAATGAAGTCCTGGAGATCAGACAAGGGCATGTCTGAAACACCGAAGCAGGTAGGCATAACTAGGACCCATCTTGGTGCCCATGGCCACACCGCTAATCTGGTCGAAATAGTCCCCATTAAACTTAAACGAATTGAGATTGAGGACTAACTCTGCGAGACGCAGCAATGGTCCAGTGGCCATCGTGGGGCTGTGCCTTTTCTCCAAGATAAATTCTAAGGATTTAAAGCCGTCAGTATGAGGAATAGATGTATAGAGTGAAGTCACGTCTAAATTGAAGATGTGGTACTGAGAAGGGGTTGCGAAACTGATGGAATCAAAGATAGAGATAGCGTGGTTAGTGTCTTTGATATACGAAGGGAGACTAGCAACCAACGGCTGAAACATGATGTCTAGGAACTCTGAAATCCGTTCAGTTGGACAAGAGCAGGCCGAGACGATAGGTCAACCTGGGTTGCCTGGCTTGTGTATCTTAGGCAGCAAGGTGGGTTTGCCCTAGCAACTATCGTGGATGATCAGCGAGGTGGCAGAGCTAGGTAACAGGCCTTGTCCGATGATGGCCTTAGTCACGCTCTTGACCTGGGTATTGTTACTGACCGTCCCGTCTTGTAGCCGTGGTCTGTAGAAAGTTGCATCCCCAAGTTGCTTGTTGTCTTGCTGTATATACAGGTCCTTCCTCCAAACCACTAACGCCCCTCCCTTGTTTGCAGACTTAATATATATGTCCTCACGACGTTTCAACTGTGTGAGCGCCAGTTGTTCCTCCGCTGAAAGGTTGCAGTGCCGTAGTGGCTTGAATTTCTTATGTTTACTTGAATATGACTTCGGGTAGAAACATTGTGTTTGTTTACGTTGCGCTATCAATTATACTAGACCTGTTTTGGCACTACTTATTGGTTTTGTTTCGCGCAGATTTGAAACTTTGGTCTTACTGGCTACAACGTCATAGGAGTGTTTACAGTGTTCTTCAGTCAGTGGCGTAGCCAGGTTTTCATGTGAGGGGGTGCAACTGGTAATGCAGAACTGGGAACTTGGGAGGAAAGTATCAAATTACAGAGATCCTTCTTCTCCTCCTTCTTCTTGTTCTTCGTTCCCTTCCTCCATCTCCACCCCATTCCCCTCCTTCTCATATTGCTGCGTTGATTGTGTTGTTGTTACATGTAATTTCACTATGTCAGTTAACAGCAGAGATATGATTTTACCACTTTTGGGCCTACACATCCGACTTTTTCCTGGCAACGGGTAAATGAAATGTGCTTCCCGTTTAAAACTCCACATCCAAACACCCGCATGCACCTGCCCACATACACTCAACCATCAAATTCACCCACCCACACACAGTCACCCATACACAGCAGCCCATACACAGCCACCCGTGCACTGTCGCCCACACACAGCCGCCCATACCCAACTGCCTACACACAGCCGCCAACACACAACCACCCACAAAGCCACCCCACACATAACCGCCCAAGCACAGCCATCCACACACAGCCGCCGACGTGCACTGAACCGACACATCCAACCACCCACACAGAGCCGCACACAACATAGCCACCCCCCCCCCCACACACACACACACACATACACACACACACACATACACACACACACACACACACACACACACACACACACACTATGGTCAAAGGAAGAACTCAACTCCCAGAATTCCATCTCTAGGAGCTGGAATTGCGACAGAACGGCCATCTTGTTTTCCTATCAATAAAATCCCCCCCCCCCCCCCAAAAAAAAAAAATAAAAAAATTCGGAAAGTCCATCAACGCTTGCTTGCTTGCTTGTGTTCGCTGGCTGTGAACTCCAGCGGGAAGTCCTGTATGTCGGATGAAGACATCCTGTTGTCCAACATCAGTGTGATGTCTTATGGGACTGAGGTTTGCGTGAGTATCCGTTGTCCCATGTCTGGCTTATTGGTGTGCAGACTGGTGGTTCCTCTCCGTACAGGCAGATACTCTCCGAATTCGGAGGAATCAAAGATCCTACTGACTTTAGCCAGGATCCCAAAGGGACCTGTTGCCCAGGACGCTCGACGAGGACGCGTCAATAGGTCTTGGCCAGTATAGAACCTCACCCTGGTGCCTTGGAAACACCTCTGCGCCCCAGTCCATCAATAAATTGCAGCGCAAATACGTTTATTTGATGACGAATCATACATAAAAGTGTTTACTTACTGACGAATAAAGTACAAAAGTGTTTAGTTGACGATGAATCACTCGTGAACACACTTTATGAGAATTGTGGCCTACTTTAACCTCGGCTACCATCACATCATGCGACGGGTTGGCTGATTTTCGGCGTTTTACCTCTTCACTCGACTTTTCCATTTTATAATGAAATAAAGAACCCTGTGCATATCATCATCATCATCATCATCATCATCATCATCATCATCATTATGAGCATAATCACCACTTTTCACTTTTGACGGCGAGCGCCGTGGGGAGGAATAGTTAACCTCCAGGGACATAAATGAATGTCATTCCGTGTAACTGTACAGTGTCTTTGATGTCGTCAATCCATTTTCTTTTCGGTGTCCTCTTACTCTCATATCAGATCTTCCGGGAAGGTTAACCCGGTCAACAAATGCCCGCTGAATTCGGATGTGTCCGGCTAACGGCGCAAGAACGCAGCTCTGCTGTAAACAGGCACAACGCAATCACGTCCGAAAAAAAAATTCCAGATGAACGCAGAAGAAGAAGAAGAAGAAGAAGAAGAAGAAGAAGAAGAAGAAGAAGAAGAAGAAGAAGAAGAAGAAGAAGAAGAAGAAGAAGAAGAAGAAGAAGAAGAAGTATCAGATCTTTATTTTAGTCTACAGCCAGTGCTGGTTACTCATGGTGTTCTAATGAGATGGCCGAACCATTTGATCTTTTGCCTTTCAGTATTAGTAGCCCATTCTTTTGTCTGCATTCACTCGCTTTAAACTCAAGCGTACTCCATACACGTGATACTACTTCTAGAAGCATTCGACAGATGTTTGCGTGTGGATTTGCTTTCTCTATTACCAGTTTCATAATGAGGAGAAATGGCGAAGCGTGATCGCCAACGCCAACCGACAAGACACATCATAATAATGATGTTTATCAAGCTCGTTTTCCCCCCAGCATGTTTACGTTGCTACCAATGACGTCATAGCCCGGGAAATCATATCACTCTGTTTGGCGCTTGTGTCTAGCAATCGATTTCTCTATTCTTTATCCAGTGGAGAGGTTCTAGCAAAAGCCAGAAGGAAATTATACGAGTTTTTGTGTTTACGTTTGGAAAGTTCACGCTTTCAGATTGCGATGCTCAAACCAAACTACATGTCATCTTCGTGTCGTCTATTCAGAAAGCAATGGTAGACTCATCATCTTCAACATCATCATCATCACCATCATCATCACCAGCATCATCATCATCATCATCAACATCACCACCATCATCATTATCATGATTATCATCATCATTACCATCAAGTGCCTTGCCAGCTGGCGTAGGCGTTCATGTCTTTCCACAGATCTCGGTCCTTGGTGCTTCGGATCAACACTGCTGATGATATTCCTCCATGCCACCGTCTCAGTCCGTCATTTCTCTTGGTCTGTCTCTAATGGTAGACCTAAAAAAGGTAAATAAAAAAACTGTCAGTTGAGTTGAGTTGAGTTGAGTTGAGTTGAGTCAAGAACCAACATCACTGCGCTCGGGGTATTCCAATAAGCGCGCAGTAACCATCTTCAACAGCCAGCGTAGAGTTCCAATAAACAGCCAAAAAATGCAAAGCTAGGGTTGACTGCAACGTCCAGTAAAGGACATTCAACTAATTTTTAACTGATAAAGTGCCTTGGGATGAATGATCGTCTTCAGCGACTTTCCTTTTCTGCCATGGGCCTATATACAGTAATGTTCCACATGCAACACCTTTTAATGTGATATATAACACAACATGTCTGCTACCATATTAACAAATGTTATGTCAATACCGTGATACACTCCTACTTCCCATTTTCCGCCATCCATGTTTGTCTGGTCCAGCACTTTCCGTCCCTCACCATGATTGTAAGACGTTCACGCCTCCGTTTTTTGCACAAAAAAATCGCTTGCTATTTACACATTTTTCATTTCACAATGTTTTCATTTCACAGTGCTTTGTACGACGCTCTCGCAAGCTGGTCAGCTGCTCTGCGGATTGATTGATTGATTGATTGATTGATTGATTGATTGATTGATTCGATGAACTTTATTTTCGGAGTGAGACTGGGATATACTGAATACAACCGGGTGCAGTGATGTCGATTCTCTTCCTGTTAAATTCTCCTGTTTTATTTGATGATGTCATAAACATTACAATAAGCCGTTATTTAGCGAATTTGATCATCATCGTCATCGTTTGCCATGCCGGTAAGCGTGGGCGGTCATGTCTCGCCATCTCACTCGATCACCAGAGTCGTAGATCAGCTCCGTGTTCTTGTCTCGACCATACCACGTGGTCAAGCCATCTATAGTATGTCCACATTTGTTTGCCTTCATTCACGATCAATTATTTTGAAAACTGTCTGTTGTATCGTTATGAAATTTTCCCAGCTGTCTTATATTTACCCCCACCCAAGGAATATGTCTTTGATAGGTCCAAAAACAACTTAAATCATTGAAAGCGGCGACATTCCTTTGATGTTTTTCTGAACAACTAGTGATTTCTCGCTAACAAAGTTATTTTTACGGTAATGGGAGACCTGCAAATTCTGATGACACACAAAGGCGTATCCGGATTCGTATGGGAGTGGGTGCAATGAAAGAACTAAGCTTAAAATCGACAGGGTCGGCTGCATTGCACCGGGTTTTTATCCTGTATGGCTCAGTTTCTTTCCGCAGCGCGGAAAGCATCGCACAAAGCAAGAACTCCGTAGCTCCAGCGACGACCCTCGGGAGTCTCCGAAAAAATGCACTCGTGAAATGAAGGACGCGGCCCGGAATCGAACATACAACCTTCGGAGCCCGAGTCAGACGGCTTGACCACTTCACCACGGAGAATCCCGAGAGGGGTGCAATGTGTAATATTAGTAAAGACAGAGAATTTACAGAGGCACGGGGTAAATAATTTGTAAATTAACAGGAAAGTAGAAGGAATATATTTCTTACCTTATTTTTCATTTCCTTCTTGTTTCTTCAGCTGATGCTGATGCTGTAATGTTTAGGGCCTGCAATTCGTCTGAATAGTTGGAGCAAAATATCCCAGTAAGTGTGTACGTAGATTAAGGTCTGCGATCTGCTCAGACCTTAATCTGTGTCGGACGATTCCAGTAGGTTGATGATTGCTCTCGGTTGCATAAAATTCAATCCATCCTTTCTCCAATAGTCCTCTTCCTCTTTCAACACATGGTCCTGACGTTTTTTCCAGTAACTTTTATCAATATTTAATAGCGCGGACAGACAGACAGACAGACAGACAGACAGACAGACAGACAGACAGACAGGTAGGTAGGTAGGTAGGTAGGTAGGTAGGTAGGTAGGTAAGTAGGTAGGTAGGTAGGTAGACAGAAAGGTAGGTTGGTGGGTGGGTGGGTGGATGGCTGGCTGGCTGGCTGGCTGACTGACTGGGTGGTGGGTGGGTGGGTCGGTGGGTCGGTGGGTCGGTCGGTCAGTCGGTGGGTGGGTGAGTGGGTTCCGGCAGGCAGGCAGGCAGGCCGGCCGGCCGACCGACCGACCGACCGACCGACCGACCGACCGACCGACCGACCGACCGACCGACAGATAGATAGATAGATAGATAGATAGATAGATAGATCGGTAGGTCGGTAGGTAGATAGATAGGTAGATAGATAGATAGATAGATAGATAGATAGATAGATAGATAGATAGATAGATAGATAGGTAGGTAGGTAGGTAGATAGATAGCTAGATAGATAGATAGATAGATAGATAGATAGATAGATAGATAGATAGATAGATAGATAGATAGATAGATAGATAGATAGATAGATAGATAGATAGATAGATAGATAGATAGATAGATAGAAATCAAATCAAATCAAATCAACTTTATTAGGGTCACAAATTGGGCGCGCAGGCCCGTCTTACATTCGGCCCTTCCAATCACTCGTCTTTCGTTCATCAAGAGCATTATACATTTACATAGGAAGAAAAATAAACATTGTGAAATGAATGTTGTAAACATAAACAAGGCTAATTACCATGTTGTGAGGCCCATCTCCCACCTATCCATACATCACCCCACCCACACAACACCCCCACCTACCCACACACACGCGCACCAAGGGACACATACACACCCCCACCTACGCACACACACGCACACCAAGGGACACATACATACCCCACCAACCGACCCATCCCCCTCCCGCACATCCCCCACCCGCACACACTGCCCTCACCTGATCCCCCAACCAAAACACACTCGCCACCCACAAACATTCCCCCACCAACCCACACATCCCACTCCCATCCATATACACATCCTAACCCACACATCCTCTCCCCACCCACACCTCAAACCACCCATCCCCCAGCCACATCTCTATCGACAACATATTCCCCACCCATGCACACAATCCCCCACCAACCCACACATCGCACATCCACTCACACATCCCCAAACCATACACACACATCCCCACCAACTAACATGTCCCCCCCCCCCACACACACACATCTCCCTAACCACCCATACATCCCCAATCCACTCACACACACCCCACCACCCACACCTACAACTTCCACCCACCCACACATGCCATAACCTAATCCCCCACCACACAATCCCCCACCCGCACATCACATACACCCCCTACCACGCACAATTCCCAACCCACCCACCCCACCCACACAACCCACACCAACACATCCCCACTTACACACCACACACATATCCCCCACCCAGATACCACACAATATTCCCACCCACACCCACACAGATACCCTTACCCATCCACCCCACATACCCCCACTCACACACCACAAAAATCAAAGATAGATAGATAGATAGATAGATAGATAGATAGATAGATAGATAGATAGATAGATAGATAGATAGATAGATAGATAGATAGATAGATAGATAGATAGATAGATAGATAGATAGATAGATAGATAGATAGATAGATAGATAGATAGATAGATAGATAGATAGATAGATAGATAGATAGATAGATAGATAGATAGATAGATAGATAGATAGATAGATAGATAGATAGATAGATAGATAGATAGATAGATAGATAGATAGATAGATAGATAGATAGATAGATAGATAGATAGATAGATAGATAGATAGATAGATAGATAGATAGATAGATAGATAGATAGATAGATAGATAGATAGATAGATAGATAGATAGATAGATAGATAGATAGATAGATAGATAGATAGATAGATAGATAGATAGATAGATAGATAGATAGATAGATAGATAGATAGATAGATAGATAGATAGATAGATAGATAGATCCCCGCCAGGAGCCGGGCCGAGCCAGCTAGTTTATTTATATAATCACGTTTCATGAAAGAACCCACAGTTTGACGACACCTCTGAACTATAACACTCAGTCTGTGCAAAAACGAAAGACCGCCAGACAATTTTAAAAATAGCGCGAATGTGTCTTGCTGGCGCTGTAATACTCTTAAAATGATGGCATTAATGGCGGGGCAGAAAAATATATACCGCATATAAACAAACATTGAAATCTGCTGTACAATCTCCAGAACAAAATTTTTTTTGTTGGGTGGACATAATGATAAGGTTATATACTAAATCTCATCATTTTCCCTCAGTTGGTTACTGAGATATTGAATTTTATATTGAGGCAACAAAACAAAAAAAAACACTATAGGTATTTACTTCTCTACCTTTCGCTTGTTCTCTTCCCCTCACTCTTGCCAGTTGTCATCAAGTTCTCCAATGTATTTCTTCTCATAACGTGACCAAAAAATGTTGACTGTCAACGTTTAATTTCTCTAATCAGTTTACGATCTTCATTTGTTTCTTGTAGAACTTGGTCATTTGTTTTTCTGTCTGTCCTTGGTATTCTTTACATTTTCCCCAGAAACCACATTTTCACAGCCATCAGATTTATTTTTTAGTTTGACTGCTCATTGTGCACACTTCACATCCATACAAAAGCACAGGTTCTATGTAGCTCCTTAACACTCTTTTTCTCGTTGCAAATGACATCTTTTTATTGGTCAGTATGTTTTCCATCTTGCAAAAGGCTACCTTCGCCATGGCAATTCTTGTTCTAACCTTTTTCAAGACTATTCCCATCAGTTGTTATGACTGTTCCGAGATAATTGTACTGATACATTTGCTTAAGAATATTCCCATTTACTTGTATATTACGTCGTTCTTCCTAGTGACGGCCATAATCTGTGTCATCTTACAATTTAATTCTTACCCAAGTTGTTCACTGTATGCAACAACCGCATCTACTAAATGTTGCAGATCCTGCTCATTGTCTGCTATCAAGACTGTATCATCTGCATATCTATTGATGTTTCTTCCTCCAATGATGATTCCATTAATATCTTCTACATTTCTGAAAATATTTTCACTGTACAGGAAAAAAAATATCTGGAGACATTACACATCCCTGTCTCACACCTCTCTTAATAGGTTGATATTGGTCTACTTCATTATCAATTCTTATGGCAGCTTGTTATTTCCACTATATGTTTAAAAAAAAATTCTAAGGTCTTTCCTATCAGTTTGTAGATCTTCAAGCAGCTCCTAACGTTGACATGTCTTACTTTATCGAAAGCCTTCGTGTAGTCAATAAAGCAAAGATACAGATCTTTGTTTACTTCAATAGAACGTTCAATTACTGCTCTCAGTATATACACAGCATTTACTGTGCCTTCTACAAATCCACATCGTTCTTCTCCTATTCCAGGTTGTAAAAAAAAAAAAGTCGCTTAAAAGTCGACAGGGTCAACTTCATTGCACCGGGATTTTATCCCATATGGCTCTGTCTCTTTCCGCAGCGCGGAAAGCGTCGCACAAAGCACGAACTCCGTAGCTCTTGCGACGACCCACAGGAGTCTCCGAAAAATTTCACTCGTGAACCGAAGGACACGGCCCGGAATCGAACCCACAACCTTCGGAGCCCGAGTCAAACGGCTTGACCACTTCGCCACAAAGACTCCACAGAGATTCCAGGTTGTATTTTCTTCCTAACTCTTTGCATGATAATTCTCAGCAACATCTTCGTGATTTGGCTCATTCTACTAATTGTTGGATGTCTATTACATTCCAAGGCTCCTTATTTCTTCGGGATTGCAATAAATATAAAATCACATAATTCAGGAGGTATATCTCCAGTATCGTATATACAGGCAATCAATTGTGCAGTCCATTGTTTACGTCTTCACTGGCCAAATTACAATAAGTTTCAATGCTAACAAACTGCAGTGCTGATGGTGAGGTAGGGGGTTCAGCCCTTACACCGTCAGTTGGACTGACATGTTGACTTCCCTTCTTTGACTTGGGGAAGTAAATTACAAGTACATCGGAAGTCGGAGTGGATTCGCCTGAAAACGAGGGACATTGGTAATAAGGAAAGCTATCCCACGCGCAACAATCAGTCCAGCGTGGACTACGATTGAGTTCAAATATAGCGAAGGAAAATAAATCAGATAAACCACGATTGGCTGCCCTCGCGGAGGTGCCCGTACTTTCTGCAGATTAGCGGCACTCATGACAATCACCCGCCAGGTACGGCTCAGCCTAAAATGAGTACAAGGGTTATGTCTTAGAAAGTAAAGGCGGGATGTGTAATACCCACCACATGGTTAAGCGTTTTCCCTTCTATTCTTATTTCATATGTTAGTGTTAACATTTTTTTTTCTTTGAAATAATCATTGTTTATGTTTTCTTGATATTTAACAGTCAAATACCACTTCTAAATGTACGCATTCGTAACTAACGTTTTACAAATTATCTCCCCATTTCCTGGTAGTCGCCCCTCTAGGTTAAAGATATCTCCTGATCTCCTTGCGGTAATTTGATCTGGATAAACCCACAGCCCCGCAAATTTGTGTTGTTAGAGTAGTTATTTTAGGGGAAGTATTCTAGAAATTTCGCCTAACTTTAGCTATAGCTTTCAAAATAACAAACAATATAGTAACTGTGGGTTGTCTCGTCTGATGTATGATCCTGTTTCCTGAAGACTTGGGAAAATGTTACTGTTTGTAGCAGCCGTGCCCGAGGAAGAGATCAGAATAGATGCTGTCGTCACTGCTACGTTTTAGAGAACGTGCAAAAAGATGAAGGTAATTATAGGTATTGATAAGGTGAAGGTAATTATAGGTATTGATAAGATGAAGGTAATTATAGGTATTGATAAGATGAAGGTAATTATAGGTATTGATAAGGTGAAGGTAATTATAGGTATTGATAAGATGAAGGTAATTATAGGTATTGATAAGGTGAAGGTAATTATAGGTATTGATAAGGTGAAGGTAATTATATGTATTGATAAGATGAAGGTAATTATAGGTATTGATAAGATGAAGGTAATTATAGGTATTGATAAGATGAAGGTAATTATAGGTATTGATAAGGTGAAGGTAATTATAGGTATTGATAAGATGAAGGTAATTATAGGTATTGATAAGATGAAGGTAATTATAGGTATTGATAAGATGAAGGTAATTATAGGTATTGATAAGATGAAGGTAATTATAGGTATTGATAAGATGAAGGTAATTATAGGTATTGATAAGATGAAGGTAATTATAGGTATTGATAAGATGAAGGTAATTATAGGTATTGATAAGATGAAGGTAATTATAGGTAGTGATAAGCAAAGTGCTTACTTTGCTTTCTGTTCATCAACTTTGAGGTTTCTTTAGTCATCAGTATTTATTTTTAGCTATTTGGCTTCTACCCGCTGTCAGTACTTTCTGCCAACAAAATCATCATCCTATTAGATAATGTGCTGAGAAGGAGAAGTTCATAAATAAACACACATATATTGCCTGGCTCTTATAGAGCTATAAAAAGTAGATGAAAGAAGCAAGGATTACAGGACTCACTAGACAACATAGAGGTTGAAAACTATGTATGGTTACCGACTGGGATTCTTCAAACATGTCGCCTACAAATGACGGCAGCTCCTCGCTGTAGGAATGTGTGTACTTCGACACATGACCAATTAGACACCCCTGGGAAGGAGAAGCCTCGCCCAGCTAAGAAGGGCACAAGACGAATCACCCCCCCCCCCCCCCCCCAGTAAGATGGATACTGCACTCACCAGGATCAACAAAGTCATAAACTACCCCCAGCTGCCCCACGACACAAAAAGATCTCCATCAACAAGGTCATAAACGACTTCCAGCTTCCAGACGGCACAAGAAGATCTCGATCAACAAAGTCAAACACTACCTCCAACTGCCACACGACACAAGAAGACCCTGATTAACAAGGTCATAAACAACCTCCAGCTGGCACACGGCATAAGAATATCTCCCTCAACAAGGTCATAACCGACCTTCACCAACACCAAGATGTCAGGTTCTAGATTTGGTTGGGTTTCCAAATACGCTGGCTGCTGGTTTGTTGGTCCTTTTTTCTCTCGACTTGCTTTTCTATCTTGTGTTCGTAGAGATTTTCGAGGCTACCAATTCCTGCATTCACAATCGGCCTTCTTCTAGTGACGACGTGTTTGTGATATGCACAATGAGGCCTTGAATTCCGATTCCGATTCCATTTCAAAAACAAAAATTCCAAATTCGACCTCGTCTAACCTGCTTCATCAGCTGTGGTTATTGTTGAGGTACGTGGTTTTTGTGGGTTTATTAGCCCTAATTCTTGTCTTGTGAGTCCTATCTCGGACTGGTTATGTAACGTTTGTGTCTGTGACGTCAGCAGTGGTCGGCGGCTATCCTTTGTGCTCTTCTGTTGTTGTGGTTTTCTTTGTTGGTGTAGGCTCCTGGCTCGTCTGGCTGCAGTCCTTTTAAGGACTTTTCGTTATCCCACTCCAGCTGTGGGATCGGTCATTGCTGTTTTTATATTAGTTTTTCCCGTCCAAGTTTTTGGCTATCCCGTCGAACATGAGTCTGTTGTTGTAAAATTAGGATTTTAGAAGTGGGAAACAAACCAGCACTGTTGCGGTGGTAATCTTGAAATGGTATTGCGGGGAATATTCACAGCGACGTTGAAGGTTTGCGAAAAATATAACACAGACTATAAGAAGATTTGCAGTACACGAGACAGTAGGATGTGGAAAGACATGGTCACCAACGCTACACAGCAAGGACTCTAAGATATTAAGGTGAATAGGCATTCTTGTTGATAGACAAATAGATAGGCTGATTAAGTGAAATATATACGCAAAGAAACAGATGGGGGTAAAAACAAATGAACAGGCAAGAGTGCAAAGAAGCAGACACATAAATAAAGAAATAAAGACATAAACGTTTTCAAACATGGTACCAGACAGACAGACAGACAGACAGACATGTACAACGCGATGCTAAGGAGACAAATGGGCAGACGAACAATCAAATCCAAAAAACAGACAGCAAACTAGCGCA
>JACEFZ010024316.1:127500-291755 GCA_014155875.1 Cepaea nemoralis | reverse complement strand
TTCGTCCGATAATGTGTGGTATTACTCAATCAATCAATCAATCATGTGCCATGTCGGAAAGCGTGGGCAGTCATGACTCGCCATTTCACTCGATCACCAGTGTCGTGGATTACTACAGCATGCGAATTGTGGTCAGTGTGGTTCCATTATTCAGACTTCGAATAAAGATGTTACTATGTCAGTGTGTGTGTGTGTGTGTGTGTGTGTGTGTGCGCGCGCGCGCGCTGTTGTCCCAATGTCAGTGTGCTGTTATTGATCTTAGTATAGAGAATTATATGTGACAAGGGTAGATAGCACATGCTATTCTGACCTTCATTTTATGAGACATGAACGGCCATCAATACATAGGACCATGGCCAATCTGAGATTTGTTCAATTATCTTGACAAGACATTCACCTCTTCTCGCTAAATGTGTTCACATATTTCTACACCAGCATCAACATTTAATATAGTCAAGAACCTTGACTTGACGAAATCACCACCCACTATAATACAACCTACGATAGTTTCGGACAATAGAACTATTGTGCGAAGTGCCTTGCCGCACCTAAGAATATTAAAGCAAATTTTTGACATTTTTCATCAAATTAAAATAAAAAGGAAGGTCAAAGTGATATTCAAGCTTGGAGGAAGTCACTCTCCCGGTCCGGAGATCCTTGTATGCCAGTGTCACCAGACGAGGAGGAGCAGAGAAGAGATTTGTCGTACCTGATTGCCAGCCAGGAGGACAAGACCCAGCAGATAAGTGACCACGACACCCATTGGCGACACCATAGCCTTTCAACATAGTCTAAACAAAATGAGGCCAAATTACTGTGTCAGTGATTAGACATTATAACAGCTGAATCAAATAGCAGAGCAGGACAGGAATTATAAAATCCTTATAAACTGTAGACAGAAAAGGGAAAATGATAAACCCTGTTTGTATCGGGAGGAGGGGGGGGGGGGAAGGGGTAATCATGTGGATCACCCGTTTTGTTTTCACTAAATAAATGTAGTTGTTGTGATTTTAAATTTAATCCACCATAGTTTGATATTATAGTAAATAATATTAGTATAATCATATAAGTAGACGAATAGAAAGAATTGTGACTTCATATGTTAATCTGTCTATCTCCATGTTTGTGAGATTGTATTAGATTTGGGGGATCAATCATTATTCAGACAGAGTAGCGAGTTTGTCAAGTACAGTTGTTCACCATTCCTTTCCGCCTGACACTGTCAGAAGATTAGATCAGTTCAGGGACCTATTGCATCATTCTAGAATTACGAGCCATTTGGTCTTTTCTTCGTCAGTTACAAGTCTTTCTGTTCTTAGGATGTCTATTCGTACCTGCTTTGGTATAGTCTCTATCTTAGTACTGCGCTGCGCTACAACGACGTTAATGAGAGTTCAAGAACTGCCTTGTCCTGTAAGGAACAGCCTGTGTTGGTGTTTGTCCATCATGAATAATTCATTTAATCCAGTTGAAAGTTTGGAATTGTGACTTCTTAGATGGCCGATAAGGCCTATTTTGGCTCGAAATGTTCTTAGATAATGTGGGTAAAGAATGCTAGAAGTTCCAGGAGGAGGAGGAGGAGCTGCTGCAGTTTTTGTTTTCCCAGCCTTATTTTCGCAGCTCTTGGAGTTCTGTTTGCTTCACAAGTGGCTACACCTTTGCGTAATGATGTATGCCAAGAATTTCGGTAGTTAGATGAAGAATGACTTGCGCGATGAATTTGATTAAAGTGAGGAAGAGTTACGTAATTCGTCGACCACACTCTCTCGCCTGAGTCTGCCTGAATCACGCCACAGACGCGAATTGGACGTCAGGCTTGGACCAGTGGGGAAAGGACTCTGAAAAGGGTGTGACAGCCATCCTTACCAAGGATACCACCAATGGCTGTCATCCGCATACTTCCGTTGCCAGTGCTACACGTGCTAACAAACCTTCATCCAGCTACTCTATGCGAATCAAAAACACGTTTGTTATTGTGACAATGCACACGAGAACACTCATGCAAATTCGTAATCTGGAAAATATCACGACGAAACAAAAATAATTTTATTTGGGTGCTCGCTCGCTTTGAACTCAAGCGTAGTCCGTACACATTATTTTATAGCAGTGATGGACTGAATATTAATATCTTGGACTCGCATCACAAGTAGACAGGCCATACAGCTGGAGAGCTGGAGTATGTCGGTGAATGTGGAGGGGAGGAGAAGTCGCGGGAGATCAATAGTCAAGATGCTGGATGGTTTGACATTATGGCATAAAGGAAAATTGGAAATTATTGGCATGAACAGGATACAGAAAGCTGTGAACAGACATGGTTGTTATCGCCACACGGCATGAACTATGAGCGAATGAATTTGGCTTCTGATCTTTTGAAAAAAAAAATATTCACGCTTATGAAACATGAACACTAAGAATGAAGTTCCACACAGTACTTATGCGTTTCTCTTATGTAGCTTAAGCAGATACTGCCTTTGGGATGTTAAGTGTTAGATCTTCACACATTATAGGCCACGACATATCAGGTGCGGTGGCTAATTCCCTTTCTCGTCGCCTTTTATTTTAAGACAATTCTGAAAATTGTCTGGTACCCATTTTTGGGATGTTCATCATCATCATGTGCCATATCGGTAAGCGTAGGCGGTCATGTTTTGCCATCTCATTCGATCACCAGAGTTGTGGATCAGCCCACTGTTCTTGTCTCGAACATTCAACGTGGCCAAGCTATCGAGGTATTTACTTCTCTGCCCTCCCTCCCCCCTTTGTTCTTTGTTCTCTTCCCCTCGATCTTGCCAGTTGTCACCAAGTTCCCCAATGTATTTCTTCTCATAATGTGACCAACAAATTGTGACTGTCTAAGTCTAATTTATCTAATCAGTTTACCGTTTTCATTTGTTTCTGTAGGACTTGGTCATTGGTTTTTCTGTCTTTCCCTGGTATTCTTTGCATTTACCTCAGAAATCACATTCCCACAGCCATCAGATGTTGTTAGCTTGTCAGCTCATTGTCCACAGCCTCACATCCATACAAAAGTACAGGTTTTATGTAGAACTTTAACACTCTTTTTCTCGTTGCAATTGACGTCTTTGTATTGGTCAGTATGATTTCCACCTTGCAAAAGACTACGTTTGCCATTTTTAACATGCAGCCTAACCCTTCAATGTTATTCGACTCAAACCTCACTGTTGGGTCGACGCTAATGCCGCACTGGTTAATAATAACACCCTGACTCTGATGGAAATTTGACCCTGACCACTGTCACAGCACACAAGCACAGTAACAACTATGCCAACATGCACCCCCCCCCCTGTCGATTTACTCGCTTTTATTTTATTTAACGTAGTTTTGCAAAATAGATTAAAGGAGGTTGCCATAGTCTGACTGCCCTCTTGATACTAGTTTGTTGAATGCGCCCACCTTCCCAGGATAGTGACTAGGTAATTTCACTTGCTGAACACAGCCATAACCTTTACCCTCCTATAATTAGGTTATGGCAGAGGTCACGAAAGAAGAGTCGAGAACACTGATGATACATGAAAATAAATATAATACACCATACAACAAACACACTAATAAATAAACACCCGATTTTTCGAATTATAGGGCTTAAGTCATAAGTCAGGGGCAACTCGTGATAAGAGTAGCTTAATAATTCACACGCGCGTTTGCGTATGACACACACACACACACACACACACACACACACACACACACACACACGTACACACAACCACTTATACACATGCTCGCATACAAGTATACAGCCAATTCCGTTTAGTTGGGTGAACTGAAAACTCCATTCAAACGAAGAGGTGTGGGCATTCATAGAACAAACTGAATACTGTATTTAAAGAACGCACACTGCATTTAAGTGCACGCTTTTATTTCAATATAACTGCTGCGAACACCAAACAAAAATTGCGTGCGAACCTTAATTTGTACATAAAATCATAACGACACATGATGTCTGTTGTCAAACATAGATTTCAAGCAAAGGTTGCAAATAATAATAATAATAAAAATTTATTGAAATTATTGTTACTTAAGGGTTCATACAATGCACGAAAACATATCACATTTAAATTACGATGTCCCTTTCATAGGCTGCAACTGTCGAACATTGGCTAAAGTTTCTAAAGGGGCTGTCTTTGTTTGTTTTTCTTTATGAAACAGTGCTAGACAGAAATACATTTCCTAACAGTACTGAAGGGTAAGCTTGAAGGCAAGCGAGCAAGAGGTTGACAGCGATACAAGTGGGAAGACATCGCCAAGAGAAGGACGAATAGCAGTCTGACAGAATGTACATCACGGCGAGAGACATTCAGTGTTGGAGATCCATTGCAGCCAACCGTCAGCGTAGAGATAGTATCTGATTGACTGACATTTTCTGACATTTGGGTTATTCTCTCGACTTAATATTTCGTAGCTTTAAAATTTTTGGTTTTCTGTTGGTTAATAATGATTTTACTGAAGTTATAATTATTTTATCTTGATCTTCATTTCTATCGTGGCACTAAAGCTTATTGGCAGTTACAGTTGCAGTTATAAAGGCTAAAATCTCTTCATTTTTATATACAACTGAATGCATCCTCATCTTAATTTGAAGTGAAACTAAATGTAGCTAAACAAACACATACATAGTGTTGATCTCGCGATATCAGCAAACTGTGGACACTGAGAATATTACTGGTGCAATAATACATTTCTCACTGAAGAAACAAAAACACAAAAGAACAGCTATATAATTGAAGACGATGACAAATTGTAAAACATCTGACTAAACACACGAAAACTTTAAAAAGTAAATAATATACTACTACTGCTATAAGATGCACACATACACAAAAAACACACACAAAAACATACACAAATACATACACAAACACACACACACAGATTACGTATCTCCAAAACATACATATTCACGTGTACATACGTCATCTTGTTCTTAATACTGCTTTAAAAATTTCTTTTTAGTTATATGTTACATTATCGTTGTTAATATTATCACTTGTTGTTGTTGTTGTTGTTGTCGTTGTTGTTGTCGTTGTTGTTGTTGTTGTTGTTGTTGTTGTTGTTGTTGTTGTTGTTGTTGTTGTTGTTGTTGTTGTTCTTCTTCTTCTTCTTCTTCTTCTTCTTCTTCTTCTTCTTCTTCTTCTTCTTCTTCTTCTTCTTCTTCTTCTTCTTCTTCTTCTTCTTCTTCTTCTTCTTCTTCTTCTTCTTCGCCTACGCCAACCGGCATAGCACTTGATGATGATGATGATGATGATGATGATGATACACAGATTACTTTAACCCATTCTTGCTAAGACGATCACTACTGAAGACACAAACAACGTTAAATATAAAGCATGGTGTCACGAAGGAGCCGTGGAACTTCGTCAAGGTCAGTCATTATTACTCTATACTCACTCGAATTAGTGCAAATTGAACGAGTCATGTATACAATTTAAAAAAAAAATAAATGACTCACTCCGTTTGCACTAAATCGTACATTCTTATTTTCAATATCTAACTGCTTTAGTATTGATGAGATGAGAAAAGAGGTATTACTTTAAAAGAATTATGGCCTCAATGTAATTACAAGTTCAGTTTTTCATGAGATAATATACTGTATTTCAATACACTCAGGGTGTCATTGAAAACCATTTCTCTTGCCACGCTAGGCACGCGTGCCGTTTGATGCCGACGCCTGCTGTAGACTGTCTTCTAAATGTTTGGTAATAATGGTAGAAATACAGACTCACGAACACGTTGAAACCAGATGGGGTTGCAAACTAGCAGTTTTGTTTTGTCACCTGTTTTACCTATATTTTTTTCTGAATGTAAATGCCCTGCTATTGAATCTTTCCTTGTCGATCTACTGGTATTTGTAAAACCCCTCTTATGTTCGGTTAGTGATAACCTGATTTGTTGTTAACGTACTTATAATTGGAGTGCAATTCCTCTTTACGCATGCTACTCTAAACGCAGCAGTATTCAGTGATGTATTATGTTTATTTCTCATGTCCTCTATTGTTAGACATTCAACCTTTTGCCTCAAGACATTAACGCTATCAGCATCCACCAGTTCTTGCTTCGCGGTGGCCTTTCTCCACAACATCATCTTCAGTATGCGCGATAATATTAGCCTTGGATTAGTAGTATGAGGTTTTATGCACGCTTGCGGTGTTACTACTATGTGATTGCGACCACCAGTGTTCCGTCTGCAATGAACTGCCGCTGCCCGCGATGAGCTGTTGCTGACTGAATAGCTAGTACGTATAGAGGCAGGTTATCTGATCTTGCGATCGGCTATTAAGGGGCTGATTATCCTTGCCAATGGTATCCATTACATCATCTAGACTGTTTAGACCTCTTGGTGCAAACAGTACGAAATGAGATGATGAATCCTGGAGGTATTTCAATACATCATTTTGAGTATGTGTCATCTCAAAGGGGCACTCTGCTGGGGCTGCTGACCCAGAAGGCAAAGTCAAAGCCTGGCTTGACGGGATTAGAACTACATCTTGAGTATGGTTCATCTCAAAGGAGTACCCTGGCTGAGCTACTGACCCAGACGGCATAGTCAAGGCCTGGTTTGTTGTTTGGGCTAGAACTACATCTTGAGTATGGTTCATCTCAAAGGAGTACACTGGCTGAGCTACTGACCCAGAAGGCATAGTCATGGCCTGGTTTGTTGGGACTAGAGTTACATCTTGAGTACGGTTCATCTCAAAGGAGTACCCTGGCTGAGCTACTGACCCAGAAGGCATAGTCATGGCCTGGTTTGTTGTTTGGGCTAGAACTACATCTTGAGTATGGTTCATCTCAAAGGAGTACCCTGGCTGAGCTACTGACCCAGAAGGCATAGTCAAGGCCTGGTTTGTTGTTGGGGCTAGAGTTACATCTTGAGTATGGTTTATCTCAAAGGAGTACCCTGGCTGAGCTACTGACCCAGAAGGCATAGCCATGGCCTGATGTGTCGGGGCTAGACCACCATCTTCATGGTTATACCCCAGATTCACACTGCCAGTTGACATTGCAATATCTCTTCTTTCGCTGCCAGATGATGAATTAGCAGACCTAGGACTAATATGTGAATTTTGAGAATTATCCGATGTGCATTTCTGTTCACCCGCCCCTCCAAAAGTGTGGTCACTTTTCTGTTGGGGCACGTTGCGTCCATCAGGAGGAAGCTGCTTATCACGAATCTTTCGACAGTGGACAGGTTTCATTCCTGCAGCTGACTCACAATTATTTACATATGTGTGCGTGTTCTCGGATGTGTCGTCAGGTCTAGTTGTATTTATTAGAAACTTTGGTGAACGTGATCTGTGTGCGTGCTTATTGCCCGATAATTGGTCTATCATACTTGTCTGATACTGCTTGAATTGTCTGCCCTGTCCGTTTGGGTAAGAAACGCTGCTGTGTATAATGGACTCTGATATCTTTTTCAATATTTGTACTTTCCATTCCAAATCGTCCTTCTGTCTGAGTAATTCCTGATGTCTTTTACAATTTTCTGCGTGCTGAAAAAAACCAGGAAAATATGATTAGACTAATGTACATATACATTGTTAATAGTGCAATTTTAAGGCATCAGCTCTCCACATTAAGCCTTTTACAATACAATAGTTGGTTAAATGGTGTAATTAAACAATCATCAAGATAAAACATGAAACGAAACATTTCTGTGCTTGCAAGTTGTGTACAAGATCGGTATTTGGTCATGTTTTTTCTCATTGTCAGAAACATGACCGCCCTTGCTTATAGGCATGATACATGCTGATGATGATGATGATGATGATGATGATGATGATGATGATGACGATGAGACTGAATTTCTCGACTATTTAACGAGCAGATTAGGTATAAATGTTTGCTGTCTTACAAGGCGCCACAATAAATGGTGGTTGGTATTTTTCGCTATTATTCGTTAAGGGTAACAAAACGGGAAAACAGTGTGGTGAAGAGGCTGTGAGAAACGAAGCTAAGTGTGAAGCTGTCGATTGTCCGGGAAATTGCATGTCGTTGGACTAAGTTGAGTTTGTGCTTATGTAGTATGCACTGCTACACAGTCTTCCGCCAGCTGCGGACCCAATCTTCTTCGTTGGTATTCACAAAGTGGTGATTTGGGATGCATTCTCTTTAGGTGTCCGAAGCATTCTATATTCTGTCCCACTTTGAAATGTCCTTAGCAGTTTAAGTTTTGTCCTTCTTTTGTATGTCCTTAGCACTTTAGTATTGTCGGTCTATGGTATGCCCGTAGCATTTTATGTGTTCTTCCTCTATTAAATGTCCGAAGCACTCAGTGTATTGTCCGTCAATATATGCTCTATATTTCAACTCAGAGGCAGACATGCAACACAACGCTTTAGCTTTCTCATATGCCTGTGCCAACTTTGGGCTCAATATAAACTTGGAGAAAACTGTAGTTATGTACCACCATGTTCAGGGATAAGTCACATCGAGTCGAATATCAAAGTGAATGGTCATAGATTAAGTGTTGTAGACAAATTCACCTATCTTGGCAGCACTGAGTCACAAGCTGCCACAACTGACTACAAAGTGAATGCAAGAATCTCTAAGGCCAGCTCGGCCTTTGGAAGACTGTACAATAATGTGTGGGACAGAAATGGAATAACCTGCAAACAAAGCTGAAAGTCTACAAAGCAGTCGTATTATCCACACTGCTATATGTATGTGAAACTTGGACTGTTTACCAGCGACACGCTAGGAAATTATACCACTTTTACACAGTCTGCATTAGAAAGCTACTGAAGACCAAATGGCAAGACAAGATCCCACACACTGAAGTCTTAGAAAGAGCGCCCAAACCCAGCATCCACACACTACTAATGAAGAATCAGATTTGCTGGGCTGGTCACTTGACTCGCATGCCGGATCACAGGCTCCCTTAACGAATTTTTTTTTTTTTTTTTTGCGGCGAGCTGCGTTATGGTAAACGCTCCCAAGGCGGCCAGAGGAAACACTTTAAAGACACTCTGAAGATCTCACTAAAAGCTTTTGGAATTCATAACGCAAGAGTGTTGTCACATGCAAAGCAAACATGACCGCAAGAGCTGTGAAAAAAGTCTTGACAAATAAATAAAAACGCCAGATCATCCTCCTGGAATGTCAAGCATTCTTTGCCCGCATTGTCAAAGAAACACTTCGAGCCAAAATAAGCCTTATCAGCCATCTTATAACTCACGGCTCCATACTTCCAAGCCGACTGAATTAAATGAATGGTCATCATCATACTTGCTGAATAAACACCAGTATTATCCGACTATCTCATATGCGTATATATATATATGACTATGGTGTGTCAGGTCTTAGTCAGATATGACTGAGCTACCGTATAACAGTAGACGGTACTACCTGCTTTCTGTTAGCGCCGAACGTTGGGCGGCGCTTACCAAACCCGACACCTCACATTGTGCCAACGGCTTCGGGCGGAAGAGCGCAATTGGGAGGGTACAAGCCTTACCCTGGTGCGAGGAAATGCAAGCTAAAGACAAAATTGTCATGGCAGGGCAGACCAGGCCCTAAGCCTTGGTTGGCGACTGGTCTAGGATGAAAGCTACGACCGGCGGACAGTTAGAGCATTGCTTTGCTGATCCGGCAGCTTCTGCAGCTGGTCTTGTTCCAGATGTAGGGGTGTTACCTTTCCTCTGGAGTAAACTAGGCAGGCCGAGAGAGGGATCATGCTGCATGGGCAACACATGATCTCTATATTTTAGCCCAGGCTTTGTGCTATGGAGAGGCAATAACTCCATCCCTGGTCTTAACTGGTCTCGGAATCAAAGCGAGAGGCAACTGTTACGGGTTATAAGTCCTTGTCAGTTGGCGTAGACATGGGGCGCCACGCGTTGCCTCTGACGGTGGGAGACACCTATAGGTGTCACTGATCAGCTACCGCCCGCCTCAAGCTTGGCAGCCCCCAGCCAATTGGGTGCTGATCCGCCACAGCCTGCCTGCTTCAATGGGTGCTTGGGGCTAGGACAAAATCTGAATCGCAGGCTGTAAAACCAATGCACCAGGTACAAACAAAAATAAAAATAGAAACCTCAAGCTACGGCTTGCAACCTGGAACGTGAGAACCATGTGTCCAGGATTTTCCACTGACTTGACCAATATTGACGATGTGAGAAAAACGGCTGTGATTGATGCCGAACTCAATCGTCTAAACATTGATATTGCTGGCCTGCAGGAGACTCGCCTCGCTGAGGAAGGGTCACTCAGGGAAAACAACTACACCTTTTTCTGGAAGGGTAGAGGGCAGGCAGAAAAAAGGCAACACGGTGTGGGCTTTGCAGTGAAGAATTCGCTACTGGGAATGATTGAAATTCCAGCAGGAGGAAATGAAAGACTATTATCCCAGCGCTTGGCAACCTCTTGTGGGTTTGCCACCATTATTACTGCATATGCACCGACACTCGATTCCTCTGATGATGTGAAGGATTCGTTCTATGAGGAGTTAGACTCCGTGATCAAGGCAGTTCCAAAATCTGACTACATTTATATGCTCGGTGATTTCAATGCTCGTGTGGGCAAGGACTCGAGTTCATGGCCAGTATGCCTTGGAAAATACAACATCGGTCGCATGAATGAAAATGGGCAAAGGCTGCTGGAGCATTGCACCAGTAATGACCTATGTATTACAAACTCTTTTTTTAAAACAAAAGAGATGCATAAGGTCACATGGAAACATTCAAGATCCGGCCATTGGCACCAGCTGGACTTCATCATCACACGGAGACAACATCTGAACCATATATCATTGACTCGTAGTTACCTGCTGACTGTGATACGGATCATTCTTTGGTTGTTGCAAGGGTTAGACTGAGACCAAAGAGAATCTACACAGCTAAACACAAATCTAGCCTCAGGATTAATATTATTAACACTCATGATCCTGAAAAGTGCTTTCAGTTTCAACAGCAACTTGAAGACGCTTTCACTGATACACCAGAAAATTTTTCAGTAAATGAAAAGTGGGGTCAAATTAAGGAAACTCTTTATAAAACTGCCGTAGGGGTTTACGGCACTGTGGATCATAAGAGGCAGGACTGGTTTGCGGCCAACAGCGAGACTCTGCAGCCCTTGATTGATAAGAAGAAAAAAGCTCTCTTAAGAAACAAGGAAAGACCAACGCGTAACACTCTGAGTGAGCTTAGGCAAGCTAGGAAGGATGTGCAAAAGGCTGCCAGGCAGTGTGCAAATGATTATTGGATCAAGTTATGTGAGTCCATTCAAATCGCAAGTGATAAGGGAGACATAAGAAGTATGTATGGAGGAATAAAGAAAGCCTGTGGTCCAGTGATCAAAAGAAGTGCACCATTGAAAACCTTGACTGGAGAAATCATCACTGATAAGAAACAGCAGATGGACAGATGGGTAGAGCACTATTTGGAGCTTTACTCAAGTGAGACCAAACTAGCGGATGATGCCCTCAACGCCATAGAGGCTCTACCAACTCTTGACCACCTGGACACACTTCCCACCATAACAGAAGTTAAGTGTGCTATAAATGAACTTGCATCTGGCAAGGCTCCAGGTAAGGATGGGATTCCAATAGAGGTTATCAGGAGTGGGCAAGACACACTCACGCTACAGATCCACCAGCTAATAGAGCTATGCTGGTGTAAAGGACAAGTTCCACAGGATTTCAAAGATTCAAGCATCATAACACTGTACAAGAACAAGGGCGATCGGAGCGACTGCAACAACTATAGGGGTATCTCACTTCTGTGTATTGTTGGAAAAGTATTTGCCAGAATTGTTCTGCGCAGACTTCATGTCCTAGGAGATCAAGTCTACCCCGAATCACAGTGTGGCTTTCGACAGAACCGGTCTACCACTGATATGATAGTCTCATTGCGACAAATGCAAGAAAAATGCCGTGAACAGAATCAACCACTGTTTATTGCCTTCATCGACCTCACAAAGGCATTTGATTTGGTCAGTCGTGAGGGTCTGTTCAAGGCATTAAAGAAGATTGGCTGCCCACCAACTCTTCTGTCCATTGTGGAATCGTTCCACACAGGCATGAAGGGTATAATAAAGTTTTATGGTGCAACTTCTGAAGAATTTGAAATCAAGAGTGGAGTTAAGCAAGGTTGTGTACTAACTCCCACCCTCTTTGGAATATACTTTTCACTTCTACTGAAATATGCATTTCGTGATCAGGATGGTGGTATATACATTCACTCACGCTCATATGGCGGCCTCTACAATGCTCAGAGATTGAAGGCTAAGACCAAAATTAGGAGGGTACTGATCAGAGAGTTGCTTTTTGCAGATGATGCTGCAGTTATGACCCACTCTGAGGAAGAATTGCAATGTCTACTATCTGCATTCTCCAATGCTTGTTCTGAATTTGGTTTAACAATTAGCAAAAAGAAGACACAGATTATGTCACAAGGTGTACATGGGGTACCATCAATCTTTATTGACGACGCCGAACTAGAGATAGTAGACCATTTTACATATCTAGGATCAGTGGTAAATAGCAAATTATCCCTAGATCAGGAAATCAACATCCGGATTGGTAAGGCAGCAACAACAATGAACAGGTTAAGAAAAAGAGTCTGGGAGAACAGGAAGTTTACTGCCAAAACAAAAGTCCTTGTCTGTCAAGCCTGTGTCCTTAGTACTCTTCTCTATGGCAGTGAAACCTGGATAATTTACTCACACCAAGAGAACAACTTAAACAGCTTTCATATGCGGTGTCTGCGAAGAATTCTTTCTATTAAGTGGCAAGACAAAATCACAAATACTGAAGTATTGGAAAGATCAGGTTGTGTGACAGTTTATTCCATGCTCAGTCTTCGTAGACTTAGATGGATAGGACATCTTAGGAGGATGGATGATGGTAGAATACCAAAGGATATCTTTTTTGGTGAATTACAGATGGGTAAGAGATCTCAGGGTCGGCCTCTACTACGATACAAAGATGTGTGTAAGCGGGACATGATTGATACAGGCATTGATAATGCACATTGGGAGCAAGTCGCCGCTGAGCGTGTTGCATGAAGGGCAAATATCAGAAATGGAATAAAGTCAAAGGAGAAAATTATTGCAGAAAAGTCACACACCAAGCGTTTGAGACGTAAGATGGTGCATGATGGTGGAAATGACCACGTGTTCACATGCACCCACTGTGAACGGACATTTACAGCGCAAATTGGCCTTATCAGTCACACTCGCTACCGCCATAGTTAAAAGTTATAATGCCTTTTTAAAGCACAAACTATCGTCTGTCAAGACGGCAAGGTGCCAATGATATCCGACTATGGTATGTCCGTAGCCCTTTATGTGGTCTTCCTCTATTAAATATCCGAAGCACTCAGTGTATTGTCCGTCTATGGTAAGTCTGAAGCACTTCATGTGTTGTCCCTCTATGAATTATCAGAAAAACTTTATGTGTTGTCCCTCGTGTGTGTTTTTTAAACATGGTTTTATGAGGTCAATGAAAGTCAGGATAAAAGCTGTTATAGAAAGCAATTAATTAAAATAATAATGATTATAGAACATCACAAGTTATATCTACATTACCTTCTTATTTTCTCGTTGATATAAATCCGCCTGTTGTTTCTTTGCCCCTCTTGATGAACCCTTTATCTTTGACATCTGAAACAAAGTTAATGTTTAAAGGCATCATGACTGCTATTACTGTTAATAAAATAGCTATTTACTAACATACATTTCATTTACAAGACATCAGTTTTCCCACCGGCCTAAGGTCGCACCATGTAACTAGAACATCGACTATTTCTTACATTCACACAATCATCCCAATTGTTACTTAACTCATTATGCCCATCCATTTGTAATAATATTTGTTATATTAACACACTCTATTTCAATTGTTATTTTAACTCCTCATGTCCCATTCATTTGAAGCATTCATATACCCTATCTCAATTGTTAATTTCACTCCTTCTGTTGTATAAGTTTTTTAAAAATTAACAAATTTTACTCCAGTTGTTACTTTACCTTCTCCTGTACATTCAATTTCCCACATTCACACACTATTCCAGTTGTTACTTTAGCTCTTTCTGTCCCAATAATTTGTTACATGCATACACATTCTATTTTAATTGACATCAGAACTCATTATGTCCCTTCAATCTGTTACATTCATACACTTTATCTTAGTTGTTACCATAACTCATTCTGTCTCAACCATTTGTTTCATTCACGCACTCTATTTTAGTTGTTACAATAACTCATTCTACCCCTTCCATCTTTATATTCACGTACTCTATTTTAGTTGTTACAATAACTCATTCTACCCCTTCCATCTTTACATTCACACACTCTATTTTAGTTGTTAAAATAACTAATTCTGTCCCTTCCACCTGTTATATTCACACATTCTATTTTAGTTGTTACGATAACTCATTCTGTCCATTCTATCTGTTACATTCACACACTCTATTTTAGTTGTTAAAATAACTAATCCTGTCCCTTCCACCTGTCATATTCACACATTCTATTTTAGTTGTTACGATAACTCATTCTGTCCATTCCATCTATTACATTCACACACGCTATTTTAGTTGTTACTATAACTCAGTCTCCCCCACCATCTGATAGATTCACACACTCTATTTTAGTTGTTACTATAACTCATTCTGTCCCTTCCACCTGTTACTTTCACACACTCTATTTTAGTTGTTAAAATAACTAATTCTGCCCCTTCCACCTGTTACATTCACACACTCTATTTTAGTTGTTACAATAACTTATTCTACCCCTTCCACCTGTTACATTCACACACTCTATTTTAGTTGTTAAATTAACTAATTCTGCCCCTTCCACCTGTTACATTCACACACTCTAGTTTAGCTGCTACACTAACTCATTCTGCCCCTTCCATCTGTTATATTCACATATTCTATTTTAGTTGTTACTACAACTCAGTCTCTCCCACTATCTGTTACATTCATATACTCTATTTTAGTTGTTCCACTAACTCATTCTGTCCCTTCCAAACTCTATTTTTGTTGCTACAATAAATCACTCCGTCCCATCCATTTGTTTAATTCACGCACTATTTCAGTTGTTAAACTCCCTTTGTCCCATCCGTTTGTTACATTCACATACTAATACAGTTGCAACTGTACTCCTTTTGTCCTATGCATTTGTTATTTTAAGAATCTCGGTTTTAATTGTTTCTTTAACTCCATTTGTCCCTTCCATTTGTTACATTCACACACTATTCCAGTTGTTACTTTAACTTATTCTGTCCCTTAAATTTGTTATATTTCCACACTCTATCTCAACTGTTATGTTAACTCCTTGAGATTCATGCATATGTTCATTCATTGGCACCTTGCCGTCTTTACAGAAGATAGTTTGTAAGGGATGGAGTTATTGCCTCTCCATAGCACAAAGCCTGGGCTAAAATATAGAGACCATGATTTGCCCATGCAGCATGATCCCTCTCTCGGCCAGCCTAGTTCACTCCAGAGGAAAGTTAACACCTATACATCTGGAACAAGACAAGCTGCAGAAGCTGCCGGATCAGCAAAGCAATGCTCTAACTGTCCGCCTGTCGGAGCTTCGATCCTAGACCAGCCGCCAACCAAGGCTTAGGGCCTGGTCTGCCCTGCCATGACATTTTGTCTTTAGGTTGTATTTCCTCGCACCAGGGTAAGGCTTGTACCCTACCAATTGCGCTCTTACGCCCGAAGCCGTTGGCACAATGTGGGGTATCGGGTTTGGTAAGCGCCACCCAACGTTCGGCGCTAACAGAAAGCAGGTAATACCGTCTACTGTTATACGATAGCTCAGTCATATCTGACTAAGACCTGACACAAAGAATATGCATATATATACATAAATGCATATGTTAAATAATAATAAATAACCCGCTACCATAGAGGATTCAAACTCATGCCCACCTCCTTGAAGTGACCCGAGCTCCCAGGTCGACCATGCCTAAAATGGACACCATTGAATATCATTGGAAGTAAATACGGCATGAAATTGAACACATTACAAACTGAGTGCCGATTGGCTTATAACCATATAGGGCTAGAACCACATGCACTGCAATCCTTTAGTCCGATTCCAATTTTTGAAAAAACAAAACAAAAAAAAAATAACAACAACAACAACAAAGAAAAATTCCAAATTCCGTCTCGTTTAACCTGCCTCTCTTACGAGTAAGTCCTCTCTCGGACTGGTTATGTAAGCGTTTGTGTCTGTGATGTCAGCTGGGGAATTGGTCGGCGGCTGTCCTTTGTTCCCGTCTCCTCTGGTGGTTTCTTTTGTTAGTGAAGGCCCCTTTTCCTCTTTGCGCCTTTTTTCACTTTCGACTTTGAGTTTCTGTTGCCTTTCGATTTCTTCCTCTGCGGTCAAGCAATGGGATCATCTCTCCGTCTTCTATATAGTACGTGTAGCCGGGCCCGTCCTCACCGTCACAGTGTCTATCTGGGTATCCCATCGCCTTTTGAATTCCTGGTGCCTGAGTTCCTCCAAATTTATCGATTCTAGGCACTCCTCCAGGGTAGGTGGAAATGGGTATTCTGTGCCGCCTTCAGAGATCCGGTGGGATAGTGATTCCCTCTTGGGCGTCGTGTTTGGGCTGCAGTCCTTAGCTTGCGGTTCCAGCTCGGTCTTTTGTTGGGTTTCATCTTGCGGCTTCTCTGTGATCTTTTCCGTATCTTCTGCTGGTTTGTTTTGGGTAAGTTCCCTTTGAATTCTTAGCATCTCTCTTTCTGCTTTGATTGCTCTGTAGGATCTCTTCATTCTTCTTTGTAGTCTCCGTCATGTGCTCCACCTCTTGTTTGATATTTTGCTGGATCTCCTTTATTTCAGCAAGTATTGTTTCATTCTGCTCGGTGCCGGTGTATGAAGCAGCTTGATTTGCTTCTTTAGCTCATTTATCTGGTCTTGCAGTTGAGCTTTTTCCTCTTGTGAGATGCATGTGGCTGTCTCGCCCCTCCGCATTGCGTCCTTATACGGAGTCCTTGTGGTGATGGCGAACTTTAAGACGTCTCTGTGTCTTTGAAGGTACGGACAGCCCAAGTTTCTTGCCCCATGCTTGCCAGGCAGTTGGCACACTTTCTTTTGTTGTTGGGTGCTCGGAAGTCCGTGTCCAGCTTGGCCAGCGTATCACTCCTTGAAGGCGTGGTGATCGGCGCAGTACCGACAGATTTCTGTCTTACTGCGACATGCTGCTCTGCTGTGGCCGGGCCTCTGGCATCTGGAACATTGATTGACTCTTGGGATGAATCTCTCTGGTTGTTGCATTTTCTTGTTGATTGATACTGTGGTCGGCATCTCGCTGCCCTCTGACGTCACTACCGCCTTTACACTGTTTCACATCCTGGCTGGACACCGTTAGTGTCGGAAACTGAGCTATTTTGTTTCGTTTCATATGTTTATAGTTTTATTTTAAAAAAGCATGTCCTATATAATCAAGTAAAATGTCAATACCATTTCGAACACACACACACACACACACACACACACACACACACACACACACACACACACACACACACACACACACGCGCACGACGCACGCGTACCGCACCGCACACGCAGCACGCACACGCACAAACGCACACACACACACACACACACACGGAGAATCGACCCCAAGCATTTATTGGCTGTTGGTGATTTACTAGGCAATTTTGGTCAGCAGTGTCTCATTGTTTTTTGAACAGGTGAACCACATATCATAGAAAACAACGCAAACCGGTCTGCTTCCAAATCACCCGCAGCTGATTCCGAACCCTTGACCCGGTTAGTCCGGGAACTATGAAACTGCGCATTTCACTACCCCCAAAGCCACCATGCCTGTATATTCTCTATATAATCAAATAGAACATTAATACAATGTCGAGATTTAAATAAAACAAAACACCCACAAACCTTAACACAGTACTTCTCAACCGGTGGGGAATCCCCCCCCTCCCCCCTCCCCAGGAGGAATTTTCTCCTGAATTAAGATTATTTCCAGATCGTGTTAATATAAGAACCGATTATTTGATCTTGTTTTTCCCTCCATACTTTACGATTCTGTACTTCTCGCCCTTCTGAAATTCATTTTATAACGTAAGTAGTCCGGCAAATCACGTTTTATGTAGACGTCTAGACTTTTTCTAGTACGTGTTATTAAATTTAGCTTCCATTTTTACGTATACTGGGGGGGGGGGGATTTATAGGGAGAAAATACGAAAAAGGGTGGGGGTTGATGTTCTGAAAATATGATGAAGGAGTGCAGGGCCAAACAAGGTTGAGAACCACTGTTTTGACAGTACATACAAAGAGAGAACACTCTGGCACCAAACATGGGACAAACCTAACGCTCTTAATGAATTCAGAAAGCAATGGCAAACTACTGAACTTAAACTTGCCAAGAAATCACAAAGAGCCAAAATATTCTGGGGTTGACTGCGACGTCCTGTAAAGGCTATGCAACTAATATTTAATGAATTAAATGCTCAATCTGGTTTATATAATGTTAACAATTCAACATATACTGAATTTAACAGTAGCAGAATTCAATAGTTACAACTTACCTTTGGTTACCTGTAAGAAGAACGCATACAAGCTAACTGTAAGTGTCTTTGTTTGTTGGTTTGTGTGCAGCTCTGTATGCTATTCTTTCAGTCTGAAGAGTTCAATAATGCAATAAAGCATACCAGATGTTTCGTTGAGTGATATCAGCTATATCATAGAAACTGAAATAAAATAAAATAGATCAAATGAAGTACTTATGTAAAATGTTGTTCAGATACTGAGTTCAAAGAAAACTCTCCACTATTGTGAATTATTTCAAAAGATGTAGCAAGACTGGCGCATTTAGTTCTTAAATACTGTTTAATTTTCGTAAGTTTCAAATATAATTTTGAGAGTAATTCGTTAACTATACAAGTTTACTGTTTTCATCAGTAGAATTTCCCACAAATAAAACTATACTTTCGTTAAGGTTCATACAGCCATCGGAGATTCCCGAAGTCCACACTATTTTTGAGTCAGATAATTAATATCACAGAATGGTGAGCCACTAACCGACACCACAGTAGTCGAGATATTTCCATACGTGCTCAGTTTTCATGTTAAAAAACCAACATAGAGTCCCAATACTAATAATACCAGTTGCAGGGAGATTATGAGTCCCCCTGGCCTTTCCTGAGAGTACTGAGTGTCGGCCAGATCCTCTGGTCGTTCCCTATTCTCCCTAAGCCATGGCATAAGGTATGTTTGTTCGGTAGCGTGATTTCTGTTCTACTTTGCGGTGTATAGTTCAACAGCATGCGAAATAAATTCACATGTATTAATCGGCACTCATAAAAGCAGAGGATATAAGTAGATATTAGCGTATACACTGGGCATCATAACAAATGAAAGCTATAGAGATCATATAAATACCTAGGGGCATTTACTACATCAAATGGAAGATGCACAACACAGATTAAGAGCAGAATAGGGAAAGCAAATGCTGCATTTCATAAAATGAAGAGTATTTTATGCAATATGCCACTATCATTGAATGTAAGAAAGAGAGTGCTGACGTGCTATACAGAACCTGTCTTACTGTGTGGCACTGAATCTTGGAATGTAAATGAAAAAATAAATCCCAGGAAGAACTTGGAAGCAAGAGAGATGTGGTTCCTGAGACAAATGTTGCGAATTTATTGGACTAAACAAGTAACTATCAACGATTGCCTGAAGGAGGCTAATGAAACTAGAACATTATATACAACAACAAGAAAGAGACAAACAGCTTTCTGTGGTCATGTGATGAGAAGAGAAGCATTGGAGAACATTGTGATAACTGGAAAGATAGAGGGGAAGAGAGGCAGAGGCAGGCCAAGAGAAATAACACTGGATGGACTGAGACAATGGCCTGGATAAATAGCATCAGCAGAGTTAATTCCCCCCCCCCCCCCCCAACAAAAAAAATCTGTGGAGAGTCATGAACACATGCGCCGGTGGTAATTGTAGCGAAACGCCAGTGGCCCATGTCCTTATGTATTCTGTTATTCTTGGTAAACAGGGGGAACCGGCTTTCGGAAGCTCTCAGTTCTTTATTTGCTCAATTCTCCATGAAAGATGGTTCTTTGGGTTATCTTCATACCACAATCTGTACATGGAGCGAGTATATATTTGTCTTTCCTTTCGGGTAGTCCCGAAGGCGCGCCTTGCGTCAAATGTGCACTGGTGCGGCTACTGGTCAATTGATGGCCGGGCCAACAAGTACCGTTTGCAAGTTGCAACTTGTCAAAGTTAATTAAAGATAACGACAGAGGTGCAACATCCTACTGGTGGTGGAGAAAGGTAACCGTAGGCTGTAATAAAGTTGGTACTTATAAATCTCTATTGTTGTAACGACGGAGAGGATATGGCAAAACAGCAGTCTTGCCATGTTGGTAGGGGGTGACCGTTAGCCGATTTGGCTGCGCGTCTTGTTCTTGGCATAGCCGGGGAAGTGAAACGGAACAATATATCTCCCCAGAGGATTTCATTTGTTCTTGGCGTCAGATGAGCTGTTGCTATCTTTCTGTCTACGGCTTGAATTGGGCAGATTGTCATCTTTCTGTTGTATATACTCAGTGGATGGCTATGGTATTTTTGGGGATGGAGTCCACCAATCTATGATCTGTCTTCTTGAGCCGGAGGAGGCTATTCACGGGACTATCTCTTTCGTCTGTTACTAGATAGGATGATGTAGGGAGGATAATGGACTTCTCTATCTCATTGAGAGAACCTGCATTCCTCTAAATCTTGGTGTTCTGTGGGGCACTGCTGGTACATTGCGGCGACAGCTCAAACGAGAGCAGAGCCGGGAGGGGGTGGTATCTTCTTTCCTAGTCTTGCGGGGAATGGGGAACTACACGGCGTGCCTTACAACTCCAATACTATACTTTTAGTAACGAGGGGAAACACACAGCTGACTTGGCACACCACACCACAGGATCGTAGTTGTGAGAAAGGCAGCGTTTGCAAGTGAGAGGGAAGCATGGAAATGATTGTGCCAAATCATAATAAAGGCTTGGTATGAATGTGGAGAGTGTGTCTTGTGGGCAAAAAGACAACAGGACTTCGTCCAGCTGAAGGTCTCCTCAAGCCCGGACGTGGTCAATCCAGGGGCCACCTGACAGGTCAGGCCCAGTAATTCAGGTACTACATATATTGTATTTGTGTGATACATGAGTCAGCCCAGTCGCTCAGGTTTTGTTTGTCATCTCCAGGGTCCTCTGCTATGGAAAGTGACTATGTCTTCTAACGGACATTATCACCAGTGCTTCTAGGCTAACGCCAATATGTCCGACGAGGCCAACTCAGGGTTTGGTGTGTTTAACTCTGAGACAGAGGCAAGGTCCAGGTCGTGAGGCAAGGACATTTTGCATGACTGGTGCATTGCCGGTTTTTTTCAACAATATACGCCTGAGAGCAGTTGTTGTCTGGAGGGAGCCTAAGAGTGATTTTCTTGCATACTCATTTTATACCAGACATTAAAAGGCACCCATCCATTATCCCTCCACGAACACCTCACCGTATCTGCAACCGTAAAGCTTTTCATAGGTCAGTGAAGACCTGGTGCCGAATTAATTCATGTGGCAATGAACAGAAGTCCTCAACACACCAGTCGCTTGGATTCTACAAAAGCCTGTGGAATCTACAACCAGTTGCTGGAGAAGGAAGGAGATTCTGACATCTTTGGTGAGATATATCTGGACAGATCAGACAGTATCTGAAGCTGGATCTTTGACTGTGGTGACTGGAGGCTCTGTGTCAAAACTTTACCAGTGTAGTGTCTGTGTAGATCTATCTGTTTATCTGCCTTTATGTGTTCCTGTGCTGTTCTTGATTAGGTTAATAAAATTACTTCCAAGTTGTTCTGACGACTGCCATGTTATTTATGTGTCAGCCAGAAGAACACTGCAGGAAATAGGTCCCTAGGTCGAAAGGAAGCGTGACAGTGAGTCCAGGGAAAACGGAGGAGGGTTGGCAGGTAAAGACCTATTCCAGCCAGGGCTATAGAAGATTAATTAAACATTGTGACCGGGCTATTTGGGACCCTCCACGTAGCTTGTTACAATTTCTGGGGGCACGTCGCGGGATATTTGAAATCCTGGTGGAGTTCTGGCTGATTTAGTGATAGGGGACAGATATCCTTGTTTTCTATCAATAGGTTCTGCCTACCGTGCCTGGCTATTGTCTATACTCTTCCTGACACAGACTGACCGACATACGACGTGTTGTGGTCGTGTAATGTAACTTGTTGTGTAATTGTGAGAAAAATTTTATTGGACAATTACCTCGTCCCTTGCCCTCTGAGTTTAAGATGGCATCAGCTGGGTTTAATGTCGCTGACGTACAGGCTACAGGGCGTGAAATGGGTTATGATGGAGCGGAGTTACAGAAATATGTGCAGGAGGTGGAAAGAGACTACAGACAGGCTGTGCGCGAAGCCAAGAGGATTGAGGCGGAGGCTGAGGTTAGGAAGATGGAGGCCGAGCAGGCAGTCAGAGACCATGAGTTCCGTATGAGAGAGCTGGAGCTGAAAGCTCAAACTGCCAAGGAAAGAGACGGTGCAGTGGGAGACACAGTTCTCCCTGACTCAACAACTTCTGGTGGCGGTCCATACCAGGCAATGAAGTTCCCATTGCTCCCGTTCGATGAACACAAAGATAAGATCGACCAGTATCTTCACAGATTTCGGTCGATGGCTTTGGCTATGGGATTGGAACGAGGGAAATGGAACTTGAAACTCTCACAGGGCCTGAGGGGGACCGCGTACGAGGTCTATTCTAGGTTGCCACCTGGTATGGAGAATGACTATGAAGCTCTGGAGAAAGCACTATTGAAAAGGTTCCAGATGACAGCTCATACTTATCGACAACAGTTCAGAAAGTCGAAGAGAGAGCCAGGAGAGATGTTCGCAGCCTACAGTGTCAGACTGAAGTCTTACCTTTTGAAGTGGATGTCATTAGCTGGATTTGCTAACGACTATGAAAGTTTGGAAGAATTGGTGGTCGTGGACCAAATGAAGAGAATGATGCCTAAGCCATTGCAAACCTTCTTGCTTGAAAATGGGGCAGAAAGGTTAGACCTAGTCAACACGTTGGCGGAAAGGTATGTGCTAGCTCATGGGGATAATGGGGAATTGTCACAACCCAATCCCCGACCACCAGACACATGGTCTGGAAAGAAGAAGAACCCTAAAACAGCTCACACTAAGAAGGAGGATCCTTTCGATAAAGTTCCTAGTAAGAAACCCTCTGGTAAGAGTCCACCTGGATCTCCTAAAAGAAAGTGGAGTGAAAAGTGGTGCGCCTATTGCAAATCTCCCACACACAATACGGTTGATTGCCGGCGTAAACAGAAAGACTCTCACTATGCTGCTTGTCTTGTAGAAACCGGGGAAGGGTCTCACAAGGAGGTAGAAGGGAGGGATCTTGGGAACAAAGATTTAGAAAAACCACCAGTAGTAGAAACGGTACTTGTGAACGGTCAACCAGTTGAGTGTCTCTACGACACCGGTCTGCAGTTTGAGGCTGTAATTTCATCACACTTAGTGAGTCCAGAGCAGCTAACCGGAGAATCTATTGAGATTCAAACGGCGACAAAGAGTGCGGTAGCGATGTCTCTTCCAATTGCGAAGGTGGACATCAAATCAAAATATGTTACCGGCACTATACAGGCAGCCGTTCTGCTAGATCCAATCTTCCCAATGATCTTGGGTTGTCGCTACGTCTTTCTAGGGATTCCAACCGAACCCATGTACGTAGGAGCGATGCAAACCAGATCTCAATCGGAGGATGAGCAGACGCCGGCCTTGATCGTGAATCCCTTGCCTGGGGAGTTACGAGCTGCTCAAAGCCAGGATGCTACTTTGCAACCTTGCTTCAACCAGTTGCCAAAAAGTTCTGACCCACCAAGACGGGGTCAGTATTATATGAAGAATCGGTTACTGTACCGGAGAGCCGGAGTGGAGGATCGCCAGCATGGACAGCTGGTAGTTCCTAAGGCTTATCGGGAACAGCTTCTTCATATGGGACACACCATTTCTTTCAGTGGACATATGGGTGTCGGGGCAACTCTCCAGCGCATTTCCTGCCATTACTACTGGCCAGGGATGACTGGAGACGTGCGTAGGTACGTCAAGTCGTGCCCAGAGTGCCAGCGAGTGGCACCAAAACACTGGACAGCTCCGGTAGTCCTGGGAGACATGCCTATTATGAACTCTCCTTTCGAGAGAGTGGCCATCGATCTTGTTGGTCCTCTTCCTAGGACTAGGAAGAGGAATAAGTACATTCTCACGATGGTGGATTGCTGTTCCATGTGGGGTGAGGCGATACCTTTGGCCACAATCGACTCTAAGCGAGTGGCTGATGCACTGATGGAGACCTTTACTAGGTTGGGGTTTCCCAACCAGATCCTAACGGACAATGGGTCTCAGTTCTGTGGTAAGCTGATGGAAGAAGTCTTTCGTATCTTCCAGACCAACCACATTCACACAAGCCCGTATCACCCTCAGTCTAATGGGCAAGTAGAGAGGTTTAATGGTACCTTGATGACCATGCTTCGGAAGCTGGCACAAGAGAAACCAGACAGATGGGATGAGTATATCTCAGCCGCCTTGTTCGCCTATCGGGAGGTTCCCCATGGGTCGACCGGGTTGCCACCAGCCACTCTACTATTCGGGAGGCCAATCAAGGGTCCCTTAGAAGCCTTATTGAGATGTTGGACAGAGGAGGAAACTTCTGAAGAAGCTGTATCCTCTTATAAATACGTCGAAGAGTTAAAGAAAAAACTCCAGACGGGTTGGGCTTTGGCAGCTCAGAATCTGAGGGCGGCCAGAAAGAGACACGCGGCCTACTACAATAGAAGGACGAAAGATAGGTCTCTTAAGGTGGGGGATCGGGTTCTGTTGTTACTTCCAGTAGGTTCCAATAAACTCGAGATTGGTTGGCAGGGGCCTTTCCCGGTGGAAAGGGTTGTGTCCCGCACCAACTATGCCATCCGGATCAGGGGGAAATCCAAAATCTTCCACATTAACCTTCTCAAAAAGTTTGAAGAACGATCTGATGGTACTTCTCTCCCACTCATGACTATGGCGGTCGCGATGGAAACTGAATCGGGCGAAGACGCGGATCGGGGTTATCCATTACACCCTGGGGAAACCTATAGGGATGTCCATATAAATCCTGATCTGTCGGCTGAAGAAACAGACCGTGTCATCCGGTTGTTAGAGTCCCATCAGCAAATTCTTACCGATCGGCCAGGGCGGACAGGGTTGGTCGAGTTTGATATGACTCTGACTACACAAGAACCAGTTCGCCAGAAAATATATCCAGTACCCTTTTCGAAAGAGAAGGCCCTGGAAACTGAAATCCAGAAGCTTCTGGACGATGACATCATCACTCCTTCGACTTCTCCTTATAATGCCGGGGTTGTCTTGTTGAGGAAGCCAAGCGGGGAGCACCGCTTATGTATTGATTACAGGCATTTAAACAGTTGTACGACATTCCAAGTTGAGCCGTTACCAAACACAAATCAACTGTTTGCCAGATTAAATAGGGCAAAGTACTTCTCAAAAATTGATTTAAGCCGGGGATATTATCAGATCCCTGTGAAACCTGAGGTTCGGCCAATGCTCGCTTTCAGTACTCCGAGCGGCCATTACGAATTTAAGGTGATGCCTTTTGGGCTGAGCAATGCGCCCAGTGTGTTCACACGCATGATGAGAAAGTTATTAGACCCTTTAAGGGATCCTTCTGTTGTCTCGTTTATGGATGATATTCTCATCGCGTCTGACAATATGAAAGATCACCTGAAATCCTTGGAAAAGATCTTCATAAGATTGAAAGAGGAGGGGTTAACCGCCCGTCCAGCCAAATGCATGATTGGCTATCAATCCTTGGAATTTCTGGGACACACTATTACCCCAGGGGGACTGGTACCGGAAGAAAAGAATATTGAGAAGGTCCGTCTCGCACCCCGTCCTAAGTCCAAAAAAGATGTTAGGTCTTTCTTGTCTTTGTGTGGGTTTTACCAGAAATTTATTCCGAGGTTCAACGAAATTGCGGCGCCGTTAACTGAGACCCTGAAGAAAGGATCACCAGATCTTATAGTCTGGACCCCGAGCTGTGAAGAAGCTTATGGGAAGCTGAAACAGGCTTTGGTGGATAGGCCAGTCCTGCAACTCCCAAATTTGGAGAAAACGTTTGTTCTGAGAACCGACGCGAGTAACATAGGGATTGGGGCAACTCTGTTGCAGGAAGGGCGAGATAATCCTTCGGTGCTGTGTCCGGTGGCATATGCCAGTCGAAAACTGTTACCCGCCGAACGGAATTACTCCACCGTCGAACGGGAATGTCTAGCTCTAGTGTGGGCGGTACAGAAATTTCAACCTTATCTGTATGGAGTCCATTTCAAAGTGCAATCCGACCATCAACCTCTGACGTTCTTGGCAACTTCTAAGAAACTGAACGCGAGGTTAATGAGATGGTCATTGCTCCTACAACCGTATCAGTTCACGGTCGAATACATCCCCGGAAGGGAGAATGTGGGAGCAGATTTCCTATCACGGCATCCTATGGTTGAATGTGAGGGTGGGGTCATTCGAACAGAACCACTGACAGTAGAAAGTCGTAGGGTTCGACTTTCTTAAGAGGGGGCCTATGTAGCGAAACGCCAGTGGCCCATGTCCTTATGTATTCTGTTATTCTTGGTAAACAAGGGGAACCGGCTTTCGGAAGCTCTCAGTTCTTTATTTGCTCAATTCTCCATGAAAGATGGTTCTTTGGGTTATCTTCATACCACAATCTGTACATGGAGCGAGTATATATTTGTCTTTCCTTTCGGGTAGTCCCGAAGGCGCGCCTTGCGTCAAATGTGCACTGGTGCGGCTACTGGTCAATTGATGGCCGGGCCAACAAGTACCGTTTGCAAGTTGCAACTTGTCAAAGTTAATTAAAGATAACGACAGAGGTGCAACATCCTACTGGTGGTGGAGAAAGGTAACCGTAGGCTGTAATAAAGTTGGTACTTATAAATCTCTATTGTTGTAACGACGGAGAGGATATGGCAAAACAGCAGTCTTGCCATGTTGGTAGGGGGTGACCGTTAGCCGATTTGGCTGCGCGTCTTGTTCTTGGCATAGCCGGGGAAGTGAAACGGAACAATATATCTCCCCAGAGGATTTCATTTGTTCTTGGCGTCAGATGAGCTGTTGCTATCTTTCTGTCTACGGCTTGAATTGGGCAGATTGTCATCTTTCTGTTGTATATACTCAGTGGATGGCTATGGTATTTTTGGGGATGGAGTCCACCAATCTATGATCTGTCTTCTTGAGCCGGAGGAGGCTATTCACGGGACTATCTCTTTCGTCTGTTACTAGATAGGATGATGTAGGGAGGATAATGGACTTCTCTATCTCATTGAGAGAACCTGCATTCCTCTAAATCTTGGTGTTCTGTGGGGCACTGCTGGTACATTGCGGCGACAGCTCAAACGAGAGCAGAGCCGGGAGGGGGTGGTATCTTCTTTCCTAGTCTTGCGGGGAATGGGGAACTACACGGCGTGCCTTACAACTCCAATACTATACTTTTAGTAACGAGGGGAAACACACAGCTGACTTGGCACACCACACCACAGGATCGTAGTTGTGAGAAAGGCAGCGTTTGCAAGTGAGAGGGAAGCATGGAAATGATTGTGCCAAATCATAATAAAGGCTTGGTATGAATGTGGAGAGTGTGTCTTGTGGGCAAAAAGACAACAGGACTTCGTCCAGCTGAAGGTCTCCTCAAGCCCGGACGTGGTCAATCCAGGGGCCACCTGACAGGTCAGGCCCAGTAATTCAGGTACTACATATATTGTATTTGTGTGATACATGAGTCAGCCCAGTCGCTCAGGTTTTGTTTGTCATCTCCAGGGTCCTCTGCTATGGAAAGTGACTATGTCTTCTAACGGACATTATCACCAGTGCTTCTAGGCTAACGCCAATATGTCCGACGAGGCCAACTCAGGGTTTGGTGCGTTTAACTCCGAAACAGAGGCAAGGTCCAGGTCGTGAGGCAAGGACATTTTGCATGACTGGTGCATTGCCGGTTTTTTTCAACAACATACGCCTGAGAGCAGTTGTTGTCTGGAGGGAGCCTAAGAGTGATTTTCTTGCATACTCATTTTACACCAGACATTAAAAGGCACTCATCCATTATCCCTCCACGAACACCTCACCGTATCTGCAACCGTAAAGCTTTTCATAGGTCAGTGAAGACCTGGTGCCGAATTAATTCATGTGGCAATGAACAGAAGTCCTCAACACACCAGTCGCTTGGATTCTACAAAAGCCTGTGGAATCTACAACCAGTTGCTGGAGAAGGAAGGAGATTCTGACATCTTTGGTGAGATATATCTGGACAGATCAGACAGTATCTGAAGCTGGATCTTTGACTGTGGTGACTGGAGGCTCTGTGTCAAAACTTTACCAGTGTAGTGTCTGTGTAGATCTATCTGTTTATCTGCCTTTATGTGTTCCTGTGCTGTTCTTGATTAGGTTAATAAAATTACTTCCAAGTTGTTCTGACGACTGCCATGTTATTTATGTGTCAGCCAGAAGAACACTGCAGGAAATAGGTCCCTAGGTCGAAAGGAAGCGTGACAGTGAGTCCAGGGAAAACGGAGGAGGGTTGGCAGGTAAAGACCTATTCCAGCCAGGGCTATAGAAGATTAATTAAACATTGTGACCGGGCTATTTGGGACCCTCCACGTAGCTTGTTACAGTAATGGCACTTGATAATGACGATAGTGACCACATTGGGATTTGAAGCTGACGTCTTGAAATGACGACAGCACCTCGCTTCAAGAGCAAACATACTACGACGCACGCAAACAAGACATCACTAAAAAAATTTCTCTATGGACCAGGACAATCACCCACATGAGCTCACAACTATGAAATACGCATACAATGTGTATCCAGCCATTGAATTAGCGAGAGCTTCGGTAGCCCTGGTATGTCATGCCGGCCCAGTGGCCATGTGATCGAATCCCCATCGAGTCAAATTTTAAAAGTTGACCTGGGCTCTTAGGTCGATTCAGTCTAAAATGGATATCAGAAAGTGATATGGGAATTAAAGGCGGCCGACATGTTCATCCACATCACCCATTGAGTCCCACTTGGTCGATATAAATACGGGGCTGACGTCATATAATTAACACGAATAACAACGTGTAGATGGGCTCTTTACATTGGTGTTATTTTAGATGTGTTCCCCAGAAACTGATATTTCTGAGTAACCTTTGCGTATCGGGAACTATCGATTTTAAATATAACAGAGCGGGATATGTGTTTTACACTCAGCGCGTGAAAGCTGATAACACATCAGCAAACTATAGTTTATGTCTCACAAATTTTAGGAAAGGCAATGATAATAAGAATAAATCACAACAATGATAACTTGATCTTCATTGGTGAAACCTCACTTCGAGAGATTAAAGAATCCACCTACTTAGGTAGTAAAGTAGACACAAGTAAACACAGATGAGGGAATAGAGATATTAAAATAAGAATATATAAGACAGCAGGGGCTTTTATAGCACTTAGAAATGTGTGGAAGTCAGAAGAAATTAAGCCTAGCACCAAACTTAGAATATTTACCTCTAAGGGTTGAACCGGTACTGCTGTATGAATCAGAATAATGGAGGACTAAAACAATTACTAATACACTGCAAGGGGGATTCAAATCAAAACCTTAAAAGTGTGATATAAATAACAATCATCATTCCATTGTCTTGCAATCTGTCAATATTGTTGTTAAGGATGTCAAGAGTGTTAAACAAGTGACATCACGATGAAGACGAACATGGTGACGTTATATGACAGTGTAAAGATGGCCGCCCCACTTTTGACATACACCTAAGAGGAGTAGCGTTCTGTTATCTGATTTTTGATCAGTGAAGTGGTGAAAAGTATAGAAATTCATCTGCGAATGAAGGTCCAGTATGATGATGCTTGCCTGTCAGTCCAGGAAGTGTATCCGTGGAGTAGGAAGTTTCAAAACTTTTCGGCCCCATGTAGAGGTACAGCAGATAGTGCGTGAGAGGTTACACACACGACCAAGATAATTTGTTTTTTTTACAGGAATCCAAGCACTTTATCGGCATTGGAGGACTTGTATTGACACAATGGTGATTACGTCGAAAAATGATACATTTGTTCTTTGCTTTTTCAGAATATATTCACACACACACAAACAAAACACATTTAAGGTTTTCATGCAAAGCTCCCTCGTTACCTTGAACCTGGACATATCAGAATGAGGCAACCACCATTGTAGAGCTCATGAACATAACTAAACAAATGCCAGTCAATGCAGATTAAGAACGCTGTTGCTGGATAGGACACTCGCTGAGAAAACCTGAGAAATGTATAAATATAAATCCTCTGTCTTGAGTCCACTGGGTAAACGAAATAGAGGAACATGTAACAGCACAAGAAGAAAATAACTAGGGACAGACATGAATAATGTGGGGAGGACAACGGCGGAGCTGCCGGGGATAGTTAAGGATTGGATGGTTTTGCGTGATTTGGTTGAGGGCCTTTGCTCTAAAGAAGAAATAATAATTTACATTACAAAACAAACCACACCACAAAAATATGTAACGGGCATCTTCTCAGGCCACGAAGCTTAAAGGAGATAATGTCAGTAAAGTAAGTAAAGGATTACCTCAGTAGTTGTAGTGGGTTCACCTGATGGCGAGGGACACTTTTAATAGGGAAAGCAACAATCGGTTCAGTGCACTAGAAGTTGTAGCATGCGTATGAACTACGCTTGAGTTCAAAGCTAGCAACAACAACAACAACAACAACAACAACAACAACAACAACAACAAAAGACACGCACAAGCAAAGGGTTCTTTTTACACGCCTAGAGGTTAATAGGCGTATGGTGCTAGTTATATATTTGTATATATCAATCGGCACTCAGTGGAGGATGTGATCAGCATCATGATGGGTCGCCTTTACTTCCCAAGACATTCTTGGTATCCATCTCAGACTGGCTCGATCAGTGAGCTCAGGTCAATTTAAAAAAAAAAAAACCCGCCTTGATGCGAGTTCGAGCCCATCACCTCCGGGCTGGCAGGTAAACGCGTTAGCCACTGCGATAATGAGGCTCCGGGGTATATAATACTATACCCATATTTGTAAAGGAGCCTCCTATGACCTTTGAGGCGTATTTGTCGACTTCTCGTCTTTAACTTGAGGGCGTAAAGTACAAGTTTCTCAGAAGTCGGACTGGGTTCGCCTAATGGCAAGGGACTCTGGTAAAAGGGAAAGCTAATCCACACACAAACATCAGTCCAGTGCACTTAAAGTAGCAGCATGTGTATGGACAACGCTTGAGTTCAAAGACAGACACGCAACAAAACAAAATATGGAACACTGTGCTAGCCCCATGTGCTTATAGACCCATCGGCTCTCAATGTGTGATGTGGGCAATATCCCACCGACGCCTTAGCTTCACCAAAAACATACGTAGAGCCTGTACTTTTGTATGGATGTGAAGCATAGACAATGAGAAGACAAGCTGAAACACATCTTGTGGCTGTGTAAAGTGTAGTTTCTGAGGAAAAAGCAAAGAATACAATGGACAAACAGAAACACCAATGACCACGTCCTATAAGAAACAAATGAAGACCGTAAATTGATTAGAGAAATTAGATGTAGACAATCACGGTTTTTTTTTTAAACGTTATGAGAAGAAATACATTGCAGAACTTGGTGACAACTGGCAAGATTGGGGGGAAGAGAACAAGGGGAAGGCAGAGAAGTAAATACCTGGATAACTTGGCCACATGGTATGGTCGAGACAAGAACATTGAGCTGATCACGTCTTTGGTAATGGACGTGAGATAACGAAACATGACCGCATACGCTTATCGGCATGGTACATATTGATGATGATAATAAATTATCAGGGAGGTAACATGCCCTGTCTAGTTGTTTATTCCTAAACTATAATCTAGATTATCTAAACACCCCCTCCCCCCTCCCCCCCCCCCCCCCCCCCCCCAACTCCCCGAGGATACTAAGAACAGTTTCTTGTACATTTTCATGAGCCATTATCCAGGCAACCCGGGACAATTCAGGAAATGTATCTTTAATCAGCTTAAAAGAGACATTTGTCCCGAGTTTGCTCACTTGGATAGGAAGTATCAAGGATTTGAACAGGCACCCACAACTACGACAGGTTAAGTTGACACCCATTTATGAAATCTGGAAATACTAGCCCGGTAGATCAAACTCCACTTTTCTGACACTGCTTGGGAACTACAGTGAACATACTGAATGCATTTCACCGTATTTTGAACACAAGAAAAAGTTAGTGAATGTCCTTTTCAGGACGTCGCAGTCAGCCTCATAATTGCTTGGTTGTTTATAATTTACTAGGTGTCGCGGAAAAAACTTGATAGTTTCGATCGATGACAAACAGGACCCGACATTCGTCTACAAAAAACAGGCAATCCTTCGATGAGCAGGGGATTGAGGAACAAAATACGTCGCGAAAATTGTCTGCACACGGTCGGCATTTCTGTTTGATGTGGGTTGTTCGAGAAACGTACAAAGGCGCCATCCGTCTACAAGGCGGGAGACAGCCTTTGAAGTTGTAGACGGAAGGTCTGGACAGACGTCGGATGGATTCTGTGATGTGGGGAACGATCCCCTGGCTCACAGACAGACAGGACTTTTGTTGTACGAGACAAAGATTTCCCCGATGAAAGCAAAATAGACGGCGGATTGATTCCAGTCAGTCTAAAACAGGGAGAAAGCCAGACTCTGGACTGATTAGCGTCTAGACTTTTTGGTGACGTCATGCAAGCCCCGATATAAAACCAGTTGCGGTAAACAAGTTGGAGTGAGTCGGCCAAAAATTCTGAAGTGTTAAAGATCGGCGCAGTATTCCGAGTTGTGTTAATTTATCGGCGGACATAGATCCAGTCTGTGATTGCATAGTCTCAATCATCAACCGGAATAGGCATATGGTAGTCTATTAATCATATCTAACTTAGAGTATGATTAGGAATAGAGTACAGTACTGTGCGGTGATAGAATGTTCTATAAGTGCGGTGCTAGAAAGTATTATAGGCGCGTCGGCACGAGTAACCTATTGTGTAGCTTTAACTAGATTGTGTAATATATCATTTAACTCAGGGAGTTAAGGACAATGTAGTGGGATAATAATTAGAGAGATTGAGGATGGTTGGGAGTTGATGAAGGGAATGTGAAATGGTAGGATCTTCCAGTAGGGCATCTGCTGGGTTTCTACCCGTTTCCTTTAATCTTTCCTTGTGTTTCCATGTCTCAGACCAATGTGATGAGCTATTTGGCCGTATGACAGAGTTCGGTTCTCTGTTATAGATCTGAGTACTGCTATCGGCCTACACTCACCTAATTAAGGTCAGAATTGAGTTTCTCTCACCAGAGGATTCTCTATTCTACAGGTTCGACTTACAGGTCTACTTGTTGATGGTGATACGATATAGTACCAAGAAGTAAGTATCAAAGTTGAAGAAAAGATGGCTCACGGATGGAAGACAGATGTTACTGAGAGGCTTGTATACTGGGCTCATGGCCTAGTTGGTCTGCAGAAACCTGACTTCTGCTGAGCAAGACTTGATTAACATATGTGTGATTTTTTTTTCCTTGAGTGATATGCTACATCACCGTAGATTCAGAACACTATACGTAACACATATACCAATATATAACTACCTGGAACAGTAATAGGTTTTTTTTAATATGGGAAAAATTGTATAACCAGTGACGTATGAACAGTTATATTTTCCCATGTGACATTTAAGTTATTGGAAAGATTCTCTAATCAACAAACATTATTGAACAGTGTAAATTCACGGTGTTTGCTAGAGTGAAGACCAATATCGAACAGTGTCTATCATTGATGACCAGCGTCCTGATTGTTCGAGAGTGATCGGAGAAAGTTGTCACGTGGCCGGTGAAACATCTTCTTGGTGAGGTTTTCTGTCCGGAATACATGGTGCTGTTGTGTGCTCAGCACAGTGACGTAACTAACTTTGCTCCTGATTCACTGGTCTGATTCTACATACACATTAGCATATTCGACACACATTCTACACATTACACACACACATTTCTCACACACATACTCTTTGCTTTAATAAATTATTTGCTGTATTTACTTGTTAGTCCTCTAAAAGTACTGGAGAGTTTTGGTCAGAGACCATAACTTTATGAAGGGAAAATCCCAACTGCACCTCCCCGCGGTAGAGGATGGAAACACACTACGGTGTGGCTAACACAGCTCTGGGGACCGAGTATCCAACGGAATAAGTGGACAACTCTGCAGCTGAGCAGAGCAGGGCACTCACTTGTCCTTGCAGTCGGAAATGGCTGTCAAAGGCAGAGGTAAAAAGACCACCATGTGAATGTGGAAGGCAAGGGGAAACCACCACATTATCTTCCCAAGACTTCATGGCAAAACATATATCAAAGTTAGTGAAGGACGTTAATGGCTGTCTTAGGGCATCCTCGTCCGGTATGGACAGTCATGAGCCACAGGTGACACCAGACCGTCATCCAGCTACTGATGGCAAAATCTTAACTAAAATAAATAAATTTAGAGTAGGAACATGGAATGTTAGGACATTAAATGAGCTAGGAAAGTTGACCAATGTTCTAAGAGATATGGATAGCATGAAAATGAATATACTAGGCGTTAGTGAGATGAGATGGAAGGGATCGGGCAAAATTATAGCTGACAATCACACAATAATTTATTCTGGAGGGGAATACACATGAAAAAGGTGTAGGAATAATATTAGACGAAAAAACAGCCAAGTCAATTAATGGATACTGGTGTATTTCAGATAGAGTTATTATGGTAAAAATCAAAGGCAAACCAAGTAGACATAAATATTATACAAGTATATGCACCAACTAGCAAGCAGTAGTGATGAAGAAATACAACACTTTTACGACGAAATAGAAATGGCGATGGCTCAAATTGGATCACAAGAAATAAAGATAATACTTGGTGATTTTAATGCAAAAGTAGGAAAGGGGAAAATGGAGGATGTAGTGGGGAATTATGGTTTAGGTACAAGAAATGAAAGAGGGGAAAAGCTAATAGAATGGGCAAATATCAATGATATGATAATTGGAAACACATGGTTTAAACACCATAAAAGACGATTGTACACATGGATAAGCCCTGATAAGAAAATACGCAACCAAATTGACTACATACTAATTAATAAAAGATTTAGAAATGCTTTAATTAATGTAAAGACAATGCCTGGTGCTGACTGTAATAGTGATCATGTACCACTATGTGGACAAATAAAAGTAAGATTAAAGAGAGGGAAAAAAATGGTTAAGAACATGAGACTTAATAAAGAGGTTCTGAAAATAGATAAAGAAATGCAAGAACAATACAGAGTGACTGTGAAAAATAGGTACAATGCAATAACTAAACTACAGAGTATAGATGAACAATGGGAAATGTTAAGGGACTCCATTCATCAAACTAGCAAAGAAGTATTACCGGAGAGAGGCAAAATAGCTAAGAAAAAATGGATGAATGAAGATATCTTAAAACTGATGGACAAAAGAAAACAGTAGTAAAAATGACAAACAAGAATACGCTAAGATAAATAAAGAAATAACATATAAATGTGGGAAGGCTAAAGAAAGTTGATTAAACGAGCAATGCAAAAAAAATTGAATTAAATTCCATTAAAGATACAAAAAATATGCACAGACAAATCAGTGAGCTTACAGGAAGAAAAATAAGAATAAATACAGGGTGTTTGAAATCAAAAACAGGAAAGATAATATTAGAGGAAGATGCTATAATGAAGAGGTGGAATGAGTATATAAGAGAATTATATGAAGGAGAAAGGGAAGAATTAACAGAAGGTCCACCTATTCTGAAAGAAGAAGTCGCTGACGCTATGAAACGTATGAAGAAAGGAAAAACAGCTGGGCCAGATGAAATCACAATAGAAGAATTAGAAGTATTGGGAGAATTTGGAGTAGATATATTAACCAAAATGTTGAATGATATTTACAGCAGTGGATATTTACCCAGTGATATGCTGAAATCTGTATTTATAGCTATACCAAAAAGACCAGGAGCAATTGATTGTGAAGATTTTCGTACAATTAACCTTATAAACCATATCACTAAGCTTCTACTCAGAATCATAATGAGAAGAACCAAAAAGAAAATAAAAATGGAAATTAGTGAAGAACAGTATGGATTTGTGGAAGGAAAGGGCACAAACAATGCAATTTATACATTACGGACACTAATAGAGAGGTCAATAGAGAAACAGAGAGACATATATTTGTGCTTCATAGATTATACTAAGGCATTTGATAAAGTAAAACATGATGAACTGATTAAAATGTTGGAAGATATCAACACTGATGGAAAAGATTTAAGAATAATAAAGAATATTTACTGGAACCAAGTAGCAGCAATTAAAATGGGAAATAAAGAGGGTAGTTACGAACAGATAAAGCTAGGAGTACGACAAGGGTGTGTCTTGTCACCAGATCTTTTCTCCCTGTATAGCGAAGTAATAATGAGAGAGATCAAAGAGATGCCAGGAACACTAGTTGGAGGTTATAATATAAATAATATACGCTATGCAGATGACACAGTATTGGTGGCGGATAATTCAACAGACCTACAACAATTATTAGACGTTGTAGTAACAGAGAGTGCAAGAAAAGGACTCTCCTTGAATATCAAGAAAACAGTAACAATGGTAATATCAAAGAAAATGGTGACACCAAAATGTGACATAGAAATAGAAGGGAAAATCCTTAACCAAGTTGATAATTTTAGATACCTAGGGGCATTTATAACATCAGATGGAAGATGTACAACAGAGATTAGGAGCAGAATAGGGCAGGCAAAAGCCGCATTTCAGAAAATGAAGAGTAGCTCTTATGCAATAAGTCACTATCACTGAATGTAAGAAAGAGAGTGCTGAAATGCTATGTAGAACCAGTTTTGCTGTATGGCAGTGAATCTTGGAATGTAAATGAACAAATTAAGAAGAAATTAGAAGCAACAGAGATGTGGTTCCTGAGACGAATGTTGCGAATTCCTTGGACTGCCAGAGTAACTAACGACGACTGCCTGAAACAGGCTAATGAAACTAGAACATTATATACAACAATAAGACAGAGACAAACAGCTTTCCTCGGTCATGTGATGAGAAGAGAGGCATTGGAGAACATCGTAACAACTGGAAAGATCGAGGGGAAGAGAGGCAGAGGTAGACCAAGAGAAGTGATGCTGGATGGATTGAGACGGTGGCATGGAGGAATATCAGCAGCAGAGTTGATCCAGAAAACCAAAGACCGAGATCTATGGAGAGCCATGAACGCCTACGCCAGCTGGCACGGCACTTGATGATGATGATGATGATTTACTTGTTAAAGCTAGAGTTGTTGAGTATGTTGGGTTGGGAAGAATGAGAGGGGGCATGATCCAGGGGTGAGTGAGAGTAAGAAAGAGGGTGTCTACAGACTGTAGGAGTTTTGTGGACGGATTCTGGTGGTTTCTCTAGGACAATAATATTGGGTTAATAAAATTGTGGGTGTTGATTCCCCTCACTCCAGGGACGACACTAAAGTAATAAATGATAACTACGACACTAGGTAATTTTTACATTCTGTCATTGCTTTCTGAATGATCGACGCTCATACCATATAATTCAACGCAAGGAAGTCTGCGTCCAATTCTCTGTTGTACATTTTGAATCTTCTATTCCATATGTCGGTGAACTGTGAAACTGCGTTCATTACTCCTAGGTCATAGGCCTACTGTAGCACAACATAACCAACATTTATGCCTCTTCATCGCATGTTCATTAACAACAAAAACACACACACGAAACTTTAGATATACATCTTCTCAACGAACAAGAAAAACATAAGAATAATCACACACCGCTGACACACACCCGCACACACACGTGCACACACCAGGCCAGCGTTGCCAAGAGGTTTAAACATCATGTGGTACCTAGGTTCACTACCACGAGCCGGAATCGAGCAAGGAAAGGTGCCATCCCTACCTCACCGAAACCAACCACGTTTCGCACACAGCCATCTGCGGGGAAGGTTATGCTAGCTCTCTTTAGGGATGAACGAGGAGTTATTTTAGAGCACTACATGCCAAGCGGGAAAATGTCACCAGTGTTACGCATCTGGCTTCCAGAGGGAAGCAGTCGAAGAGGCCGACCAGGTAAAAGATGGACGCAGGGAATATCAGAGTCCATAGGGAATATCGATACATGAAGCCCATTAAGTGGGCACTCTCCCGCTGTTTATACTTCACCTCGACACCGCAAGGTACAAAAGGAACATTGTAGCTAGATGGCCGGAGTCTCGCTACTTACGGTAAAAGGGAACCTACCGAGCGATTTCTCGCCGGAGGGACCCAAGTAGTTGACTTGTCTCCCTTGTTACCTTGGAGAATCGCCGAGAACCTTCTACATCCGCTAACAATATTCAGCCGTAGTGAGGATTAGTGCTGCCCACGAACCGCACGGGAAAATTCGCTTAGTGCAGGGGTGGGCAAACTACGGCCCGCGGGCCGCATGCGGCCCGCCACCTGATTTTATGCGGCCCGCTAGGGCATTTAGGAATAATAATTTTTACTTCGTTTTTAAGTTATTTTGTTGAATTTTAAAGAATTTCATGTACCGTTATGATTATTTCAACATTTTTTATAAGATTTCTTTCTAATTATCAATTTTTGTAAACAGTCCTTGGCCTTCGTAATGTAATGCTTCTTCTTCTTCTTCTTCTTTCGTTCGCCTTAAATACTATAACTGCAATGTTGCCTCTTGTGTGAATTTAACTGTCCGTTTTAGTTCACTCAGCAGTCCACAGAGTTTATCTTCCACTGTCGTCTCTCTTGGCCAGAAGGTTAGCCTAGACATGTTGTAATTTGGGCAGTCTTTGAGTATGTGCTCTGCTGTTTGCGACGATAATCCACACGTGCACATGGCTGATTCACCAATCTTGAATCTTGTATACATGTGGTTGCGTAATCTATCGTGTCCTGTTCTGAGGAGCAGAATAATGACTTGTTCTGCTTAAAAAAGAGTCGCTTAAAAGTCGACAGGGTCGACTTCATTGCACCGGGTTTTTATCCCATATGGCTCGGTCTCTTTCCGCAGTACGGAAAGCGTCGCACAAAGCACGAACTCCGTAGCTTTTAGCGACGACCCATGGGAGTCTCCAAAACATTTAACTCGTAAACCGAAGGACGCGGCCCGGAATCGAACCCACAACCTTCGGCTCACGAGTCAAACGTCAAATGGCTTGACCACTTCGCCACAGACTTGTTCTGGTCTGTCCATAACGTGGTAGTCGTCTTGAGCAGGTTTTGGTGGCTTTCTGACTGATTTGATCATTCTTTTCTTTTGGTGGTAACGACCACATCAGAATGTTCTCCTTTTGCTCCTTCCTTAGCCAGTCGATCAGTTCTGTCGTTTCCAGGTACTCCACAGTGGGATGGTATCCACTGGATGGTGACCTTATGCTGGCTGCTAAGTTCAGAAAGTAGTGTAATTAATACTGGTATATTCCAAGACATCATTTCGTTTTCGTTGAGGTGAGTTTCTTGCAAGCAACATACGCTTACCTTTTCTTGGTCCAAGATGTTTTCTGGTTCTATTGTTTTGTTGCTGAATCCCTCCGCATTCCAGTGCATTACTTTTAGTCTTTGTTTGGTATGGCCAGATGCTCTATTCTCAGGTCCCCTGGCTCCACAGGTCATCTGAGAAGGACCTACAGTAGTTGTGGTTGGACTCTTTCAAGGCATATGGCCCGGCACTGCACCTGCATGGGGGTCCAAAGTAGGACGAGCACCGTAACATTTAGCCGTAGTCGACATATTTCATTGCGTGTGATTGGTAGCATCCTGATTTCTGTGGTGCGCCTCCTGGCTGGTTGCCTCTTTATTCAGCACCTTTCCTTTGCTAGATCAGACTGTGGTCTTACTCGAGTTTAGGTGTGTAGGCACGCACACACATGTAGAGCATACACATCTAGAGCGTTCTGTATATTTCTCGGCGCCAGTGACTCGCCGCCGCCCCTTCTCCTGTTAGTTAAAACAGTTCTGCCACGAGAAGGCCAGAAGTTGGACTTCTGCTGCATAGGTGATGAATACACGAGCTATTAGGGTATTTATGCAAGGTTGGGCGCTCACCCTAACCCGGCCCCTGGCTGCATACAGCAACATTTGGAACCATGTTATGCTAAAATGCGAATTTATCGATTTTTATATAGAGAAATATTTATCGACATGAAAAATTTAATAAGGATGATTTTATGAAAAACAGATATTTCTCCGGTGAATAAAATGATTTATTTTGCAAGAAAATATTAAATTTAAAAGTCTTTTGCTGTTTTAAATTATTTCCACATTTACAATGTTCAAATTAATTTATTTGTTGTAGTAGTCTTGATATATTTCTGAAATTTATTCTGAGTTTACTACTTGTTTTCCGAATATTTTATTTTCACACACAGCCGGAAGTAGGTTTTGTTTCATTTCCGTTTTAAAGTTTTGTACAGTTCTAACTGTTCGAATTTTATTTAAAAAAATGAGTGTCAATAACAAACGTAAGATTGAAGATGAATGCCGTGTTTTTAATTATGAATGGACAACTAAGTACTGTTTTATAAAAGTTGGTAGCAAATCAGTTTGCTTGCTGTGTCGTGAGTCAGTGGCTGTCTTCAATGAGTACAATTTAAAAAGACATTATCAAACAAAATATTCCGATTTCGGATACAATTTAACAACCGAAAGGAGGGAAAGGAAATGCCTTGAGTAGGTATAAATAATATTGGAGAAACAGCAAACTGTTTTCACTAAACAGTCTTGAATTCAAGATGCTGCAACTGAAGCTAGTCTTGTGCTGTCACACAGAATTGTATAACAGAACAAGCCATTTTCTGATGGCGAGTTCATCAAGGAATGTTTGCTAGATGCAGCAAACATTATGTGTCCAGAACAAAAAAAAAAAGAAGAAAAAAAAACAAACAGATCTGACAACATTACATTATCCAGGAGAACTGTGGTCAGACGTGTTGATAAGATAAGTAACAATGTTATGCATAAACTTTAAGATGCAAGTAAACAATTTTTGTGGTAGTCTCTTGCATTGGACTGAGAGTACCGATGTACATGATACTGTCCAATTATTGATATTTATACGTGGAATAAACACTTCTTTTAAACTCACTGAAGAGTTATTGAGTGTTGAGTCACTCAAAGACACAACCACAGGCCATGATATATTCAATGCTTTCACTAACTGTATTGGGACGCAGAGGTGATTCCAAGGCACCAGGGCCGGGTTATATACTGGCCAAGACCTATTGACGCGTCCTCGTCGAGCGTCCTGGGCAACAGGTCCCTTCGGGGTCCTGGCTGAAGTCAATAGGATCGCCGATTCCTCCGAAGTCGGAGAGTGTCTGCCTGTATGGCGAGGAACCACCAGTCTGCACACCAATAAGCCAGACCTGGGACAACGGATACTCACGCAAACTTCAGGTCCTGTATGACATCACACTGATGTTGGACAACAGGATGCCTTCATCCGACATACAGGACTTCACGTTGGAGCTCAAGCCAACGAACACAAGCAAGCAAGCACTAACTGTATTGAAAGAACTGGGTTAGTTCGGAACAAGATGGCAAGTGTTACAACTGACGGAGCTCGTGCTTTGACTGGAAAAAATGTAGGTCTGGTAAAGTTGATAAGTGATAGGATTAAAGCAGAATATCCAGACCACACATTATTACCACTTCACTGTGTGATTCATCAAGAAAGTCTGTGAAAAACTGTTTTGAATATCAAGCATGTTATTGACCCAGTTGTCAATGTCATCAACCTCATCAGATCAAGAGGACTTAATCACATACAGTTCAAGGCATTACTTGAAGATTAGGAAACTGAACAATCCGATGTCCTGTACCACACCAGTGTTCGATGGCTGAGTCTCGGCAAGGTGTTGAGGCGAGTGTGGGAACTTAGAGAAGAAATAGTAATGTTCCTAGAGATGAAGGGCATTGAATGTGACTTTAATACTAATATTGTCATTAAAGAGTGGAAGTTAGACTTTATGTTTGCCATTGAGAATATAGAAAATTTAAATTAACTGAATTGACAAACTTCAGGGCAATGGTGTGTTCGCACATCAATTGTATGTACATTTAAAATCATTTCAGGCAAATCTGTCACTGAACTCCAGAAAAGCAAGTGGAAAAGATTTTGTCACTTCCCTTTGCTGAAACAAGAAACCATTTCTGGTGACATTATTCTCAGTTCCCCTTTCAGTGCAGAAGCTGATACAGCCACAGAGGATATACAGTTTGAGTTGCTTGACTTAGAAGCAGATCATGACCTGAAAGAGAAATTCAAGTCAGATGGTTTACTGGATTTCTAAGGATCTTTATCACAAGAATCATTTCCCAACTTGAAAAACTTTGCAGCTAAATTTTTATCATTGTTTGGATCAACATACATTTGCGAACAAGCATTCTCTTCCTTGAAGATCAACAAATCTAAGAGTAGGTCTTTATTGTCGGACTGCAACTTGCATGCTGTCATGCGAATTTCAACAAGTAAACTTGATCCAGATTTCAAGAATATTGTCAAAAAGTGCAAGCAGTTACATACATCAAATTAGAAATCAACAATTATAGTGACAGTGTAGTCGGTTTGTGTCTAACTTAAAGCCATTGATAGATAATAAAGAATTTTTTTTTTTTTTTTTTTTTAGCATATCCTTTACAGGACTTAGCTGTCAACACCAGTATCTTTCAGCTGTATGTTGAAAATATTTGTTATAATAACATGTTGTAAAATCTTGTTAACAAATTAGTAAAAGTGTTTGTCCATATTGTCAAATATAATGTATAAGTATATACGTAAAATAACATTGCAATCATTATTTATTTATACTGCTTAATAACCTATAAATAATTAATAATTACTTATTGTGATAGGTTGCTGTAAGCAAAATGGACATTTTATACAATATATAAATACATACATGCGGCCCGCCAATAGTTTTACATTTGTCAATGCGGCCCTACGCACAAAAACTTTGCCCACCCCTGCCCTAGTCCATACTTGCCCATTATGCATCCGTCCTGTTGATTTCCAACTTTGGCATTCAAGTCACCCATTATGATAGTTATTTCAGAATTCTTGCATTTCTTGAAGGTTTTCTCTAAATCACTATAAAATTCATCAATGCTGTCATCACTACTGTCTGCTGTTGGTGCATAAACTTGTATGACGTTGACATCAAAAGGTCTTCCACTCAACTTCACCAGTAACACTCTGTCTGATACAGTCCAATATCCTTTGATCCATTTTGCTCTCTCTGTATCCATTATAATTGCTACTCCTCGCTGTTTTTTCTCTCCACCAGAATAGATTATTCTATATTCCTCAGATGTCATAATGCCCATTCCTGTCCATCTGGTCTCACATACACCTAACAGGTTAATACTTAATCTTCTCATTTCATTCTTAATGTTATCTAATTTCCCATCCCCACTCATAGTTCTTACATTCTAAGTTCCTACTTTCAATGTTGATATTCTTTTGCACCCAGTCGCCTGATGACGGTCTGGAATCACCTGGTGCACATGACTACCCCTACCGGGCGAGGCTGCTCCTATGGAGCACCCATTTCTCTGATTATCGATAAGACTGCAGTACATAATATTCTTGGCATCTGTAAAGAAGGTAGTTTGCCATTGCTTTCCTTCCTAGCAGTGACCATACTGGTCGATGACCGTAGCCAATGTCTCCCAAAAAAAAGATCCTCTGCCTTCCGTCGTGAAGCTGGAGATCATAACCTACAACTATCTGTCGGCTGCTCTTCAACTTCATCCACCACCTGCAACCATGGCTTCACGTATCCCTGATCGGGGGGGGGGGGGGCTAAACGGGTACTCCACCTTGCCCAAGGGTGTCCCGTAGGCTAGTAGAGGGAAGGAGGGACCCATCAAGGCATTACTATCATGCTATTATATTTTTAATATTCTCTAAGCAAACTGTAATTGCACCAGCATTTGAGAGAGAGAGAGAGAGAGAGAGAGAGAGAGAGAGAGAGAGAGAGAGAGAGAGAGAGAGAGAGAGAGAGAGAGTGTGTCACAGCCTCACCTAAGGGCGGTACCAACAGAAAAGAACGAGATACTGGCGAAGGGATAGAACTCCCGCTCAAGGGAAAGAACCGAGTCACTCGAAGGCTCGAATAATCCAGAGCCTCCTCGAAGGAACGGTCAGTGTGTCCACAGCCACGTGGACACTGATGGGGCCCGCCGATTGCGGGGTCCACGAGAAACTCAGAGAGAGTTACCACCCGTGTCGGATTGCGACACGTGTGGAAGGACAGACACGGACTGGACATCGAGGAAGCAACAGGGCTTACCTTAAGGGGACTTGATAGTTTCAGACCCAAGTGTTTTAGGGGTCTTATACATATGTTAGATAGCTGCTAGAGTTGTTGTGATAATCATGTTCATTGTAAACTCCTGTGATACGCAACTTGCTAATTGCTGGCTTGTGAAAACTCGCTTCGCCAGCGTACTGTAATATAAATGTAAATAAATGATGCTCGATTGTATCTGAACGGAGTTTGTTGCCTGTATGAGCCCGAGTTTCAATCCCCTAGAGATCTAGGACTGTGACAGGCTATTTGGGGGCAAGCGCCGGTTTTGGCATACACAAGCTTTACTTTTCAAACAGCTCTTGGTTTTGCCAAGTAAAAAAAATATATATCAACTTTAATACATGACAAAGTTAAAAACTTTGCAGCTATCTGTGAATGAGCGATTATAGTCCCTCTACAAAAATATTTGAACTGATGATAATGTTTATGAAATTTGACATGACTGTGACAATTACAGTGACAGTTACTAATTTTTTTTTATTCCAACATCAGATTGTTCCGCGAAATATCGTGTATGTAACCTGTTCTCCAGCAGTGGCGAGAAAACAAGTCTACAGTCGAGAGCTCAGGGAAAATAAGATGAGTTTCATTTCATGCTCATTACATCCCTAAGCGATACTCACCCTCATTCATTGTAACATTTTTTCTATGTATTGATTTGTATGTATATGCTAATCTTGTAACCAAGTAAATCTTCTCATATAAATTTGAATGTAAACATTAAGGGGGGATAACCAACTTTTGTACACCCAAACTAATTGCAAAGGGATTTAATTTCAAGAAAGTAAACAATAACTAAAATACAAGATGTCAACATTAGAACAGTGCATTGAATTAGGTATTAGGTTAGGATATAAAGAAGAAAACTTTCAGAATGGGCACAAAAGACACATTCAGAAAATATTGCACGAGAAGAAAGAGCAACGGAAAGAGAAGAGAAAAAGATGCAAGCAGAAAGAGAAGAGAAAAAGATACAGATGCAAATTGAGGCAGAAGAGAAAAAGATGCAAGCAGAAAGAGAAGAGAAAAAGATGCAAATTGAGGCAGAAGAGAAAAAGATGCAGATGCAACTGGAAGAGAAGAAAATGGAGCTTGAGGCCGCGACCAAACAAGCCCAATTAAATGCAGAGACACAGATAAAACTAAAACAAATGGAAATTGACTCCAACTTAGAAATGTCAGTAAACAAAATTAGAAGTAAAGAAGATGAACAAAAATACAACAAATATAAAGGCCTTGTCAAAGCGTTTTGTTCAGGAGATTCTATAAGCGCATACTTAGAGAACTTCGAGTGTTTGATGACTTACCATAAGGTCGCAAAAGTCGACTGGTCATTTATTCTGATGAGAAATTTAGCATTAGAGCCCTTAAAAGTGATAGAGACAGTTCCACAAGATATGAGGAAAGATTATGATTATTTAAAGCAAAGAATACTCCAACATTTCTCACTAGATACAGCAGGCTATCAACTTCAGTTCTCAAAATTAGCCCCTCTACCTAATCAAACTTTCATTGACTACGTGTCTACTGTGCAGGATATTTGTACAAAATGGATAACCTCAGCAAAAACAAATAACAACCATGATAAACTGAAAGAGCTAATTATAATTGATAAAATTATTACTACAATTCCAACACCTTTTTCTAAATTTTTGAGACAAATGGATTGTAAAACTATCCAAGAAATAGAAACCAAGGGGAGCGCATATTTTACAGCGAACCGCGATATTTTCCAGTTAAACATGAGCCAAAATGAAACAGCAGCGGTTACAAACACCAAATACTCAAAACCAAATGAATATAAGTTCAAACAACGCTCTAAGTTCACAAAACCAGTCAAATGTCAGTATTGTCATCTGACACACGAAGAGTACGCGATGTGCGACAAATCACCAAATTATCCACATCATCTCCAAATGGTAGTGGAAAAACAAAAGAACAAAAGGAACGCATATCAGAGAGCGGTTAAATGTTTTTTTTGCTCGAGCTATGGCCATTTTTCATCAGTTTGTGATGGTAGAAAGATGATTGAAGCAGGCCAATGCCGCATTAATAGACACATCCTCAGATGAAGAAATTGAACAACAGAACGAATGCGACATCCAGAATGAAAGTTCGAGTGAGTTAGGCAATGCAGTACAAATCATTGACACCATCACTGATAACAAATGTAACACCTGTAGAAAATTTCAGTTTGATACAACTTTGTTATGTGGCCACACAATCCCAGTTGCTAACGAAATGGCCAACGCAGCCTTAACACCAACAGGCAAGTTAAATTATGCAACAGGTTTTGTTAATAACAAACAATGTACATTAATACGAGATTCCGGAGCGACTCTTTGTGGAATTAAGAGAACATTAGTTAGTGACAAAGACTACACACACAAATACGTAACGTGTCGCACATTCGCAGGCACGATTGAAAGATACCCCCTAGAACTTGCCGAAATTCGGACACCTTTTATATCAGGACAAGTGCTATGCGCAGTACTAGAAAATCCTGCCGCTGAAATCATCCTTGGGAATCTTCCCAACATAAGATCTTGCTCTGAAAAGGAAATCAGAGAATGGGAACAGAAAAACTGTGTCCAAAAACCAAACAACGATTCCAAAGTGAAAAACCACGCGTGCTTGTCTCAAACTGCCAAAAGCACAAGGGAGACAACCGATGACGTAATTCGAAATGAATTCACAGAGGTGCAGAATACAGGGGCGGTCGAATCTTTCAAAGATACCATCAGATTAACACCTCGAACTGAGGACGCCATCGATCCACAAATTATTGAGCCGGTAAATGTGCAACAACACACACAACACACTAATATAGTAACAAGACAAACGACACACAAAACCCACACTGACCAACTTCAGGAAGCACTACAAATCATCTCACCTAATATTACCACCACCGAGTTTATAGAAGAACAAAAAGCAGATCCAACTCTTTCACAATATTTTCGGCTAGTAGGATTAAAGCCAAAATTAACCAAAAACGCTTCTTGGACATTTAGACTAAATAATAATGTTCTAACGAGATTATACACCAGAGACCAAACCACGATACAGCAAGTGGTTTTGCCTCAGGCACATCGTGAGAAAGTGCTACATATAGCCCATGACTCACCTTTCGGAGGTCATATGGGTTACGAAAAAACCAGGGCTAGAGTCCTGAGTCAATTTTATTGGCCTAAATTTTGCCAAGACATAAAAACCCATTGTAAATCATGTGACACCTGTCAAAAACTAATCAAAAAGGGGAAAAAACCCTACGGCAGAAATTCAATCAACCACAACTGCCTCGAGACCATTTCAAATCGTGGCGGTTGATTTAGTAGGTCCTTTGAACCACATCTCAAACAAAGGAAATAGATACATTTTTACACTTGTTGATTTATGTTCAAGATGGGCAGAAATGATTCCATTAAAATCTATCTCCTCTAAGGATGTGACGGACGTATTATTGCAGTTATTCTCCCGTTTTGGCTTTCCGGAGAAGATAATATCAGATAGAGGAACACAATTCATATCTAATGCCACCCAATCGGTAACTAAGTTACTAGGCATAAAACAATGTTTTACGAGTCCCTATCGACCGTCCGCGAATGGAATCTGCGAAAAACTAAATAGGGACCTGAAACATATGTTATCCAAGGTGACAGCTGAAATCCAGCCGATTGGGATATACTTCTCCCAACGGTGCTGTTCGCATACAGAGAAGTCCCACAATCAAGTACGGGGTTCTCTCCGTTCGAATTGATATATGGAGCGAACCCAAGAGGACCTCTCACTATTTATAGAGATTTAATATCACACCCCGTAAACACCCAATTACCAGTTTCCACCTATGATTTGGTCACTGACACCAGAGACAAAATCATTAGATCCTGTATACTGGCCAGAACATCATTACAGGAGAAAGGTTTTAGGTACAGGCAGTACGCCAACAAAGGGGCAAAAACGATTGTATTACAACCAAATCAAGATATTTTACTATTACTACCTGACAAGAGAGATTTACTATCAACCTCTTGGCAGGGACCATTTAAAGTTGTGAGAAGAATTTCGGAAGTTGACTACGAAATTTCTTTGAATGGAAAGTTGAAAATATTCCATGTAAATATGTTAAAACCATTACTATTCTAGAAATGACAGTGACACGAACAAGCAGACGCAGATAACAGATGGCAATAACCAGACTGACAAGAATGACAACAGAAACGAAACGGCAAGTTACCCGACTGAATGACACCCCGACAAACGAAGCATCGTTAACGACTCATTCTTGTGACAACGAAGACGACGAAAACATATTTACAGTACCGACAATATGGGATAACGACAATTACGACCAAGTTAACGACACATTGACAACTATTAGTCTCGACGACGACGACAATGACATTGAAGACAATTTACAAACAGTAGCGTCAGTAATAAATCAGACGGACTCAGACAATACAGAAATTCCAGTACCAATTATGAACGACGACAGTACTATGAATGACATACAAATCTCTGACACCTTGACACAACAGCAGCGACAAGACATTTTGTCTCTTCTGAACGACTATAGAACTATCTTCTCAAACAAACCTGGACGGACTGACAAAATAACACACACAATTGTGTTGACGGATCTAACACCGATCAAATGTAGACCATATTCGATTCCTTTACATTATAGAGCAAATTTAGGTAAAGAAATTTTGGACTTAGAAAAAAATAGAATAATACAGAAATCTGTGTCCCAGTATTCTTCGCCAATTGTCCTGGTGAAAAAGAAGTACAAAACCATTCGTTTGTGCATAGATTATAGAAATTAAATACCATAACCACGACAGATGCTGAGCCAATGAACAGCTGTGAAGACCTCATCTTGAATATGTCTCAATCATCCTTATTTTCTAAGCTTGATTTAGCTAAAGGTTACTGGCAAGTACCACTAGAACCCTCTTCAAGGCATATAACTAGCATTCGCTACACCCCTTGGGCTGTACGAATGGAGATATCTTCCGTTTGGTCTCAAGAACGCTCCCGCCACATTTGTCAGGTTAACTAGACTGCTATTACACGGCATCAAGGACGTGCAATCTTATATTGATGATATATGTATCCATTCTTCAAACATGACTTCTCACTTACTTACTCTCCAACAAGTCTTTAACCAAATCTTTCTTTTTGGACTTACTATCAAACCTTCCAAGGTTGAAATAGGCTATAAAGAGATAGACTTCCTAGGTCATAGGATTTCCGAAGGCAAACTATTGACAGATGATAAAATAGTATCAAAAATTCTCAACCTAGAAGTTCCAACTACAAAGAAACAGGTTAGAAGCTTATTAGGTCTCATAAACTATTATGCCAAGTTTATACCAAACTGGGCAGAACTCACATCAGTTTTTTCTAATCTGTTGACAAAAGATCATCCAGAAAAGTTTTGTAAGAGTATCCGCTTAGAGGATGCAATGTGCAAATTGAAATCAATTTTTTCTAACCCACCAGTATTAAGATTACCAAACATAGATATACCCTTTATTCTAACCACAGATTCGAGTGCTATCGCAATTGGAGGGTGCCTGATGCAAGAATATCAAGGCACGAGACATCCGATACTCTACGTCAGCCGCAAGCTGAAAAAGGCAGAGATCCATTACTCCACAGTTGAGTTGGAGGCATTAAGTCTACTTTTTTGTATGCGTCGATTATCTAAGTTCCTCTTAGGTTCGCATTTTGTTGTTTTAACCGATAGTTCGCCACTGCTGGTACTTAAGCAAGGTGTTCCAAAGAACCATCGTTTGGAAAGATGGTGTCTTCTTCTCCAGGATTTCGACTTCGAAATCCGCCATATCAAGGGCACTGATAACATTATTGCTGACTTTTTATCACGGCAAACTAATGCACCAGCAGACGAACAGTAGGCACATTAACTATTCGCCATACAAGAAGCTGTGATATTTTAGTCTGTTTCATAGAACACTGTACCTCTACACCGACTAGAGAACTTTCATTCAGAAGTATCAACGCCCAAATGAATAGGTTACGTATAACACCCACGAACATGAAACTTTGAGAACCCTATATTACCAATTGCCAAGGCGTTAAAAACAATCCGAGCGATATATAATATCTGTGAAATGATTTCAACCAGTGAACTGACAGTCATCTGTAAAGATTAAGAACACTGCATACTCGCTATTGCTAAGAAACTTCGCAAACAGCCGGAATAGAACTACGTCGATTACAACATGCAAGGGACAGCTATATTAACTGTTAACATTGATGGCACGACACACGGACAACAGGAGGACAACACACATCGTCGTTGGAGTTAGTTAGTTAGTTAATTAAGTTACTATTAGGTAATATGTATTACACTTGTATTTAATTATTATGTATATAAAATATGTCAACCTATAACTTGTAGATTTTCTACCATAATATTACAGGTATTTCCACTCATAGGTGAAATATTTTTCCTATACAATTTTTTCTATTTAAATTATAAACCATTTTTTGATTACACGTACAAAAATTACTTGTTACCTTAAAGGGAACATATCGCCTAATCCATTTTTCTAAGGGCAATAACACTTACCTCAACTTTATCTATATATTTTAACAAAACACTATTTTGTATGAAAGACGTATGAATGACAGAGTGAATGAATTAAATGAGAGAGCGATATACTGAGCGGACAAATTGTACGCAAAACGTATTTATTTTAATTTGTCTGCGTCTTCATGTAAAAATGTATTACCTGTCTAAATTGTTGATACATGTTTAATACATTACATCTAAGCGCCACTGTTTGGAATGCCCCGATCATGCATTACACACATTGGGGTAATTCATGACAAAGGATATCCCAACTCGTGACGCTTGGAGATAAACCACACAGTGAGCACACACGTTATACAAACTCAAAACTGAACACTAACAATTAAAATACAGTCACTTTATTAGAAACAGCAACATATCATTCAATACACAAACAAGCCAACAGGAACACGTAGTCAGATGTGATAAAACAACAGCATAACTACATATCCAGCATTATACAACATACGGAAGTAAAAATGTATCGAAATACACACACAGGATAAGATTTGCAGGTGTACTTAAATAGCCAAGACATTTGTCTTGTTAAAACTCTCTCACACAGAGTTTTAATATCTTGGTATCATATGGATACTTGAGAAGGGCGCGGTTGTAAAAACAACTGGGAAACGTCACGGTACTTCGGTCAGATAAGCATGTTTAAGAACATAGAAGAGAGAGACCTCTTCAGCAATCATCTTAAAGTGGTGTATGGGAGAATACATGAGTTGGCGATGCAGATATGTAAGTTGCCAAGTTACTATCCACCAAACTACAAACACCGACTTTATGTGATACTGTGACAGAATTAGTACAGAACTAATTACCATAGAATAACCCATCAAAGCAGGGGGGAGGGGGACTCCTGTCACAGCCTCACCTAAGGGCGGTACCAACATAAAAGAACGAGATACTGGCGAAGGGATAGAACTCCCGCTCAAGGGAAAGAACCGAGTCACTCGAAGGCTCGAATAATCCAGAGCCTCCTCGAAGGAACGGTCAGTGTGTCCACAGCCACGTGGACACTGATGGGGCCCGCCGATTGCGGGGTCCACGAGAAACTCAGAGAGAGTTACCACCCGTGTCGGATTGCGACACGTGTGGAAGGACAGACACGGACTGGACATCGAGGAAGCAACAGGGCTTACCTTAAGGGGACTTGATAGTTTCAGACACAAGTGTTTTAGGGGTCTTATACATATGTTAGATAGCTGCTAGAGTTGTTGTGATAACCATGTTCATTGTATACTCCAGTGATACGCAACTTGCTAATTGCTGGCTTGTGAAAACTCGCTTCGCCAGCGTACTGTAATATAAATGTAAATAAATGATGCTCGATTGTATCTGAACGGAGTTTGTTGCCTGTATGAGCCCGAGTTTCAATCCCCTAGAGATCTAGGACTGTGACAGAGAGAGAGAACTATTTGTTCAAATTGAATGATATTTACAAACATAAATGACATTTCCTTTAAACATATTTATCAACATAAACTCCATAGACTTCCAAGGTCTTTCGCCGTTAATGTAAGTAAATTGTTAAATTGTGGGTGGCCTTAAGAGGCCAGTAAAAAAATGTTGTTTCCCCAGAGGGGAAATTTGACATTAAAGAACGGAGAATCCTTTCATTAAAAGTACATCTTTAACTATTAAAGATAAACATAGAATTGAAAAAGTGGCTTATAAAATGTAAGTAAATACAAATTAAACAAATATTGTATAAAAATTTTAATAGCTTTCTTCTGACAGTTGCAAAATATATGACTGCGGTATTGATTGTTTTATTTCTCAAAGAAAAATAAAAGATTTTAATGTTAGTTATTGGTATTATACCTAGGTATACCATTTTCATTTTCAAATTCTAGTAATTTCCCTTGTATCAATATTAGATGTTTATGTCCCCCTACCAAGCGCAGACTGCTACTGCAACCATAGATTAATCTTAGGCAATTTACATATAAGGTAGACCAAGAAGACGGTGGAGAGATAATATATATACAGACCTACAAGCACTTGGAATCAACGACTGGCAAGAGAAGGTCAACCAGAGAGACGAATGGAGACGGATTGTATCTGCAGCAAAGAACCTCAATGGCTCGGAACGCTGAAGAAGAAGAAGAATTTACATATAAACTTAAAGAAAGTCAAATATACAAATAGAAACGCAAAATTTGATCTACAGGCACTGAAGAGTGAGGAGATAGATAAATTCAACCTAGAGGTAAAGAACAGATTCGATGCATTGTCCGATATGGAAATATTATTTCAAGACGTCAGTGACCAATTGGAAATATAAAAGAAATCAGTCAAGAAGCTGCACTAACAACAATGATAATCCCAAAAATAAAGATAATAGGACGCAAGAAATGGATGATGGAAGACATCTTAAAACTCATGGAAATAAGAAGAAATAACAAAAATAACAAGGAAATATACGAAGAGATTCACAGGAAAATTATAAGCTATGCAAAGAGGCAAAAGAAACATGGCTTGAGGAAAATTGCAAGGAAATTGAAAACCAACACAACACCCAGAATACCAAATTAATGCACACAAGAATTAATGACATCACTAACAAAAGAACACACACATCAACAGGTTGCCTAAAAACCAAAGATGGCAAAATCATAATAGAAAAAGATCAGATTTTACATGCGTGGTCAGATTATGTGAAAGACCTTTATGATGATACAAGAGAATAACAATATGATCATCAGAATAATAATGAAGGACCATCAATTTTGTTTGTCGGGGTGTTTTTCTTTTAGATATCAAGCGATTCCGCACAGCCGGTCTCCCTGGCGAAGGTGTTAACGATTTTCTCCGTAATCCCGTATATTCACGTGTGGGGAAACAGCTGCGGGAGATTCGGTAGGGAATCGGGTTGCGTTGGTTACTTACAGGGGTATCTGAGATTGTCGCTCAGTAAGCAATGCAAAATACTCTGCGTAATCTTGCAAAGACATCAACAACAGCGGTAAAATGCTGTTGTTGACAGCGATGTAAATATGATTGCGAAAAAAAAATTCCGCTGAATGCTTGAACATAAGTAGTAGTGATCAATCAAGGCATTACTATCATGTTATTATGATACTTGAAATATTCTCTAAGCAAACGTAATTGCACCAGCATTTAGCAGAGAGAGAGAGAGAGAGAGAGAGAGAGAGAGAGAGAGAGAGAGAGAGAGAGAGAGAGAGAGAGAGAGAGAGAGAGAGAGAGAGAGAGAATGGGGGGGGGGGGGGAGAACTATTTGTAATATTTGTCAAAATAAGCTTGCACGGCCTTTCGCCAGTGCGAAAATAAGTGCACGCAGGCCTTAATTGTGCCAGACTAGGTTTTGTCCTACTCACTTCGCCTGTTAATCGTCATCTCTCTCATTCCTATCACCTAGGCCAGGGGTGGGCAAACTACAGGCCCGCGGGCCGCATGCGGCCCGCCACCTGATTTTATGCGGCCCGCGAGGGCATTTAGGAATAATAATTTTTACTTAGTTTTTAAGTTATTTTGTTGAATTTTAAAGAATTTCATGTACCGTTATGATTGTTTCAACATTTTTTATAAGATTTCTTTCTAATTATCAATTTTTGTAAACAGTCCTTGGCCTTCGTAATGTAATGCTTCTTCTTCTTCTTTCGTTCGCCTTAAATACTATAACTGCAATGTTGCCTCTTGTGTGAATTTAACTGTCCTTTTTAGTTCACTCAGCAGTCCATAGAGTTTATCTTCCACTGTCGTCTCTCTTGGCCAGAAGGTTAGCCTAGACATGTTGTAATTTGGGCAGTCTTTGAGTATGTGCTCTGCTGTCTGCGACGATAATCCACACGTGCACATGGCTGATTCACCAATCTTGAATCTTGTATACATGTGGTTGCGTAATCTATTGTGTCCTGTTCTGAGGAGCAGAATAATGACTTGTTCTGGTCTGTCCATAACGTGGTAGTCGTCTTGAGCAGGTTTTGGTGGCTTTCTGACTGATTTGATCATTCTTTTCTTTTGGTGGTAACGGGCACATCAGGCTGTTCTTCTTTTGCTCCTTCCTTAGCCAATCGATCAGTTCTGTCGTTTCCGGGTACTCCACAGTGGGATGGTATCCACTGTATGGTGACCTTATGCTGGCTGCTAAGTTCAGAAAGTAGTGTCCTTAATACTGGCAATTTCCAAGACATCATTTCGTTTTCGTTGAGGTGAGTTTCTTGCAAGCAACATACGCTTACCTTTTCTTGGTCCAAGATGTTTTCTAGTTCTATTGTTTTGTTGCTGAATCCCTCCGCATTCCAGTGCATTAGTTTTAGTCTTTGTTTGGTATGGCCAGACGCTCTATTCTCAGGTCCCCTGGCTCCACAGGACATCTGAGAAGGACCTCCAGTAGTTGTGGTTGGACTCTTTCGAGGCATATGGCCCGGCACTGCACCTGCCTGGGGGTCCAAAGTAGGGCGAGCACCGTAACATTTAGCCGTAGTCGACATATTTCATTGCGCGTGATTGGTGGCATCCTGATTTCTGTGGTGCGCCTCCTGGCTGGTTGCCTCTTTATTCAGCACCTTTCCTTTGCTAGATCAGACTGTGGTCTTACTCGAGTTTAGGTGTGTAGGCACGCACACACATGTGTGCGCATGCACTTACGAGCATACACATCTAAAGCGTTCTGTATATTTCTCGGCGCCAGTGACTCGCCGCCGCCCCTTCTCCTGTTAGTTAAAACAGTTCCGCCACGAGAAGGCCAGAAGTTGGACTTCTGCTGCATAGGTGATGAATGCACGAGCCATTAGGGTATTTATGCAAGGTTGGGCGCTCACCCCAACCCGGCCCCTGGCTACATACAGCAACATTTGGAACCATGTTATGCTAAAATGCGAATTTATCGATTTTTATATAGAGAAATATTTATCGACATGAAAAATTTAATAAGGATGATTTTATGAAAAACAGATATTTCTCCGGTGAATAAAATGATTTATTTTGCAAGAAAATATTAAATTTAAAAGTCTTTTGCTGTTTTAAATTATTTCCACATTTACAATGTTCAAATTAATTTATTTGTTGTAGTAGTCTTGATATATTTCTGAAATTTATTCTGAGTTTACTACTTGTTTTCCGAATATTTTATTTTCACACACAGCCGGAAGTAGGTTTTGTTTCATTTCCGTTTTAAAGTTTTGTACAGTTCTAACTGTTCGAATTTTATTTAAAAAATGAGTGTCAATAACAAACGTAAGATTGAAGATGAATGCCGTGTTTTTAATTATGAATGGACAACTAAGTACTGTTTTATAAAAGTTGGTAGCAAATCAGTTTGCTTGCTGTGTCGTGAGTCAGTGGCTGTCTTCAAGGAGTACAATTTAAAAAGACATTATCAAACAAAATATTCCGATTTCGGATACAATTTAACAACCGAAGGGAGGGAAAGGAAATGCCTTGAGTTGGTGAAAAATTTTGGAGAAACAGCAAACTGTTTTCACTAAACAGTCTTGAATTCAAGATGCTGCAACTGAAGCTAGTCTTGTGCTGTCACACAGAATTGTAAAACAGAACAAGCCATTTTCTGATGGCGAGTTCATCAAGGAATGTTTGCTAGATGCAGCAAACATTATGTGTCCAGAACAAAACAAAAAAAAAACAGATCTGACAACATTACTTTATCCAGGAGAACTGTGGTCAGACGTGTTGATAAGATAAGTAACAATGTTATGCATAAACTTCAAGATGCAAGTAAACAATTTTTGTGGTAGTCTCTTGCATTGGATGAGAGTACCGATGTACATGATACTGCCCAATTATTGATATTTATACGTGGAATAAACACTTCTTTCAAACTCACTGAAGAGTTATTGAGTGTTGAGTCACTCAAAGACACAACCACAGGCCATGATATATTCAATGCTTTTACTAACTGTATTGAAAGAACTGGGTTAGTTCGGAACAAGATGGCAAGTGTTACAACTGACGGAGCTCGTGCTTTGACTGGAAAAAATGTAGGTCTGGTAAAGTTGATAAGTGATAAGATTAAAGCAGAATATCCAGACCACACATTATTACCACTTCACTGTGTGATTCATCAAGAAAGTCTGTGAAAAACTGTTTTGAATATCAAGCATGTTATTGACCCAGTTGTCAGTGTCATCAACCTCATCAGATCAAGAGGACTTAATCACATACAGTTCAAGGCATTACTTGACGATTTGGAAACTGAACAATCCGATGTCCTGTACCACACCAGTGTTCGATGGCTGAGTCTCGGCAAGGTGTTGAGGCGAGTGTGGGAACTCAGAGAAGAAATAGTGATGTTCCTAGAGATGAAGGGCATTGAATGTGACTTTAATACTAATATTGTCAATAAAGAGTGGAAGTTAGACTTTATGTTTGCCATTGAAATTATGGAAAAGTTAAATGAACTGAATTGACAAACTTCAGGGCAATGGTGTGTTCGCACATGAATTGTATGTACATGTAAAATCATTTCAGGCAAAACTCTCACTGTACTCCAGACAAGCAAGTGAAAAAGATTTTGTCACTTCCCTTTGCTGAAACAAGAAACCATTTCTGGTGAAATGACTGAAAAGTACAAAGCCCAATTAGATGCACTGATTGAAGAATTTGGATGGAGATTCCAAGATTTCAAGAACGTAGAGCCACAGTTCAATATTCTCAGTTCCCCTTTCAGTGCAGAAGCTGATACAGCCACAGAGGATATACAGTTGGAGCTGCTTGACTTAGAAGCAGATCATGACCTGAGAGAGAAATTCAAGTCAGATGGTTTGCTGGATTTCTATTGATCTTTATTACAAGAATCATTTCCCAACTTGAAAAACTTTGCAGCTAAACTTTTATCATTGTTTGGATCAACATACATTTGCGAACAAGCATTCTCTTCCTTGAAGATCAACAAATCTAAGAGTAGGTCTTTATTGTCGGACTGCAACTTGCATGCTGTCATGCGAATTTCAACAAGTAAACTTGCTCCAGATTTCAAGAATATTGTCAAAAATTGCAAGCAGTTACATACATCTCATTAGAAATCAACAATTATAGTGACAGTGTAGTCGGTTTGTGCCTAAATTAAAGTCATTGATAGATAATAAAGAATATTTGTTATAATAACATGTTGTAAAATCTTGTTAACAAATTAGTAAAAGTTTTTGTCCATATTGTCAAATATAATGTATAAGTATATACGTAAAATAACATTGCAATCATTATTTATTTATACTGCTTAATAACCTATAAATAATTAATAATTACTTATTGTGATAGGTTGCTGTAAGCAAAATGGACATTTTATACAATATATACATACATACATGCGGCCTGCCAATAGCTTTACATTTGTCAATGCGGCCCTACGCACAAAAACTTTGCCCACCCCTGCCCTAGTCCATACTTGCCCATTATACATCCGTCCTGTTGATTTCCAACTTTGGCATTCAAGTCACTCATTATGATAGTTACTTCAGAATTCTTGCATTTCTTGAAGGCTTTCTCTAAATCACTATAAAATTCATCAATGCTGTCATCACTACTGTCTGCTGTTGGTGCATAAACTTTTATGACGTTGACATCAAAAGGTCTTCCACTCAACTTCACCAGTAACACTCTGTCTGATACAGTCCAATATCCTTTGATCGATTTTGCTCTCTCTGTATCCATTATAATTGCTACTCCTCGCTGTTGTTTCTCTTCACCAGAATAGATTATTCTATATTCCTCAGATGTCATAATGCCCATTCCTGTCCATCTGGTCTCACATACACCTAACAGGTTAATATTTAATCTTCTCATTTCATTCTTAATGTTATCAAATTTCCCACCCCCACTCATAGTTCTTACATTCCAAGTTCCTACTTTCAATGTTGATATTCTTTTGCACCCAGTCGCCTGATGACGGTCTGGAATCACCTGGTGCACATGACTACCCCTACCGGGCGAGGCTGCTCCTATGGAGCACCCATTTACGCTGTTTCTCTGATTATCGATAAGACTGCAGTACATAATATTCTTGGCATCTGTAAAGAAGGTAGTTTGCCATTGCTTTCCTTCCTAGCAGTGACCATACTGGTCGATGACCGTAGCCAATGTCTCCCAAAAAAGAGATCCTCTGCCTACCGTCGTGAAACTGGAGACCATAACCTACAACTATCTGTCGGCTGCTCCTCAACTTCATCCACCACCTGCACCCATGGCTTCACGTAACCCTGATCGGGGGGCTAAACGGGTACTCCACCTTGCCCAAGGGTGTCCCGTAGGCTAGTGGAGGGAAGGAGGCACCCATCAAGGCATTACTATCATGCTATTATATTTTAAATATTCTCTAAGCAAACGTAATTGCACCAGCATTTGGGAGAGAGAGAGAGAGAGAGAGAGAGAGAGAGAGAGAGAGAGAGAGAGAGAGAGAGAGAGAGAGAGAGAGAGAGAGAGAGAGAGAGAGAGAGAGAGAGAGAGAGAGAACTATTTGTTCAAATTGAATGAAATTTACAAACATAAATGACATTTCCTCTAAACATATTTATCAACATAAACTCCATAGACTTCCAAGGTCTTTCGCCGTTAATGTAAGTAAATTGTCTTTAAATTGTGGGTGGCCTTAAGAGGCCAGTAAAAAAATGTTGTTTCCCCACAGAGGGGAAATTATTTCTTGATAACATATTCCTTATCATTAAAAGTACAGCTTTAAAAATTAAACATAAACATAGAATTGAAAAAGTGGCTCATAAAATGTAAGTAAATAAAGATTAAACAAATGTTGTATAAACATTTTAATAGCTTTCTTCTCACAATTGCAAAATAATGACTGCAGTATTGATTGTTTTATTTCTCAAAGAAAATTAAAAGATTTTAATGTTAGTTATTGATATTATACTAGGTATACCATTTTATTTTCAAATTCTAGTAATTTCCCTTGTATCAATATTAGATGTTTATGTCCCCCTACCAAGTCGCAGACTGCTACTGCAACCATAGAGTAATCTTAGGCAATTTACATATAAGGTAGACCAAGAAGACGGTGGAGAGATAATATATACAGACCTACAAGCACTTGGAATCAACGACTGGCAAGAGAAGGTCAACCAGAGAGACGAATGGAGACGGATTGTATTTGCAGCAAAGAACCTCAATGGCTCGGAACGCTGAAGAAGAAGAAGAATTTACATATAAACTTAAAGAAAGTCAAATATACAAATAGAAACGCAAAATTTGATCTACAGGCACTGAAGAGTGAGGAGATAAAAGATAAATTCAACGTAGAGGTAAAGAACAGATTCGATGCATTGTCCGATATGGAAATATTATTTCAAGACGTCAGTGACCAATTGGAAATATAAAAGAAATCAGTCAAGAAGCTGCACTAACAACAATGATAATCCCAAAAATAAAGATAATAGGACGCAAGAAATGGATGATGGAAGACATCTTAAAACTCATGGAAATAAGAAGAAATAACAAAAATAACAAGGAAATATACGAAGAGATTCACAGGAAAATTATAAGCTATGCAAAGAGGCAAAAGAAACATGGCTTGAGGAAAATTGCAAGGAAATTGAAAACCAACACAACACCCAGAATACCAAATTAATGCACACAAGAATTAATGACATCACTAACAAAAGAACACACACATCAACAGGTTGCCTAAAAACCAAAGATGGCAAAATCATAATAGAAAAAGATCAGATTTTACATGCGTGGTCAGATTATGTGAAAGACCTTTATGATGATACAAGAGAAGAACACTATGATCATCAGAATAATAATGAAGGACCATCAATTTTGTTTGTCGGGGTGTTTTTCTTTTAGATATCTAGCAATTCCGCAGAGCCGGTCTCCCTGGCGAAGGTGTTAACGATTTTCTCCGTAATCCCGTATATCCACGTGTGGGGAAACAGCTGCGCGAGATTCGGTAGGGAATCGGGTTGCGTTGGTTACTTACAGGGGTATCTGAGATTGTCGCTCAGTAAGCAATGCAAAATACTCTGCGTAATCTTGCAAAGACATCAACAACAGCGGTAAAATGCTGTTGTTGACAGCGATGTAAATATGATTTGCGAAAAAAAAAATTCCGCTGAATGCTTGAACATAAGTATAGTGATCAATCAAGGCATTACTATCATGTTATTATGATATTTGAAATATTCTCTAAGCAAACGTAATTGCACCAGCATTTAGCAGAGAGAGAGAGAGAGAGAGAGAGAGAGAGAGAGAGAGAGAGAGAGAGAGAGAGAGAGAGAGAGAGAGAGAGAGAGAGAGAGAGAGAGAGAGAGAGGAAGAATGGGGGGGGGGGGGAGAACTATTTGTAATATTTGTCAACATAAGCCCCATAAGCTTGCACGGCCTTTCGCCAGTGCGAAAATAAGTGCACGCAGGCCCTGATTGTGCCAGACCAGGTTTTGTCCTACTCACTTCGCCTGTTAATCGCCATCTCTCTCATTCCTATCACCTAGGCCAGAGGTGGGCAAACTACGGCCCGCGGGCCGCATGCGGCCCGCCACCTGATTTTATGCGGCCCGCGAGGGCATTTAGGAATAATAATTTTTACTTCGTTTTTAAGTTATTTTGTTGAATTTTAAAGAATTTCATGTACCGTTATGATTGTTTCAACATTTTTGATAAGATTTCTTTCTAATTATCAATTTTTGTAAACAGTCCTTGGCCTTCGTAATGTAATGCTTCTTCTTCTTCTTTCGTTCGCCTTAAATACTATAACTGCAATGTTTCCTCTTGTGTGAATTTAACTGTCCTTTTTAGTTCACTCAGCAGTCCATAGAGTTTATCTTCCACTGTCGTCTCTCTTGGCCAGAAGGTTAGCCTAGACATGTTGTAATTTGGGCAGTCTTTGAGTATGTGCTCTGCTGTTTGCGACGATAATCCACACGTGCACATGGCTGATTCACCAATCTTGAATCTTGTATACATGTGGTTGCGTAATCTATTGTGTCCTGTTCTGAGGAGCAGAATAATGACTTGTTCTGGTCTGTCCATAACGTGGTAGTCGTCTTGAGCAGGTTTTGGTGGCTTTCTGACTGATTTGATCATTCTTTTCTTTTGGTGGTAACGGGCACATCAGGCTGTTCTTCTTTTGCTCCTTCCTTAGCCAATCGATCAGTTCTGTCGTTTCCGGGTACTCCACAGTGGGATGGTATCCACTGTATGGTGACCTTATGCTGGCTGCTAAGTTCAGAAAGTAGTGTCCTTAATACTGGCAATTTCCAAGACATCATTTCGTTTTCGTTGAGGTGAGTTTCTTGCAAGCAACATACGCTTACCTTTTCTTGGTCCAAGATGTTTTCTAGTTCTATTGTTTTGTTGCTGAATCCCTCCGCATTCCAGTGCATTAGTTTTAGTCTTTGTTTGGTATGGCCAGACGCTCTATTCTCAGGTCCCCTGGCTCCACAGGACATCTGAGAAGGACCTCCAGTAGTTGTGGTTGGACTCTTTCGAGGCATATGGCCCGGCACTGCACCTGCCTGGGGGTCCAAAGTAGGGCGAGCACCGTAACATTTAGCCGTAGTCGACATATTTCATTGCGCGTGATTGGTGGCATCCTGATTTCTGTGGTGCGCCTCCTGGCTGGTTGCCTCTTTATTCAGCACCTTTCCTTTGCTAGAGCAGACTGTGGTCTTACTCGAGTTTAGGTGTGTAGGCACGCACACACATGTCTGCGCATGCACGTACGAGCATACACATCTAGAGCGTTCTGTATATTTCTCGGCGCCAGTGACTCGCCGCCGCCCCTTCTCCTGTTAGTTAAAACAGTTCCGCCACGAGAAGGCCAGAAGTTGGACTTCTGCTGCATAGGTGATGAATGCACGAGCCATTAGGGTATTTATGCAAGGTTGGGCGCTCACCCCAACCCGGCCCCTGGCTACATACAGCAACATTTGGAACCATGTTATGCTAAAATGCGAATTTATCGATTTTTATATAGAGAAATATTTATCGACATGAAAAATTTAATAAGGATGATTTTATGAAAAACAGATATTTCTCCGGTGAATAAAATGATTTATTTTGCAAGAAAATATTAAATTTAAAAGTCTTTTGCTGTTTTAAATTATTTCCACATTTACAATGTTCAAATTAATTTATTTGTTGTAGTAGTCTTGATATATTTCTGAAATTTATTCTGAGTTTACTACTTGTTTTCCGAATATTTTATTTTCACACACAGCCGGAAGTAGGTTTTGTTTCATTTCCGTTTTAAAGTTTTGTACAGTTCTAACTGTTCGAATTTTATTTAAAAAATGAGTGTCAATAACAAACGTAAGATTGAAGATGAATGCCGTGTTTTTAATTATGAATGGACAACTAAGTACTGTTTTATAAAAGTTGGTAGCAAATCAGTTTGCTTGCTGTGTCGTGAGTCAGTGGCTGTCTTCAAGGAGTACAATTTAAAAAGACATTATCAAACAAAATATTCCGATTTCGGATACAATTTAACAACCGAGTGACACATGGCTCGAGACACAGACATTCACTAGGGCTTGTTTCCTTAGCGACTCAATGAACATGATCAAGAGGATAGAGGAGGGGTCGATCCGAAGAGAATGGTTGCTGCCTCTGAAGCGGTCTCGGCTGGCAAAGATTAGTTTCATCTTCGTGCCAGGGCATGCGGGAGTACAAGGAAATGAGCGGGCTGACAAGCTCGCAGGTGAGGCTACTGTGGAGGGCGGACGCGCCATGGACCAGGCTGACATTCTGAATGCTCTACGAGAAGTGAGACTTTTGCGAGAACCAAGTGATGACTGTGAATCTACAACAATGGCCAGACTGCGCGAGCAGCAAATTAAAAGAGGGATGGCCAAACAAGAACACTACGCAGGACGCCAAAGAAGATTAATAAACCAACACAGAACTGGCGTCGTTAGCCGCTACACGCTGCGGGATTTGCTGAGGAGGGGATCCGAGCACTTATGGACTGAATGGTTCTATGTGCAACGAGGATGATCTGTCGACTAACTAACTAACTAAAGAACTGGGTTAGTTCGGAACAAGATGGCAAGTGTTACAACTGACGGAGCTCGTGCTTTGACTGGAAAAAATGTAGGTCTGGTAAAGTTGATAAGTGATAAGATTAAAGCAGAATATCCAGACCACACATTATTACCACTTCACTGTGTGATTCATCAAGAAAGTCTGTGAAAAACTGTTTTGAATATCAAGCATGCTATTGACCCAGTTGTCAGTGTCATCAACCTCATCAGATCAAGAGGACTTAATCACAGACAGTTCAAGGCATTATTTGACGATTTGGAAACTGAACAATCCGATGTCCTGTACCACACCAGTGTTCGATGGCTGAGTCTCGGCAAGGTGTTGAGGCGAGTGTGGGAACTCAGAGAAGAAATAGTGATGTTCCTAGAGATGAAGGGCATTGAATGTGACTTTAATACTAATATTGTCAATAAAGAGTGGAAGTTAGACTTTATGTTTGCCATTGAAATTATGGAAAAGTTAAATGAACTGAATTGACAAACTTCAGGGCAATGGTGTGTTCGCACATGAATTGTATGTACATGTAAAATCATTTCAGGCAAAACTCTCACTGTACTCCAGACAAGCAAGTGAAAAAGATTTTGTCACTTCCCTTTGCTGAAACAAGAAACCATTTCTGGTGAAATGACTGAAAAGTACAAAGCCCAATTAGATGCACTGATTGAAGAATTTGGATGGAGATTCCAAGATTTCAAGAACGTAGAGCCACAGTTCAATATTCTCAGTTCCCCTTTCAGTGCAGAAGCTGATACAGCCACAGAGGATATACAGTTGGAGCTGCTTGACTTAGAAGCAGATCATGACCTGAAAGAGAAATTCAAGTCAGATGGTTTGCTGGATTTCTATGGATCTTTATCACAAGAATCATTTCCCAACTTGAAAAACTTTGCAGCTAAACTTTTATCATTGTTTGGATCAACATACATTTGCGAACAAGCATTCTCTTCCTTGAAGATCAACAAATCTAAGAGTAGGTCTTTATTGTCGGACTGCAACTTGCATGCTGTCATGCGAATTTCAACAAGTAAACTTGCTCCAGATTTCAAGAATATTGTCAAAAAGTGCAAGCAGTTACATACATCTCATTAGAAATCAACAATTATAGTGACAGTGTAGTCGGTTTGTGTCTAAATTAAAGCCATTGATAGATAATAAAGAATATTTGTTATAATAACATGTTGTAAAATCTTGTTAACAAATTAGTAAAAGTTTTTGTCCATATTGTCAAATATAATGTATAAGTATATAAGTAAAATAACATTGCAATCATTATTTATTTATACTGCTTAATAACCTATAAATAATTAATAATTACTTATTGTGATAGGTTGCTGTAAGCAAAATGGACATTTTATACAATATACATACATACATACATACATACATACATACATACATACATACATACATACATACATACATACATACATACATACATACATACATACATACATACATACATACATACATACATACATACATACATACATACATACATACATACATACATACATACATACATACATACATACATACATACATACATACATACATACATACATACATACATACATACATACATACATACATACATACATACATACATACATACATACATACATACATACATACATACATACATACATACATACATACATACATACATACATACATACATACATACATACATACATACATACATACATACATACATACATACATACATACATACATACATACATACATACATACATACATACATACATACATACATACATACATACATACATACATACATACATACATACATACATACATACATACATACATACATACATACATACATACATACATACATACATACATACATACATACATACATACATACATACATACATACATACATACATACATACATACATACATACATACATACATACATACATACATACATACATACATACATACATACATACATACATACATACATACATACATACATACATACATACATACATACATACATACATACATACATACATACATACATACATACATACATACATACATACATACATACATACATACATACATACATACATACATACATACATACATACATACATACATACATACATACATACATACATACATACATACATACATACATACATACATACATACATACATACATACATACATACATACATACATACATACATACATACATACATACATACATACATACATACATACATACATACATACATACATACATACATACATACATACATACATACATACATACATACATACATACATACATACATACATACATACATACATACATACATACATACATACATACATACATACATACATACATACATACATACATACATACATACATACATACATACATACATACATACATACATACATACATACATACATACATACATACATACATACATACATACATACATACATACATACATACATACATACATACATACATACATACATACATACATACATACATACATACATACATACATACATACATACATACATACATACATACATACATACATACATACATACATACATACATACATACATACATACATACATACATACATACATACATACATACATACATACATACATACATACATACATACATACATACATACATACATACATACATACATACATACATACATACATACATACATACATACATACATACATACATACATACATACATACATACATACATACATACATACATACATACATACATACATACATACATACATACATACATACACATACATACATACATACATACATACATACATACATACATACATACATACATACATACATACATACATACATACATACATACATACATACATACATACATACATACATACATACATGCGGCCCGCCAATAGCTTTACATTTGTCAATGCGGCCCTACGCACAAAAAGTTTGCCCACCCCTGCGTTAGGGTATCCTTCGGTTACAGTCGTAATTACGATCATTCATCATCTCCAGCCAGTTCTATCACCACGGAACTAGAATGTTTATAAACTGTCGCACGAAACTGTCGGTGATTAGACCAGCAACTAGAATGTTTATAAACTGTCGCCAGAAACTGTCGGTGATTAGACCAGCAACTAGAATGTTTATAAACTGTCACCAGAAACTGTCAGTGATTAGAAAGCAGCTAAAATGTTTATAAACTGTCACCAGAAACTGTCAGAGAAAAGACATCAAATAGAATGTTTATAAACTGTCACACGAAACTGTCGGTGATTAGACAGCAACTATAGTCTATAATCAGTAAACATAATAATGGTGAAATAAAACATCCCTGTCGCACTCCTGTTTTTATGTCACATTTATGTCAAATTTCCTTAATGAAGAACTCTATATTGGATATCTTCGCGCGTTGCACCCATTAAGTTAATGATTTCCTGTACGATCCAATAATGTCTCATACATCTCCAAAGAGATTCCTCATCAATGTTAGCAAATGTCTTTTCATAGTCCATGAGTCCAATATAAAGTGATGAGTTACATGCTTTGCTCTATTTGTATGCACAGTGTTACTATCTGATCAGTGCAGAATCTATTTGGTTGAAAGCGGTTCATTCGTTAGTGGTTTGTCAATAGCATCCTCTAGTCTTTACAGAATGACCCTGCTTAATATTTTCCCAGGAACTGACATTCTCATTATATTTCTATAATTCTCACACTCCTATAGATCACCTTTCTTTGGCAGCGTAATCATATATCGCTCTATCTAGTCTGCTGGTATTTCTTCAGTTTACCAGACTACTAAATAATCTGTGCAGTAATTCAGTTGAGGTGTTTACATTAGTTTTAACGACCTCTAATGAGATGCCATCTGGGCCAGCAGTTTTCCCATCCTTCAGAAGATTGATAACCTTACTTATTACGGTTCTTCTCTGTTCCTCTGTCGGGAGAAGTGCGGCACACCAGGTATGCACCTCAATGATTAGTATACCCGACTTCGCGTGCATTTGTGTCAAGTTTTCCGGCGCTGTGTCGAAGGGTAACAAACGCAATATAATGTTACATCAACTGTAATAGTCACATAGTTCTCCCCTCAATACAGAAACAACACCGATGGCACAGTAGTTCTTCCCTCAATACAACAACAACACTGATGCTCCAATAGTTCTCCTCTCAATACAGCAAGATCATTGATGCCCCATTAATTCTCATCTCAATACAGCAACAACACTGATGGTCCAGTAATTCTCCTCTCAATACAGCAACCACACTGATGGCCTAATAGTTATCCATTCAATACAACAACAACATTGATGCTACAATAGTTCTCCTCTCAATACATCAACCACACGGATGCTCCAATAGTTCTCCTCTCAATACAGCAACATCATTGATGCCCCAGTAATTCTCATCTCAATACTGCAACACCACTGATGATCCAGTAATTCTCCTCTCAATACAACAACCACACTGATTGTCAAAGACTCAAGTATAGAGGAGGAAGACCACCCTGAATGAGTGGTCTACCTCAAGTAGATTAGAGGTAACTCAGTGCCCCTACATGAGGGCAGGGTAGGTGATAGAAAGGGGAACTAGTAATTAGTTCTCTCATGAGACACGGAGGTGTCAACCAGAGAGTTAGCACTCTGGTCACGGCATGATCACGGCAACGTGAAACTAGAGTGTAACTCAGAGAGAGGCCACTACTCGAGCGTGCTGAATGAGGCCGCACGCAAAAGCCGCAGTGCGCCCCAAGTCCTTCCGCGTACTGTGTAAACAGCACGCGGAGTAGAATCAGACGGGACACAGACTTCATAGTGATAACATCGCTTAGCGATGCTTGTTTCGTTAGCCGAGTAGATAGATTAGCGATAGGGTTAGGAAACGACTAGTGATAGGAAGTTCTGTGCATGTATTCTTGTGTGATTTGTTAGCGACTGTTTGTTGTACATTGATGTGATGCAAAGAGCCAGTGGCAATAAAATGTGTAACCTCTCGTACGACTAGCAAGTCTTTTGTGTGGTGTGAGAGAAGTATCCTAGAATGCCTGTGACATCGGTTGCTGACACTGATGCTCCATTAGTTCTCCTCTCAATACAGCAACAACACTGGCATCACAGTAGTTCTCCCCTCAATACAACAACAACATTGATGCTCCATTAGTTCTCCTCTCAATACAGCAACAACACTGATGGTCTAGTAGTTCTCCTCCCAATACATCAACCACACTGATGCTCCAATAGGTCTATTCTCAATACAGCAACAACATTGATGCTCCATTAGTTCTCCTCTCAATACAGCAACAACACTGATGCCCCAGTAGTTCTCTCAATACAGCATCAATACTGATGCTCCAGTATTCTCCTCTCAATACAGCAATAACACTAATGGCCTAGTATTTCTCTCAATACAGGAACAACACTGATGGCCTTAAGGATAAGTAAGCGTTTGTGAAGTGATAATAGCTGAAGACGTTCACGTAGGTTAGAATTGTCGGTAAGCTTTTTAATCATGAATTATTCGCACTGCCCTTTTCTGGAGTGAATAAAGGCACTATTGATTTGGAGCATCCATCCCAGATTGTGGAGCAATAGTCAATATGTGTTTATATGTGGGAAGTATGGAATATCTTTCTTGTGTTTTCATCAAGGAAATTTTTTAATTTTGGCAAGTTGGTATACTTTTCGGCTGTTTATTTGACGAGAGCATGAATGTCAGGGTCTTAACTTTGGCTCGCTAACCTAACACATGTGAGACAGTACAAGTACAACGTGATTTGACGTAAGACTCAACGACACACCGTTCAATGGATTTATTCACACATTAAATACAGAACGATGATCACAACAATATATACGTAATACTTCAATGCACTTACATCTACCATACAGCTCACAAGTCTAACATTCAAGATGTTCAGACACTCGACTTTCAGCACAGAAAAACCACACAACGCCTTTCTCTCTATCTTGCGTCCGTTCAAGTCCGTGTCCCAGAGCTGTCTGCCGCTAGTTCGCCACTTGCCTCCCACCTCAGGTGGCTTCACGAGGCGTGCGTGCGTTTAGCGTCGTCCTGGCCTGACCGCTGGCCGCTCGTCAGCCAGCAGTCTTGCAGGCCGGTAACTACTACTCGCCTGGCGGCGTAAAGAAGTTCCTGCATCCCTACTGGGAGCTAAGTCGCCTGGCGGGCATAACGATGTCACTGCATCACTGTACCCTTTCTGGACTCTGACAATGAACATGGAAATTAAAGGTTCTGTTTCGATCAATGATAAGACCCATTGCTTTGTCTTGGTTACACTTTCTACAGGCGTGCTGCCAATGTGTAGCTGCAGAGTTCTCTGTGGGTTTAGAGTGTGAAGTCATCGCCTGGTTGCTATTAACATAGCTTTTGTTTTAGAAATGTTAATTTGTACGCGGTTTGCATGATTGCAGTTAACTACACTATTTAATTCATGTTGAATGGACGATTCTGTTATGTAAGCTGTATATCCTATACATGATGTCGCAGTCAACACCAGCAATTTTTGCAGTTGTGATCTCTTGACAAGTTTAAGTTCATTTTGCCATTGCTTTCTGAACGACAGGCACCCGTACCATTTCGCAAAAAACCAACGTAAGACGGTCTGCTGCCAAATCGCCCACAGCTGTGTTTCAAACGCGGGTATGCGGGATTACGAACTGCGCCCATAACTCCGTCGCCACGGAGCGGGCAAGGTCGATTCTTGCACATTATAATCGATAGCGTTTGTATATACTTTGTAGTCGTCTGCAATTAGATCGCAGGACGACGACAGATATCAGGGAAGATCATTTACATAAATGGCAAATAACGGAGGGCAAAGTATAGACCCCTGAGGTACTCCACTATTAATGATATTGGTTTCAGATAACGATTTATTGTGTAGTACTATTTGTTTTATGTTTAATATAACGGATTTTTATCGATGTCACTATATTAAAGCTTACTTTAATTGATTATAGTTTTAAAAAAAAATTAAAATAGTATGATCGAACATATCGAATGCTTTTCTAAAGTCTATAAAAGCCGCTCCACATATAGTATTGCTGTAAATATTTTGATGCCAGTTTTCTATCATGTTTGTTAGGGCCGTATGGACAAGAATACTTTGACCGAAACCTTGACTGACTGTCAACTATTTATTTGTGGCGGACTAAGTGTTCTATTGTTGTTTTGTAAATGTGCTTTTCTAGCAGTTTGGATAGTGATGATAATATGGAAATTGGCCAATAGTTACTCATGAGACCATCGTCTAATGAACCAGCTTTTAAATCATACACTTCAGCGATTTTAAAGGATGATGGGAAGTTACCTTTGATGAGACATTGATTAAATATTAAAGTTAGTGACTCGCAGATCACCGTTGCAACACAGCGAAGGATCTGATTACTGATTCCATCCTGTCCTGATGAGCTATTGTTTATTAAGTTACTGAGATTAGTAAAAACTTCAGTGATCGTAATTAGCGGTATGTTGGAGGGAATGTCTCTATAACATTTATTCTTACAAAATGATGACATTAAAGATATGTCATGAGGAGAATCTGGTATGACAGCCTGCAACTAGTTTATGTCGGAATGAAAGAAACTATCGAATTGATTCTATGTTACCTGATTCGAAGGTAATGATAGTGAGGACTTGTGTTTGTTTGTCAAGGTATTAATTGGTGTCCATATATATTTAGTACTGGTTTTATCGATTAGTAAGTTCTTAAAATAGTGTTTATTTTTCCTTTCGAATAACATATTGAACTTTGTTTCTCAGACTACAGTATGTGGTTAGGTCTCTACTTGTATGTGCTAAATCCCGGTCTGTCATTCAACTACTTCACCTACTTCCTAGATGATCCACATGGGCTTAGTGTAATGTTTAATTCGAACTTCCTTAAATAGAACATGCTTATCAAATACATTTAGAAAAGTCTTCAGCTAGTGGTCCAGAGCGTCATCTGGGTCAGGAAGTTGGTAAACACAGTAAAGAGATGAGTTGAGCAAGTTTTGTAAAACGACATCTTCATTGAAATTTTTATAATTTCTATATTTTATACTTAAGTGTTTGTGTTTTGGAGTTTTGGTACTGATTTTCGACGACGGGCAAAATACTGGTGTCAGAGACCCACGGTACTACCTAGTATAGCTTAGGGCAGTACTGACTAGACACTGGACAGGAGAGAGATATTAGTGACAGGGACTGCAGTGTAGTAGCGACAGGTAGCTAGGTGTACTAAGAAAGGTCACGAATGTTTAGTCTAGTGCAGGTGAACCTGTAACTCGATGCCAGACCCGTGTCCACCAGACCACGCCAGGTGACACCAGATTCACGGGATGTAACTATCCGTGATCCGAATGAGCGTACCTAAATTGAGCAGATGGGTTTAGACTAGCGACACGGACGGACGTAGTGTTGTGGCTGTGATTCCAGAATGCATCGTTTGATAGCAGGATTGAATGAGCTTGTAGATACGATTATGAATGAGATGGCGAGCCTGAATAGCGAGTGCGTACTGATAGTCAATTAATGCTTTGTACATATAGTGAGGGTGTGATAACGATGTTACTATTTCCACAGTGATCGGTACGTGTTTGTGAAACGCAATCTCTGCGAGATTGTGCAATTGCACGTTACGACAGATTAAAGTGTATTATATTGCAACAGCTGTTCGTACGAGTGCTATCTTGTATGCGTGAAATTGTTTACCTCTGTCTCAAACTTTGAGCCAAGATTTATAAGAGTGTGAGAACATGACAGAGAGTAAAGTGGGTCGCTCGTCCTCCTGAACCGCATATAACAAAGAGTAAAGTGGATCGCTGACCTCCTGAACCGCATATAAAAGAGAGTAAAGTGGGTCGCTCGTCCTCCTGGACCGTATATAACAGAGAGTATACTGGACTGCTCGTCCTGTGAACCGCTTATAAAAGAGAGTAAAGTGGGTGGCTCTTCCGTTGAACTGCGTGATTAAGAGAGGGTAAAGGGAGTGACTCTCTAGTTGAACTGCGTGATTAAGAGAAAGAAAAGTGTGTAGCTCGGCCTCTTAAACAACATGAAAAAAAGAAGTGAGAGAGTAAAAGATATCGCTCATTCTCTTGAAACATATTAGTAGCAAGCGAGAAAGTAAAATTTATTTTTCATCTTCCTGAGCGGTATGGTAGAGAATGTGTAATAATTAATACCATAACCACAGGAGTGAGAAAGTGCTTGATATTATCGTCCTAATGAATTACGACCACAGACATTAGTAAGTATAACATCCATAAACTACCAACCACATACAAACCTATACACACACAAATCAACTTGACAGACACGACAAAAGTACACAGACAAACTACTAATATTGTCCTTTCTCAGCCAGATATCTGTGTAAGCAGTTACAGTACCACGCAAATTCATCACGCCTATCAACCCCCTGTTTTGAAAATTCAAGTCGAAAGAGAAAACTTCAAAAACCACTGGCAGCAAAGTATTTATTGTTATTTTCCCCTCCATGTAAAAATAGATAACATTATTGTGTATTAATATATTGATTGTATATTGATTGAATATTGTATGTTTTGTGCCATTTTAAACATACCTGACAACAATTATGGCTACTCTAAATGATTGCATAGAGTCAGGCACGAAATTAGGATATACGGGAAGAAAATTAGCAGACTGGAGTGAAAGTAAACTGAAAGAACACGCTGAAAGAGACGAAAGAACAAAATAAAGATGAAAGTGCAAGTGAATGAGAGCTGAAGAAACTGAATTAGAAAATCAAGCTAAAATTAGAGAAGCATAAATCAACGCCCAAACTAAGAAAGAAGAAATGGAAACACAACTTAAGTAAAACAATTAGAAATAGAAGCACAGAACAACCCAGAAACTAGAAAAATAGAGAGTAAAGAAAAGGAAAACAAATTCAAGAAATATCAAGGTATTGTGAAAAATGTTACCACAGGGGACTGCATTTCTGCATGGACCCAAAATTTTGAAACCCTCATGAAACATTATGATATCCCGTTATCAGACTGGAATATTATTTACATGAAAATTCTTTCTGTGGACCCACTAAAAATAATAGAGACAATCCCACCAGAACTAAGGAAAGACGTATTATGCAACATGTTTTTAAGACGCGGGAGGATATCGAGTGCAATTTGCTAAATTATCTCCCAAACCTACACAAACTTACCTGGACTACGTCTCGGAAGTGAAAGATATTATTTTTGTAAATGGCTCTCTGCAGCCAAAATAAACAATAATTTTAAATTGCGAAAGAACTTATCTTAAGAGACAAACTAATCTCTTAATTACCTATACCATTTTCAAAGGTTCTGCAAGAGAGTGAATGTGATTCGGTGAAACAAAAATAGAAAAGAAAGGTTCGGCTTACTATACAGCAAAGAAAGTTATTTTTTCTAGCTTAGCCAAAGATACTGATTTCGTCGCAGCAGTAACCTTTAACAGATCAAGACCAGAAAGTTACACTAAAACCAAAAATGCTTTGAATCTTATAAATTGTCAGTGTCACAACAAGCACAAAGAACAAGAATCTAAATTACCAAAGTTACATACAACAGATGAAAAATAAAGAAGAAGATAAACGTAACCACTACAAAAGATTAATCAAATGCTACTTTTGTAAGGCCATTGGGCACTGGAGAAGATCTTGCGAAGGAAGATTGATTGATTGATTGATTTAGGAACCGACATCACAGCATTCGGGGCATTCCCATAAACGCTCAGTCCCCATCCTCAGCAGTCAGTCAAGAGTTCCAACACTAATAGTTCTAGTAGGAATCTGATTATATGTCCGTCTCGCCTTTCCTCTGAGAATCGAACGTCGGCCAGATCCCCTCGTCATACCTCGCTGCCTCATTATTACCAGACTATGGTGATCCATTTGCTCCTCCGAGGTGTACACGTGCTCCCACAAGGCCGCAACCACGTCTGCCTTGTCATGCATCAATACTCCACCAAGTTTTGTCGAGCCAGCCAATCTGTCCGTCTGTTCATTCCTCAGCACACCGGCATGCCCCGGAGAAAAGATCCAGGTGATGCTTGCTACCCGTAACCTCGGAAGCGAGGCAAGCCACTCTGCACGAAGCCTACCTGTCCTCACCCTCCTCAGCATGCTTTCTGAGTCAGTTAAATTACAATATATGTATGTATCGTGTTCTCCATCCAGCGGAAAGCTGCACTGACCGCCTCCACCTCCATTCTTAAGCTAGATGCTGTTTCATCATACGCCAGGCTCTCCTGCATCAAACAAAGCGAAGGAAGAAAGCTTGCAAGAAGAGCAAATGCAGCAATTTTTGATAGCTCATCTTCTGAAGATGAAGAAGAACAAGAACAAGTAAATGCAGTGCAAAGTATTGATGTATTTAACTTAGACAAATGTACCACATGCAATCAATTTCAGACTGATGATATTTTAAATTGTGGGCATAGCGTGCCAATTACAAACGAAGAGGCAAAAGTAGTCATAGATTCTCCTTTAAAGCTAAAAATCCATCAAGGCTTTGCAAACAACAGTATTTTACGCGATAGCGTCTGTACATTTATAGATCTGTGAAAATAATTCCTGCAACCATCAGACTAAACAGGAAAATTTGTTACTTGCAGAACTTTTTCTGGAAATGTTGAAAAATACCCACTTGCCTGGGCACATATTCAAAAAACTCTTTCTTAACAGGCAAGGTAAAATGTGCAGCTCTTGGCAATCATTGCTGCGCTCTTATTATCGGAAATCTACCTGAGGTAACCGATATTTCAGAGCAGAACATCACTGCCTGGAATAATGAATTTATACCAGCTAATACTGTTACAAGAGCTACAGCAAACATAGAATCAAAGAGAAACCAAACTGAGACTCTACAACAAGTTAGCTCGACTATAGCTCCTCCAAACATTATGAAGGAAAATTTCATCAAATTACAGAAATCTGATGTGTCACTTCAAAAATATTTTAAATTTTTGAATCTAAAGCCCAAAGTGACAGAAAACGCCACTTGGCACTACAGTCTTAAGAACGGTATCCTTAAAAGATACTATATAAAGAATTGTACCACCCTGGCACAAACGGTGTTACCCACCCAACACCGCAGAAAAGCTCTTTCGATAGAACATGACTCACCATTTACGGGACACATGGGCTACGTAAAACATGGTCACGGTTACTAACCCAGTTCTACTGACCTAAATACTGCAGTGACATTAGACAATATTGCAGATCATGTGAAGTGTGTCAGAAGTTGGTGAAAAAAGGTAAACACCCACAAGCCAAACTACAACCAACAGATCTAGCTTCTAGACCATTCGAAAAAGTGTCAGTAGAAATTGTTGACCCATTGAATCATGTCTCATCAAAAGGCAATAGATTTATTTTAACCATGATTGATCTATGTACACGATAGACAGAAGCTATGCCTCTTAAGAACATCACTTCTAAAGATGTTACAGAAGTATTTTTCCATCTATTTGCCAGAATTGGCTTCCCAGACACCATTTTATCCGACAGAGGTAGTCAATTTATTTCAGCAGCCACCCAAGCTGTAAGTAACATGCTTGGGATAAAGCAATGCTTTAACAGTCCTTACCACCCGCATACCACGGGAATTATAGAAAAAATCAACGGTAACCTGAAATATATGTTAGCTAAGGTAACACAGGAATGCCCCAATGACTGGGACACATTACTTCCTGCGATACTTTTCGCTTACCGAGAAGCACCACATTGCAGTACAGGTGTTTAATCTTTTGAACTTGTATATGGGTTAACCCACATGGCCCATTAACTACATTTAAAGAGTTATTAATTGGGAAAACCACTGACAATGAAACTTTATCAGCTTATCAGTTGGTTACAGACCTTTGAGACCGAATTTTGAAATCTTGCGTAATTGCTAAAAAGGCATTACGTCAGACAGACGCTATCTACAGAGATTACGCCAAAAGAAAAACACAAAACAGTGACATTGACACCAGGACAAGACGTACTATTACTTCTACCAACAGACAACAGAGACCTACTTGCAGTTTCCTGGAAAGGACCGTTCAAAATACTTCGACAAATTTCAGCAGTTCACTATGAAGTACTAATCAACGACAAAAACAAAATATGCCACATTAACATGCTAAAACCCTACTACAAGAGAGACAAAGACCATGACGAACAACAGTACGAAACAGCAGCAAACACTACTATAGTTGACCACACAGACACTGACAATACATACGAAATACCGGTGCCAACAGTTGACACTACAGACATAATGCAATACCAAGAAATTATAGACCTTGAGAACCATAACATCATTAGAAAGTCACATTCACAATACTGTTCCCCAATTGTGATTGTCAGAAAGAATGACGGTTCCACACGCCTCTGTGTCGACTACCACAAATTGAATGCCATCACCCAATTAGATGCAGAACCGACGCCTAACTGTGACGACTTACTTATGAATATGACAGACTCCAGATTTTTGTCCATACTTGACATGACGAAAGAGTACTGGCAAATACCCATGACAGACGTTTCTATCCACCTGACAGCATTCGCAACACCCTGGGGCTTATATGAGTAGTGCTACCTTCCGTTTGGTTTAGTTAACCCCCCAGCGACTTTTGTTAGGATGACAAGACTACTTCTACATGACATACCACACGTTGAGACATACATCGATGACATTTGCATATACACAAACAATATAACAGAACACATAACGACACTGCAACAGATCTTCGAGATCTTCATCCAGAAGCACGATCTGACTATAAAACCCAGCAAAGTCGAAATAGGTTGCAGAGAAATAAACTTTTTGGTTACAAGATCTCTGACGGCAACATTTCAAGCGACAACAAAATTGTGTCCATGATGTTGAATTTAAATACCCCAACTACGAAGAAAGAAGTACGAAGTATTTTGGGCTTATTGAACAATTACAGAAAGTTCATTCCAAAATTCTCAGAATTGACAGAGATGTTTACCAACTTGTTTACTAAACGTCAACCCAAAGTAATTGTAAAAAGTGTACACGTAACTGATGCTCTTGCAAAAATAAAGATGCATTTTTCAACACCTCCCCCCCCCCCCCCCCCCCCCCATCCTCAGACTACTTAACATTAAATTACTTTTCAGTCAGAACTGATTCAAGCGGCATGGGACTTGCAGGAGTGCTTCTACAGACGTACGAGAACATCTTACACCCGTGTTATAGGTCAGTCAAAAATTATATCCGTGCGAGAAAAGATATAGCACACCAGAGCTTGAGTGCCTTGCACTGGTTTTTACTTTTAGGAAACTCTCCAAATATCTACTAGGCACCCGCTTTATTGTGCAAGTCTGACAATAGTCCACTCAGCGTCCTATCTCAAGGCAAACAGACAAACCATCGAATTGCTAGATGGGCACTTCTACTACAAAACTACAGCTTCGAAATACAACACATCAAGGGCACAGAGAACACACTCGCAGACCTACTGTCCAGACTTCCGGTCGATAACTCAATATGTGTCCCAACTACGCCGTCTCAGCGCAAACGATGACTGTTCATATTATAGAGCAAATAACTACTCACTTATATATTAGCGAAATGAACTAATCCATCACACGATGGCGCTAATATTACTCAATGATGATATTTAAATTAGACATTTTAAAATTAACATCACGTACGATTTTAACATTGATATGAATGTGTGTAGTAAGTTTATTCAGATGGAGACAACGACATTTGTGACAGCACTTAGATGTTCCAGAGACTTTGATTTCCTATGTAAACTGTGTTAGATTCAGTAGCATTGTGTTCGCTTATAACCGTGTGAACAAACTTTCGTAACGCCAACAGACAAGATTATTACAGTAATTAACACAGTTGCTTAAGTAACAATAAAAGGGTGAATGAAACATATGACATTAAAATTTGCATACAAGGATTTTAATGAAAGCAAACAAGTATTGTAATCTAAGAATCATCGTTCGGAGTCAAACATTCAAATGTGCCGCTAGTGTCACAACGTTGAATGCCATGAACCAAGCGTTTGAAGTTTAGACTAATCAAACAAACGTTATATATTGATTATTGTAATCGTGTAGAGGTTATTCAAAACAAAGATACATGATTGCACCCAAGGGAAGCAATCCATCCATGGTAAAAGTGGTACATACTATAGATTACTCGAACCATCAGATGACTATAGCGTAACAAATATGTTCAACTTGATATGAACTACAGGTAGTAAAATTTGACGGTACCAGGAGTTGGATACCTGGCCTTTATGTCCAGTAAACATTTCCTGATGCTGTCACACATCGTGACAGCATGGCGCCTCGCATGTCGTTTGTTTAGAGGAATGGCGTAGCTTGAAAGTTAGCATACATCGTCATTACTTCCGGTCTGTGCTGAGTACCATAGCCAAATAACGTGCGAGTGCAAACAGAAGGTCGTATACGATAATATATAGCCAGATGACAGCAATGAAGAATTCATGTAGTGTACACAATTTTACTAAGAAAACAAGCACGTTGCCATCATAAAAATATCGTACCAGACAACCAGAAAAAATAAAAGTAGACAACACCGTGGGGTCTTTGACAATAAACCAGAGTTTAAAAATAACCTACCCATCTACAGAATAAAAGTGTGCCACTTTCATAGGGAAGAGTGGGAGAGTGTCACAAACCCACTGTACTACCTAGTACAGCCTAGTGCAGTACTGACTAGACACTGGGCAGGGTAGACAGGTTAGTGACAGGGACTGCAGTGTAGTAGCGACAGGTAGACAGGTGTACTAAGAAAGGTAAGGGCTGTTTAAGTTTAATGCAGGTGAGCTTGTAACTCGAACCGGACCCGTGTTCACTATCCGTGATCCGGATGAGCGTACATAAATTGAGACAGACGGGTTTAGACTAGCGACACGGATGGATGTATGGTTGTGGCTGTGATTCCAGAATGTATCGTTTGATAGCAGGATTGAATGAGCTTCTAAATACGATTATGAATGAGATGGCGAGCCTGAAAAGCGAGTGCGTACTTATAGTCAATTAATGCTTTGTACATATAGTGAGGGTGTGATAACGATTTTACGATTTCCACAGTGATCGTTACGTGTTTGTGGAACGCAATCTCTGCGATATTGTGCAATTGTACGTTACGACAGATTAAAGTGTATTATATTGCAACATACTCTGGTGATCGAGTGAAAAGGCGAGTCATGACCGCCCACGCTTTCCGGCATGGCAATGATTGATTGATTGATATTACAACAGCTGTTCGTACGAGTGCTATCTTGTATGCGTGCAATTGCTTACCTCTGTCTCAGACTTCGAGCCAAGATTTATAAGAGTGTGAGAACATGACAACAGGGTAGTGATAAATAATTACATTAATACATAAGTACATTCTGTAATGTTTTCAGCACATGGGGTATAAATGTGATCTATAAGTGTTGCAGATGATTGTGTTATTCTAGTGGCTTATTTGACTATTATATTTCCTCATGCTTTGTTTAATTTGTTAATGTCTATGTTGAAGTCTCCAAGCAGTATGATTTGTCTCGCATTGCTATAGACTGCATCCATCATAGTGGTGAATTTTTCATACCAGATATTTTCTTCTCTGGGGTTTCGATAAAGATAACCAAATACCAGGAGTATGCGATTCTGGAGTTTAACTTCAGTCCATACACGCTCAATTTCATAGGCTTCAAAATCTAGCCTACAGTGAACGTTAAGCGAATTAGAAATATAAACTGCTATAGCCGTCCATTGATTCTGATTAGATTCTAAAAACTTTAAAACCTCTGATAGCGATGCCATCATCTGATATGTTACCATTTAATCGACTTTCACTACCACCGAACATGTGAAAATTTTGATTAAGCATAAGTGAAAGTTCGGGCACCTTTCCTAATAGATGGTAGATATTTGAATGCCCGACTCGGAATCCATCTTTACTCAGCCAGTGTTCATACTTAGTAGACATTTCAACAATGCGTTATCATAAATTTTAAAAACAGATTGATTACAACGTACGCCACTTATTACAATACACACTCAAAAGTACAGAGAAACAGTAATATATCTGACAATATATAAAAATACGTATACAGATCAATAATGAAGAGCGGTGAAGACCTCCCCACTCACAGGAAAACACATTAAGTAGGATTATAAACAACATACAACTAAATAATATCAATGAATGTGAAGAATGATACAATTCAATGTTTAAAGTCAAGTATAGAGTTTTACGTTAGTAGATAAAACAATAACCAGAGAGGCTCTTTCTTGTACTGAGATCCAGTGTAACTTTGTGCAGAATTACTAATAAATGTCAAGTTGTGTTGGTCGTTGGTACAGCAACATCATAAGTGCTTGAAGTGTCGATAGACTTAAACTTATGCAGTGTAACAATTCTGGGTTACAATGAAATTGATACAGTCTCACAGGTATCTAATGACTACCAACTACATACTCTGATTCGTGGCTAGCAAGAGGATGTAGTGGCACATTGTTGTTGCTGATAGATGGTTTCTTGCTGGGGAGAAGAGGAAACATATCTTCATAATTTTTACCCTCCTCTGTGAAAGAGGGTGTATTATATGGACTTGGTTTGGTGGAAGTGTTCCGTCTTTGTTGGATTTCAGGTGCAGTAGCTATGAGTGGTCTGCGCACTTTTGGCCTATTGGTACTTGATGTGACTGTGGTATGTCACTAACATGAGTTACAGGTGCAGTAGCCACGAGTGCCTTACGCGTTCCTGTATTAGGTGTATGTTGTGTCCGCTCTGGGTATTTGATATTTTTGGCGAGCCAGCTGGTGCCCAATGTAGACATATGCATGTGACGTTTATAAAGACGCTTTTTCTGTGCACCAGCATGTGAAATGACGATTGATGTGTTGTTGATGAAATGTATGTTGTTGTAAGAACTAAAATTCTGTAATTTGTTGTTATTTATGTCAGCCAGACGACATTGTAATACATAACTCGGGGATATGATGGAAGAGAAGTAAATAGACGAGTTAGGAAAAGTTTGACGTAATCCGTTCAAGAGTGCCAGCAGTTGAGACCCTATGATTTGTTGGTTGTTCATTTTGTCATTGATACCAATGTGGACTTTTGCCTCTCTAACGTTATGATTTACAGCCAACCTGCTATTCTTGTCTGTTAGCGGTTAACACCAGCCCAAGACACTAGGATTATGGAAACAATATCTTTGTTTGATGTGGCCATCCAGTTGCTATAAAGGCCTTTCATTAAAAATCGCCTATTATAATGTGTGTACAGTCGTGTCTTGCTGTCGTGGTGATAGTGGTGGTAATGTTAAACGGTACGCGGTAAGAAGATGATCGTGGTTGTTGTCTTACTGCTCCTACGGCTTGTGTTCAAACAAATGATCGTAGGTGGTTCTGAACTTAGAGCTCAATATGTCGTAGTTGATCACTGCTCCCACGGCTTGTGTTTAAACAAATGGTCGTAGTTGGCCCTTACTTGGAGATTATCCTGTAGTAATTGATAACTGGTTCCAAGGCTTGTGTTTAAACAAATGATCGTAGGTGGCCCTGTACTTAGTGCTCATCCTGTAGTATACGAAGATATTGACGCTGGAGTTGATGGAGTCGGCCAGGAATGCAAACGACCAGGTGACCACAAAGATGTTCCGATAGCGCCCCAGAAAGAAGTACTCGGGCTCCACGCTGGTGGCCATATATGAGGCCATTGTTGGCACGTAGCAGATGCTGTAGATGACAGCAATCAGGATCACCATCTTGACTGTCCTCGTGTCTCGTTTCTGGGAGTCGGCGCCGACATTTGCCGTGGCCGCCCTCCAGCGGGAGTTCTGTTTCATTTTAATCACTAGAATAATTGTGAACAGTACAACAGCCAAGAAGGAGATAATCTGAGTATATGCAGCCAGGGTGAAACTCAACACCGCCATTTGATCTCTCCCATCTTTAAATAGCAGCCCCAGCATGGATCTGTTGTGGGCAGAGTCAAACTTCCAGTCGAGGTAGGCCGTACTGTAGTCCGGTAGAAGTGTCATGAGATGTATCAGAAAGACGGAGGACAGGACAGAGATTGCAAGCTTTGGAGTCGCCACTGTCTTGACTTTTAGTGGGATGAGCACACAGAGGCATCTCTCCAGCGTGATGTAGGCCGTGATCCAGCTGGTGGTTCTGGCAAAGAACGCATGTGGCCATGATCCTGATAGAAACATCACCTCAAAGGGAACTAACGGAACTCTGGAGTTGAACAACGGGTTCATAAGCAAACTCATCCACAGGAAGAATAGTAAGGAAGACAAATCAGACAGCGACAAAGCGGAACAGACTCACATTGACGCTGTCAGTGAACCCTTGCTTTAGAAACACGACGATGTTAATTATGTTTGTGGAAACCCCGAAAACTGCTATACAGCTCCCAAAGGCATCATAGTTGAGAACAGTAAGCATTTGTGCAGCTTTGTTGCCCAGAATTCCAGTCTCCGTTGTGAGTAGGAAGGTGATATTGTTTGTGTCATTTCGCCAGTAGCGCATGCTGTCTTCTGTGCAAGTGTGTTCTACACACAGGCTTGTCGGAGGGATTTATGTCAGCGTACAGGGTAAAGTCGAGCTCTAAATAGGAACATGAAACACATCTGATAACTAAAGTTAACCCATCAAAGTTATAAAGTGCTGCAGCTAGAAGGTCAACTTCACCGCACCGGCAGTTACTTTATCGGGCCTGGGATCTCTCCCCTCCCTTCCCCAGCACAGCTCGCTGCTTGCCGAGAGCATCACACAAAGCACGAACTCCGTAGCTCCAGCGATGACCCGAGGAACCTCAGGAAACATTACACTCGTGCTCCGAACGACTTTTCTTCTTCTTTCGTTCGCTTGAAATATGTCTATAACTGCAGTGCTGTCTCTTGTATGAATTGAACTGTCTTTTTCAGTTCACACAGCGGTCCATAGAGTTTATCCTCCACTGTCGTCTCTCTAGGCCATAAGGTTTGCCTAGATATGTTATATTTTGGGCAGTCTTGGAGTATGTGCTCTGCTGTCTGCGACGCCAATCCACATGTACACATGGCTGTTTCACCAATCTTGAATTTTGTATACATGTGGTTGCGTAATCTATTGTGCCCTGTTCTGAGGCGCAGAATAATGACTTGTTCTGGTCTATCCATAATGTGGTAGTCATCTTGAGCAGGTTTTGGTGGCTTTCTGACTGATTTGATCATTCTTTTCTTTTGATGGTATGTTACAGGCACATCAGGCTGTTCTTCTTTGGCTCCTTCCTTAGCCAATTGATCAGCTCTGTCGTTCCCGGGTACTCCACAGTGGGATGGTATCCACTGTATGGTGACCTTATGCTGACTGCTAAGTTCAGAAAGTAGTGTCCTTAGTACTGGCAATTTCCCAGACAGGAGCGCCTCGAGTACTGATTTTGCATCTGTCAATAGCACCACAGGTTGTGTACCATTGCTGGTATTTAGTAATTTCTCTGTTGCTATCTTGATTGCCTCAATTTCAGCATCGTAGTTATGGCAGTACTTTCCTGTCGGTACTCTAGCTGTGTCCCTGGTATTATTTGGGTATTCTATGTACACTCCCGCTCCTCCATTTCGAACAGCATTTTGTGCTGACCCATCTGTGTAGACTCGGATCCAGAGGTCCTGTGGGTATTCTTCATCAAGGAAGCTGAGAGTGGCTGTTCTGCGCTGCACACTGTTCTGATCTTCCTTGTCAAATATTCCTCTCACTTTTGTCTGGATTTGTAATGATAGTCTATGCTCATCTTTCCACGGAGTTCGCTCTGGAATAGTTGTTAGAGGGATACCAACTGTGGGCAGATCGGTGGTTTCTCTGCAGAGTCGTTTGGCCTGGTGGATAAAACTACTTCTTTTCAACCGCCCCATAGCTAGGTTTTCAAATCTGTTCTTCATAGGGTGGCCTGGCAAGCTGAGGAACTTTTCTGCTTGTATTAGCGTTTTCGTATCTCTGCGCTCACTCAGTGCTTGTGTCCTCCCCATCTTCTCCATTTCCACTATAGGGGTTGATCTCATCCCTCCTGTGGTGACTCTAAGTGCTTGATTTTGCACTTTGTCCAGCTCTTGTAGTGTGGTTTTTGCTGCCGAACACCATGCAGTTGACCCGTATTCCAGGTGTGGTCGTATGCTCTGTTGATAAACTTTGCTAAGTATTTTCCCACTGGCTCCCCATGTGGTTCCACTTAGCTTTCTCAGGATGGCTATTTTCCTTCTGGCTTTTGCTACTGCTTTGTTGATGTGCTTTCTCCATGTCAGCCTGCCATCAAATGTTACTCCAAGGTATGTTGGTTCTTTATCTTCTCGTAGGGGTGTTCCATTTATCTGGATGGTCCCTGCCTTTTGTTTTGGAGAGAGGGTAAATAGGGTGGTGCTGCACTTGTCAGTGTTTATGCTGACACACCATCTATTTGCCCATGCAACAAATGTATCTACAGCTCTTTGTAGTACTCTGGTGGCCACTGATGCATGTTCATTTGTGCTCCATAGAACCAGGTCATCGGCATACATTGCGGCTTTAATTCCATGCGGTAGATTAGCAACGAGATCATTGATGAAGATTAGAAAGAGTGTGGGGGACAAGACTCCGCCCTGGGGAACTCCATGACGCAGTAGTACTTTCTTGCTCTTTAGCCCGTCTATCTGTACTCGGGCTCTTCTGTTGTGCAAGTATGCTTTCACCCATTTGTACATTCTTCCATTGACTTTGTAGTTTCTCAGTTTATTCATCAGACCTTCTTTCCAGACTTTGTCAAAGGCTTTCTTCAAATCTATCCATGCTGCAAGCACCAGCTTCTTCTCTTGGAATGCATCCTCAATTTCTTGAGAGAGGTAGGTTGTCTGATCTTCCGTAGAGTAGCACTGCCTAAAGCCAGCCTGCTGTGGCACAAGGATGTTTTTACTTTCAATGTACCACTGCAGTCTGTGATTGATGATGCGCTCCAGTGTTTTGCAGAGACAGCTGGTGAGGCTAATTGGTCTGTAGCTGGAGGCAATGGAACCATCTTTCCCTGATTTTAGGAGGGGTATCATGATTGCTTCTCTCCAGGCTTGTGGAACACTGCCTAAGGTCCAGCTGTTATTGAAGATCTGCAACAGCTTTGTTTTGGCCTCTGTTCCTAGGTTCCTGATCATTTCATTGGAGATACCATCAGCTCCTGGTGACTTTCTCATTTTCAGTTTTGATATGGCTAGCTCCAGTTCGCTGATTGTGATGGGTGCCTCCAGAACCTCATGTACTATTTCCTTCTGTCCTGTATGTTGTCGTTTCTCTCGAATCTCTTGTTGTTTCTCTGGACTAATTTTGATATTGTTATCTTGTGCGAATGAGTCCGCAAAATGGTCAGCTGCTTGCTTTCTTGTTAAGATTTTTCCATCTTTATGTAGCGCAATTTTTGAGTTTCTCCCTGTGCCCTCGTCATTAAGCTGTTTTATTAGCTTCCACAATTTCCTTGTGTCTCTTTCAAAGTTCAGAGACTCTGTTTTCTCCTGCCAGCTTTTCCGTCTAGCCTGCAGCTTGGCCCTTTGAAATTTGGCTTTTGCGTGCTGGAATTTATTGTGGTGCTCTTGGCTGGGTGTGGCCTCTGCTTGCTTTCTACACACTTCCACATCATTATGCAACTGTTCCAGTTCACTACTCCAGTAGGGTTTATATTGTTTAGGGGCTCCTCTTGGTACTGTTTCTCGCGCTGCCTGTAGCATGCATTTCCCAAACTCTTCAACTACTTTATTTATGTCTTTCTCAGTGTTCAGGTTTCTAACCAGTATGCTGGTGCGATGCTTGTACATTGCCCAGTCTGCTTTCTTGTAGTTCCACCTCGAGAGGGTGCTGCTTTCACTTAGAAGCTCATTTTCTACGGTTAGAAAGACTGGCCGATGGTCACTGCCACCAAGTTGTTTCCCAACAATTCGTGTAATGTTCCACTCCAGGTCTGGTGAATGAAAAGCCAGGTCAGGTGTAGTTGTAGAGTGCCATGATCTCGAGTAGAAAGTATGTGGGTCGGATGGCTTGTTAATCAAGATGAATCTATTCTCATCCTGCCAGTCTTCCAGTCTCTCTCCTCTCTGGTCCATGTGATCATAGCCCCAACTCTGCGAGTGGCTGTTGAAATCACCACACACAATCATTTTTTCTTTTAGTGGTAGTGTGTCCAGTGCCTGTGGGCGGTCACTTGGACAGTAGTAATTGATCAGATGTAGGTCTGTATTACCTGTCTTAAGTTTAAGTGTGTGATACTCAGCCCCTTCCATGTAGACTTCGATTTGGGAAGCCATGATGTTATTTCTTACAAGGGTCAGTATCCCACCTTTTCGCCTGTCCTTTCGGTCAGATCGGTAACACTGGTAGCCTCTGATTTTGAAGGCTATATTTTCATTGAGGTGAGTTTCTTGCAGGCAACATATGCTTACTTTTTCTTGGTCCAAGATTTTTTCTAATTCTATTTTTTTGTTGCTGACTCCCTCCGCATTCCAGTGCATTATTTTAAGTCTTCGTTTGGTAAGGCCAGTCATCCTATTCTCATGTCCCCTGGCTCCACAGGACATCTGAGAAGGACCTCCAGTAGTTGGGGTTGGACCCTTTCGAGACATAGGGCCCGGCACTGCACCTGCCTGGGGGTCCAAAGCAGGGCGAGCACCATAGCGATTAGCAGTAGTCGACATATTCCATTTTGCGTGATTGCGTGGCATCCTGATTTCTGTGGTGCGCCTCTTGGCTGGTTGCCTCCGACTTCAGCACCTTTCTTTGCTAGAGCAGACTGTGGTCTCACTCGAGTGTAGATGTGTACGCGCGCACACACCTGTCTGCGCATGCATGTACGTGCATACACATCTAGAGCATACTGGTTATTTTCCGGCGCCAGAGATTCGCCGTCGCCCCTTCTCCTGTTAGTTTAAACAGGTCCGCCGCGTGAAGGCCAGGAGTTGGACTTTTGCTGCATAGGTTATGTATTCACGAGCCATTGAGGTATTTAAGCAATGTTGGGCGCTCACCCCAACACCGCGCCTCGGCTACATACAGCAACATTTGGAACCCTCCGAACGACTAAGTCTGGAGAATCGAATCTACGACCTTTATACCGCGCTTATATTCGTCATTTAAAGACCGACATCTTGTTACAGTGTTTTGAGCGGTGGATGTTTAGCATTGACGCCCTCCTCCATTGTTATCTGTTCTTCTTAGGGGGCAGCGTGGTTTCAAGGTATGGTGTCCGCCTCTAGTGCTGGAGGTCCCGGGTTCAAGCCCCGGTGATACCGGGATTTTTTCTCGTGGACTTCTAGTAATAAATTTCCCCTGGTCTCTGGGTAGTGAGATCGGACGCCTGTGTGTATTGTTGCGCACGTAAAACATCCCTTGGCAGTTGGAAATTGAATAAGAATAGCCTAACGGCGCTGCCAGGGCAAAATTTCGAGTTAAAAATCTACCTAAAGTATTTCAGGATCCTCGGCGGTGCTACGAAGTTCGTGCACTGAGCTGAGTTTCTCCAGACTCAGGTTTGAGATAGGAGGAGAACGGAGTACTTATGGGTTGCACCCGTGTGCCGTGATGTTGATCCATCTACTAAACTAAACTAAACTAAACTAGCTGTTCTTGCTATGTGGTTGTACCAAATTTCCCGCGAGAACTCCAACATTCTGAGCCTTGTTTCTAAACACCACATATTGAGATTGAGAATATACTTGTTAATAGTAAAAATTGTTCTCATGACTTAAATATGTCTGCACTGCCGTATGACAGCAGACGTTACTATCTGCTTTCTGTTAGCGCCGAATGTTGGGTGGCGCTCACCAAACCCGACATCTCACATTGTGCCAACAGCTTCGGGCGGAGGAGTGCAATTGGGAGGGTACAAGCCGTACCCTAGTGCGAGGAAATGCAGCCTAAAGACTAAATGTCATGGCAGGCCAGGCCAGGCCCTAAGCCTTGGTCAGCAACTGGTCTAGGATGCAAGCTTAGGCAGGCGTACAGTTAGGGCATTGCTTTGCTGATCCGGCAGCTTGTCTTGTTCCAGACGTATTGGTGTTACCTTTCCTCTGGAGTAAACTAGGCAGGCCGAGAGATGGATCATGCTGCATAGGCAAAACATGGTCTCTAAATTCAGCCCAGACATTGTGCTATGGAGAAGTATAACTCAATTTTACAACTATTGTCTGTTAAGACGGCAAGATGCCAGTAAATAGTAAATACCTCGAATATTGATGGATATTCCTTCTATGCGTAAACATTAGATACACCCTTCAAGCTGAAATATACACATATTCACACAAAATTTCACTTGTCCACCACGGTAATTTTGAAATGACTACCTTGTCTTTATGTTTCCATAAACCTGGCTTATCTAATTACTTTAGTCTATGATGTCTGATTTCTGCAGTATGTACCAGACGAGATGCAGCGAAATATACCAGGCATCGTGCAATCTAGTTTTTGTGTCTCGTTATTCACAGTCACACATTTTCACTGGGATTACAATGTCCTGTAAAAATACACGCGGCTAAATTATTTAATATCCCTTCTTCTGGTAAGTTAACTTGTAGGTATGTTTTCCTCCAGGTTTTACTTCACTTCTGGTCAATCAACCCGGTAATTTTCTCTTCCAGGTGTAACATCATCTCTGGTAAGTTAACTTGTAGGTATGTTTTCCTCCAGGTTTAACTTCACTTCTAGTCAGCTATTACGATATGTTTCAACTCCAGGTTTAACTTCACTTCTAGTCAGCTATTACGATATGTTTCAACTCCAGGTTTAACTTCACTTCTAGTCAGCTATTACGATATGTTTCAACTCCAGGTTTAACTTCACTTCTAGTCAGCTATTACGATATGTTTCAACTCCAGGTTTAACTTCACTTCTAGTCAGCTATTACGATATGTTTCAACTCCAGGTTTAACTTCACTTCTAGTCAGCTATTACGATATGTTTCAACTCCAGGTTTAACATCACTTCTGGTAAGTTAACTTGTAGGTATGTTTCTCCTCCAGGTGTAACATCACTTCTGGTAAGTTAACTTGTTAATATAGAAGATATGGAAGGAATCAACACTGGGGGACGATACATCAATAACATTAGATATGCAGATGATACAGTCTTGATTGCAGACAATGAACAAGACCTGCAAAATTTAGTAGATGCGGTTGTTGCACACAGTGAGCAACTAGGGTTAGAATTAAATTGTAAAAAGACACAGATTATGGTCGTCACTAGGAAGAAGGAAATACCACAATGTGATATACGAGTAGATGGACATATTATTAAGCAAGTGAATCGATACTGTTATCTCGAGACAGTCATAACATCTGATGGGAGATGTTTGAAGAGATTAGAATAAGAATTGCCATTGCAAAGGTAGCCTTTAGCAAGATGAAAAACATACTGACCAACAAAAAGATATCAATTGATGCTACATAGAACCTATACTTTTGTATGGATGTGAAGCGTGGACAATAAGCAGTCAAGCTGAAAAACAGCTAATGGCTGTGGAAATGTGGTTTCTGAGGAAAATGCAAAGAATACTATGGGCAGATAGAAAAACCAACGAACAAGTCCTTCAAGAAACAAATGAAGATCGTAAACTGATTAGAGACATTAGACGTAGACAGTCAAAAATTTTTGGGCATGTTATGAGAAGAAATGAATTGGAGAACTTGGTGACAACAGGCAAGATCGAAGGGAAGAGACCAAGGGGATGATGATGATGGTTAGACAAGATCGGGAAAACCCGAGAAGTAAAAGCACGCATAGGCACGAGTGCGCACCAACGTAAACAAGGGAGTGACGTTGTTTGACAACACAGACGAGGAAATGGACATGAAAGGAGAAGTGATATGTTGAAGGCTGTGGCATAAATTGGAGTGACTTGGAGCTAGTATCTAGTATGAATCCAGTGAGGGACCAAGAAGAACATGGATATGTATCCAATGTGTGAAGGAAATGAAGGACACGATCTAGACGAGAGGAGAAACAACGAAAGGACAGAATGGTCATCCGCAAGGTGATACTTAGTGTGATCTGAATCACGACAATGGGGTTTAATTAGGCAGGTCAGTAATATACGTACCTCAGTATTTTGTGATCATACAGCTCGGATGCTGACCTGGTAAGAACAGGCACTTCCGACAGAATCACCGGCAGATATAGTTGACTTTGTAACTCATTAAACGACATTGAACTTGTCAGCCATTAGTCCGGATTCAATGTATCACGGTTCACAAGGTTGATAATTGTTCCTGTTGCTCCATATTGAGCCGACATTCGTTTTTACCAGCATGTTCGTTGCATATTGTTATCCGTCATATTTGAGGAAGCAACAGCTTGCTGGCAATAACTTCTGGTAAGTTAACTTGTAGGTATGTTTCTCCCGCAGGTTTAACATCACTTCTGGTAAGTTTACTTGTAAGTACGTTTCTCCTCCAGGTTTAACATCACGTCTGGTCAGCCAACCCGGTGTTTCTCCTCCAGGTGTAACATTACTTCTGGTCAGCCAACCCGGTGTTTCTCCTCCAGGTGTAACATTACTTCTGGTCAGCCAACCCGGTGTTTCTCCTCCAGGTGTAACATCACGTCTGGTCAGCCAACCCGGTGTTTCTCCTCCAGGTGTAACATTACTTCTGGTCAGCCAACCCGGTGTTTCTCCTCCAGGTGTAACATTACGTCTGGTCAGCCAACCCGGTGTTTCTCCTCCAGGTGTAACATCACGTCTGGTCAGCCAACACGGTATTTTTCTCTTGCAAATGCATGGCGTAGAGCATTAAATAACCACACTACAAGAGCTGAACAAGGTGCAAAATCAAGCACCCAGAATCACCACAGCAGGGATGAAATCAACCCCAGTGGAGATGGAGAAGATGGAGAGGACACAAGTACTGAGAGAGCGCAGAGATTCGAAAACGCTAATACAAGCAGAAAAGTTCCCCAGCTTGCCAGCCACCCTATGAAGGACATATTTGAAAACATAGCTATGGGGCAGTTGAAAAGAAGCAGTTGTATCCACCAGGCCAAACGAATATGCAGAGAAACCACCGATCTGCCAGCAGTTGGTATTCCCCTGAATACTATTCCAGAGCGAACTCCATGGAAAGAGCAACATATACTATCCCTACAAATCCGGACAAAAGTGAGAGAAATATTTGACAATGAAGAACAGAACAGTGTACAGCACAGAACAACTACTCTCAGCTTCCATGATGAAGAATATTCATAGGACCTCTGGATCCGAGTCTACACAGATGGGTCAGCACAAAATGGAGGAGCAGGAATGTATAGAATACCCAAATAATACTAGGGATACGGCCAGAGTACCAACAGGAAAATACTACCATAACTATGATGCTGAAATTGAGGCATTCAAGATAACAATAGAGAAATTACTAAATACCAGCCTTGGTACACAACCCGTGGTACTATTGACAGATGCACAATCAGTACTTGAGTTGCTCCTGTCTGGGAAATTGCGACTTCTACGGACACTACTTTTTGAACTTGGTAGCCGCATAAGGTCACCATACAGTGGATACCATCCCACTGTCGAGTACCCGGAAACGACAGAGCTGATTGGATGTGCCCGTTACATACCACCAAAAGAAAAGAATGATCAAATCAGTCAGAAGGCCACCAAAACCTGCCCAAGACGACTGCTACTTTATGGACAGACAGGAACAAGTCATTATTCTGCGCCTCAGAACAGGACACAATAGATTACGCAACCACATGTATACAAAATCTAAGATTGGGGAATCAGCCATGTGTATATGTGGATTGGCGTCGCAGACAGCAGATCACATACTCCAAGACTGCCCAAAATGCAACATATCTAGGCCAACATTCTTGCCTAGAGAGACAATAGTGGAAGAGAAACTATATGGAACCCCAACCCTAACCGCAACCCTTAAAAAGACAGTTAAATTCATACAAGAGACAACATTGCAGCTGTAGACAAATTTCAAGCGAAAGAAAAGAAGAAGTGAAAGAACCAAACTACACCAAGTTGGTGATCTGCTCTCACCGCCTTTAATTCCCGCCACATTTCCTGGCACCATTGTTTGGCTGTGCCACGTGAGAGTTCAGGTACATGTTTGAAATTCGAAACCGCGCCGCTGGGAATCTATAGTCTGTCCAGAAATGAAGGCCGTCATTCACGATCAATTATTTTGAAAACTTGGTGCATCGTTATGCAATTTTTCCTGCCGTCTTATATTTACCCCCACCTAAGGAATATGTCTTTGATAGGTCCAAAAGCAACTTAAATCATCGAAAGCGGCGACATTTCTTTGATGTTTTGGCGAAAATGTAGTGAATTCACGCTAACAAACTAGTCTTACAGTAAAGCAAGTGATTTCTGGTAACGACACAAGTACAAAGCGTAGCCAGATTCGTATGGGAGTGGGTGCAATAAAAGAAGTAGCTTAAAAGTCGACATAGTTGACTGCATTGCACCGGGATTTTATCCTTTATAGCTCAGTCTCTTTCCGAAGCGCGGAAAGCGTCACACAAAGCACGAACTCCGTAGCTCCAGCGACGACCCTCGGGAGTCTCCGAAAAAATGCACTCGTGAAATGAAGGACGCTGCCCGGAATCGAACATACAACCTTCGGAGCCCGAGTCAGACGGCTTGACCACCTCACCGCGGAGACTCCCGAGAGGTGTACAATGTGTAATATTAGTAAATACTGACAATTTACAGATGCATGGGGTAAATAATGTGTAAATTGACAGGAAAGAAGAAGGAATATATTTCTTACCTTATTTTTCATTTTCTTCTTGTTTGTTCAGCTGTTGATTAATAATGTGTACACAGGTATTTGTGTTACTAGGATGCATTTAGCTTTTCATATTGAGTTCGTGAAAGCTTCCAAATAGCTGTGCGTTAATGTGCGTATGGAGTGACCAGAAATGATACCTCTATTTAGTCATCATGTGTCCATTTTTAAGGATCTGTTCAGCTGTCGAAGTAGTTTGTTCACACGTACACATGGGTGACAGACCCGCTTTGAGCCTTCGTGAAAGATTGTCTACTCTGCTGTTTTGCACTAAGAAAATAGTTGTCTTTGTCTCTGTAGTGGGCTGTCTTCTTAACGACCAAGATGTTGGTCATCTTTTCATTGAAGTTTATAGGCTGATTCGTATGCACGTGTGTTGTCCCCTAATTTGACAACATATTTGCTCTCACGTTTCTTGTTATGCCACAATTTGTCAGTTTCCACCGCAATATTACTCTTTTGTTGGTATTCTATGCGTTTAGTGTGTATTTTTTTTTTCAATACAGTTGTTTGTCACCGATGAGGGCTTGCGGAATTGGAAATTCATCACCGTGGAATACAAACTGTTGCCATTGACATTATGCCGATGCTGTAATGTTTAGGGCCTGCAATTCGTCTGAATAGTTGGAGCAAAATATCCCAGTAAGTGTGCACGTGGATTAAGGTCTGCGATCTGCTCAGACCTTAATCTGTGTCTGACGATTCCTGTAGGTTGATGACTGCTCTCAGTTGCATAAAATTCAATCCATCCTTTCTCTAATAGTCCTCTTTCTATTTCAACACATGGTCCACACATTTTTTCCAGTAACTTTTATCAATATAACTAGGTTAGTTTCTTGACGTCAGACAATTTGAATGTAGTATTGACAGCTGCCACTTGTCCTTTAATTTTAGCCCACACAAGTTCTATAGAGTTTAAATGAGAATGATACGGCGGAAGTCTCAAGCACTTATGGCCATGCTCTTCTATCAAATTGTCGATTTGATATTTCTTGCTTTTTTAACGCGTTTTACAAGGAACAACAACTGTAGCTTGAAATATGTTTCTGGAAATGGCATATTTTCCCTTCGGAGCCATATCCTTATTGCTTCCTTTGTGATCGATGCCGTAGGTATTTTGTCTTCCTGTGCAACAACATTGTCATATGATGCATTGTCCACGATTAGACAAGAAGATCTATCAAGAGATGGAAGTACTGTATTCTCGAGCCAATCTCTAAAATACATTACCATTCATCTCATTATGATAATCCCTATTGTCTGTATGCTTTGATACGAACACGAGCCCAGCATTCTGTAGTAAGCCATTAATAGTACTACCATCATAGGCTATGAACAAACGCTGTCCTTTACTACTGGCACGTAACACTTTATCTTTCCATCCATTGATTGCCATTCCTTTTCACTTGTGTGGTGCGCATTGATCCACGTCTCATCCAAATACACTAAGTCATACTTTTCTTTGCGCATTTCCCTTATTTCACGTAGGTATCTGCTTCTCATGGCTTCTAAATGCGGTTGCTCACAAAGGATATTTCTACCTCCCTTGTACTTTCTAAAAATGAAGCCCAGTGTCCTTATGATTTTCCACAAAGTTGGTTTGGATAGCTCTATGTTATTGTTCTTTCTCAACCAAACCCTAAGTTTTCTTACAGTCACTGTTTCTTTGGCATCCAGCATTTTTATAATTTCCTGGATATAAAATCCAAAATTTTATAATTTTAGGAGTCTCCGCGGCGAAGTGGTCAAGCCGTTTGACTCGGGCTCCAAAGGTTGTGGGTTCGATTCCGGGCCGCGTCCTTCGGTTCACGAGTTAAATTTTTCGGAGACTCCTGTTGGTCGTCGCTAGAGCTGCGGAGTTCATGCTTTGTGCGACGCTTTTCGCGCTGCAGAAAGAGACCGAGCCATATGGGAAAGAACTCGGTGCAATGAAGTCGACCATGTCGACTTTTAAGCGACGTTTTAAAGCATTTTTTATAATAGCTCGCCTTATGGCATACTTGTCAAAGCTGTCTACAATAACCTTTCTATCAACCGTTTGGTTATTGCGTGGTGGTTTAATTCCAGATTCTTGCATCCATCGACGAAATGACCGTTTACTCAAACCTAATGCATGCACTGTTCTTTTTTTCGGAATTTGTAATAGTATAAAACAGTGCGATCAGCTTCTTGACAAACATATGTGTACAACTTCATAGCGATGCTTTGAAGTGTACAAAATTTCACATTCAATCCCATTGAACAATATTTACACATTCAGATGTTAGCGATAATTGGTAAGATGTAAAGAAAAAAATAATCAGGTTTCATGAAAGAACCCACATTGACGACATCTCTGAGCACTCCCAGTTTAAACAGTTCTTGTCGTAAGGCCAATCCCGTGAACCACGGAGAATATTCAACATTGAACGCTGATTTTCTGGCTGATGATATAATACATTTAAAATTATGGACTTAATCTCTGACCCGTAAATTATATACCGCATATAAACAAACATTGAAATCTGCTGTACAATCTCCAGAACAAAAATGATTTTGTTGGGTGGACATGATGATAAGGTTATATGCTAAATCTCATAATTTTCCCTCAGTTGGTTACTGAAATATGGATTTTTATACGTAGGCTACTAAATGTAAATGCACTATAACTCACGACCACCTGTACAGCAGGCGAGCGTCTAGTCACAACCTCCCACGCCTCCCTACAACGCTATCGCGGCTTCCTACAACGCTATCGCGACTTCCTACAACGCTACCCCGGCTCTCTGCAACGCTACCCGACTCCCTACCACGCTACCCGGCTCCCTACCACGCTACCCGGCTCCCTACACCGATACAGCTGTTCCCTACAACGTTATAGCGGCTCCCTACAACGCTACCACGAGTGCCTACAACGCTCCCTACAACTCTACCATGGTTCCCTACAACGCTACCATGGCTCCCTACAATGCTACAGAGGCTCCCTACAACGCTATAGCTTCTCCCTAAAACGCTACCACGGGCCCCTACAACGTGCCTTACAACGCTACCATGGTTCCCTACAACGCTACCATGGCTCCCTACAATGCTACAGAGGCTCCCTACAACGCTATAGCTTCTCCCTAAAACGCTACCACGGGCCCCTACAACGTGCATTACAACGCTACCATGGTTCCCTACAACGCTACCACGGCTCGCTACAGTGGCTCCCTACAACGCTACAGCGGCTCCCTACAAAGACATAGCGGCTCCCTACAACGCTACCATGGTCCCCCACGACGCTCCCTACAACGCTACCTCGGGTCTCTACAACGCTACCACGGTGCCCTACAACGCTACCGTGGCTCCATACAATACTACCGTGGCTCCATACAATACTACCGTGGCTCCCTACAACACAACCAGGGCTCCCTACAACGCTACCGTGACTCCCTACAACGCTACCAGGGTTCCCGACAACGCTACCGTGGCTCCCTACAACGCTACCACGGTTCCCTACAACGCTACCGTGACTCCATATAACGCAGTATAGGCATGGCAAAGTCGATATAACTTACATCATTGTAGGTAGGTGTATTTTACACGTGTCTGTGCCTTCTACCCTGTATCCCCCGCTGGAAAAGTCCTCAATCAACTCACGTCAAGTCTTCATATCCTTGGCTGTCTGCAGAAGCTCACCCTATGTCCTCCCTATGTCCTCCCCATGTGATTCACCCTGTCTCTAATTCTGTCCAAAAAATAAAAAGGCAAACAACATCGCATTTTCATGTTTATACTGTTGATTGTTCTACTGCCACGTGTACAATCTTTCAATTTTTGTCCAATCAACTTCCTACTGTTGAATATTCCATTGCCGTGTGTACAATCTTTCAATTTACCTCCTATCAACTGCCTACTTGAGTGACTCATAAACACTCATTATGGTTGTTGAATGCATCGATTTGCTTATTTCTTGTAGCAATGTCTTTGTTCTGGCTGTGTTTTCTCTTCCAAATTATGAATACAGTTCCTAATCTATTTTTTTTTTATTTCCTTCCATTCTGTTCTCTTGAAAACAAATATGTGGGAATTATTTTAATGGGATATTTAAAAATAGCCATATTTACAGCATATATGGGGTAATAATAGAGGAAACAACGAAATGAAAATGATAGCTTGGTTTTGTATTTGCTTGTTTACGTTAACAGGTAATTTGTGACATGATAGCTACATCCTGAAAATGTTAATTGCCTGGCAGGTATGTCACCAGTCGGTAGTTATGACATCACAGAAACAGGCACAAGCCTGTAGTTAAGGAATTCTCTGAGAGAATATAGTCCTTGGCTGGTGAATATCCCCCGGGCAACAACAAATGGTACACGAGGCAGGGGAATCATTATGATGATAAGTACACCCTGACAGGCTAGTGTTCCTGTAGTCCCCGATGGCGGGGGGTGGGGTGCGTTAGTGAGGGGCAGATTAAGACCATCAGTTAGATATGAGTGTCTCCTTAATGTAGAAAATAAGCACACGCGGGGAGACACAACAGAAATCTGGGGGGGGGGGGAGGAGGGGGAGGGGGTAGATCATTAGGTGTCTCACTGGCCATGGCTCTACATTTCATAGCATGTCTGTATGTGTGTGTGTGTGGGTGGTGGTGGTGGGTGGTGGTGGTGTGTGTGTATTTGTGTGGGTGGGTAGTGTGTGTATGTGTATGGGTGGATGGTCGGTGTATGTGGGTCATGCACAAAAAAGGTAAAATACGCGGGAATCAGAAGCGCACGAGCACTGTGACTGAGAAGAGAGTTTCCAGAGTCGATTAGCAGCATTGACAGAGAAAGTGAACAGTGTACCTCAGAAGTTAGAGACACGCATCTAGAGATTACATAAATAAAAAAGTAACTTTAACGTGATTCTGGCATCGTTGCTGTCTATATAGAAGAATAGGAAGACTCTGGTATAATGACCGTTTGCCCGAGCGGTCGCAAAGATGTATGCAAACTAAAAATCTTATTTCACCTCCGATACACAATATACGCAGAGTCTCACTCGTCCAACGATGTACGAGGCGAGAACTCTAACATCTTCACCACTTATTTTGTACAAGAGACAATCGGTGTTCTTGGATAAATCGTGCAGAGATGGACCTGATGGTAATTAGACATAGGGGAGATATGGCCATTTTGGTATGTAGACACCGTGCAGAGATGGACATGATGGTAATTAGACATAGGGGAGATATGGCCATTCTGGTATGTAGACACCGTGCAGAGATGGAGATACGGTTTCTGGATATAGGGGAGAGATGGACTTACTGGTGTCTAGACATAGTGCTGAGATGGACATGCTGGTATTTAGACATCGTGCTTAGATGGACTTACTGATATCTAGACATAGTGCGAGGATGAACTTACTGATATCTAGACATAGTGCGAGGATGAACTTACTGATATCTAGACATTGTGCGAGGATGGACTTACTGATATCTAGACATAGTGCGAGGATGGACTTACTGATATCTAGACATAGTGCGAGGATGGACTTATGATATCTAGACATAGTGCGAGGATGGACTTACTGATATCTAGACATAGTGCGAGGATGGACTTACTGATATCTAGACATAGTGCGAGGATGGACTTACTGATATCTAGACATAGTGCGAGGATGGACTTACTGATATCTAGACATAGTGCGAGGATGTACTTACTGATATCTAGACATAGTGCGAGGATGAACTTACTGATATCTAGACATAGTGCGAGGATGAACTTACTGATATCTAGACATAGTGCGAGGATGAACTTACTGATATCTAGACATAGTGCGAGGATGAACTTACTGATATCTAGACATAGTGCGAGGATGGACTTACTCTCTCTGGCGTCCTCTAACTCTCTGTCCACAAATGGTTGCCTATGTCACAACATGGAGCAGTTGTTGTCTGCTCGTAGTGTTGTCAAATGGTTGCCTATGTCACAACATGGTGCAGTTGTTGTCTGCTCGTAGTGTTGTCAAATGGTTCCCTATGTCACAACATGGTGCAGTTGTTGTCTGCTCGTAGTGTTGTCAAATGGTTGCCTATGTCACAACATGTTGCAGTTGTTGTCTGCTCGTAGTGTTGTCAAATGGTTCCCTACTTCACAACATGTGCAGTTGTTGTCTGCTCGTAGTGTTGTCAAATGGTTCCCTATGTCACAACATGGTTCCGTTGTTCGTCTGCTCGTAGTGTTGTCAAATGGTTTCCCTATGTCACAACATGGTGCAGTTGTTGTCTGCTCGTAGTGTTGTCAAATGGTTCCCTATGTCACAACATGGTGCAGTTGTTGTCTGCTCGTAGTGTTGTCAAATGGTTCCCTATGTCACAACATGGTGCAGTTGTTGTCTGCTCGTAGTGTTGTCAATGGTTTCCCTATGTCACAACATGTGCAGTTGTTGTTGCTCGTAGTGTTGTCAAATGGTTCCCTATGTCACACATGGGCAGTGTTGTCTGCTCGTAGTGTTGTCAAATGGTTCCTATGTCACAACATGGTGCAGTTGTTGTCTGCTCGTAGTGTTGTCAAATGGTTCCCTATGTCACGACCATGGTGCAGTTGTTGTCTGCTCGTAGTGTTGTCAAATGGTTCCCTATGTCACAACATGGTGCACGTTGTTGTCTGCTCGTAGGTGTTGTCAAATGGTTCCCTATGTCACAACATGGGCAGTTGTTGTCTGCTCGTAGTGTTGTCAAATGGTTCCCTATGTCACAACATGGTGCACTGTGTTGTCTGCTCGTAGTGTTGTCAAATGGTTCCCTATGTCACAACATGGTGCAGTTGTTGTCTGCTCGTAGTGTTGTCAAATGGTTCCCTATGTCACAACATGGTGCAGTTGTTGTCTGCTCGTAGTGTTGTCAAATGGTTCCCTATGTCACAACATGGTGCAGTTGTTGTCTGCTCGTAGTGTTTGTCAAATGGTTCCCTATGTCACAACATGGTGCAGTTGTTGTCTGCTCGTAGTGTTGTCAAATGGTTCCCTATGTCACAACATGGTGCAGTTGTTGTCTGCTCGTAGTGTTGTCAAATGGTTCCCTATGTCACAACATGGTGCAGTTGTTGTCTGCTCGTAGTGTTGTCAAATGGTTCCCTATGTCACAACATGGTGCAGTTGTTGTCTGCTCGTAGTGTTGTCAAATGGTTCCCTATGTCACAACATGGTGCAGTTGTTGTCCTGCTCGTAGTGTTGTCAAATGGTTGCCCTATGTCACAACATGGTGCAGTTGTTGTCTGCTCGTAGTGTTGTCAAATGGTTCCCTATGTCACAACATGGTGCAGTTGTTGTCTGCTCGTAGTGTTGTCAAATGGTTCCCTATGTCACAACATGGTGCAGTTGTTGTCTGCTCGTAGTGTTGTCAAATGGTTCCCTATGTCACAACATGGTGCAGTTGTGTCTGCTCGTAGTGTTGTCAAATGGTTCCCTATGTCACAACATGGTGCACTTGTTGTCTGCTCGTAGTGTTGTCAAATGGTTCCCTATGTCACAACATGGTGCAGTTGTTGTCTGCTCGTAGTGTTGTCAAATGGTTCCCTATGTCACGACATGGTGCAGTTGTTGTCTGCTCGTAGTGTTGTCAAATGGTTCCCTATGTCACGACATGGTGCAGTTGTTGTCTGCTCGTAGTGTTGTCAAATGGTTCCCTATGTCACGACATGGTGCAGTTGTTGTCTGCTCGTAGTGTTGTCAAATGGTTGCCTATGTCACAACATGGTGCAGTTGTTGTCTGCTCGTAGTGTTGTCAAAGGTTCCCTATGTCACAACATGGTGCAGTTGTTGTCTGCTCGTAGTGTTGTCAAATGGTTGCCTATGTCACAACATGTTGCAGTTGTTGTCTGCTCGTAGTGTTGTCAAATGGTCCCTAGTCACAACATGGTGCAGTTGTGTCTGCTCGTAGTGTTGTCAAATGGTTCTATGTCACAACATGGTGCAGTTGTTGTCTGCTCGTAGTGTTGTCAAATGGTTCCCTATGTCACAACATGGTGCAGTTGTTGTCTGCTCGTAGTGTTGTCAAATGGTTCCCTATGTCACAACATGGTGCAGTTGTTGTCTGCTCGTAGTGTTGTCAAATGGTTGCCTATGTCACAAACATGGTGCAGTTGTTGTCTGCTCGTAGTGTTGTCAAATGGTTCCCTATGTCACGACATGGTGCAGTTGTTGTCTGCTCGTAGTGTTGTCAAATGGTTCCCTATGTCACGACATGGTGCAGTTGTTGTCTGCTCGTAGTGTTGTCAAATGGTTGCCTATGTCACAACATGGTGCAGTTGTTGTCTGCTCGTAGTGTTGTCAAATGGTTCCCTATGTCACAACATGGTGCAGTTGTTGTCTGCTCGTAGTGTTGTCAAATGGTTCCCTATGTCACAACATGTGCAGTTGTTGTCTGCTCGTAGTGTTGTCAAATGGTTCCCTATGTCACAACATGGTGCAGTTGTTGTCTGCTCGTAGTGTTGTCAAATGGTTCCCTATGTCACAACATGGTGCAGTTGTTGTCTGCTCGTAGTGTTGTCAAATGGTTCCCTATGTCACAACATGTTGCAGTTGTTGTCTGCTCGTAGTGTTGTCAAATGGTTCCCTATGTCACAACATGGTGCAGTTGTTGTCTGCTCGTAGTGTTGTCAAATGGTTCCCTATGTCACAACATGGTGCAGTTGTTGTCTGCTCGTAGTGTTGTCAAATGGTTCCCTATGTCACAACATGGTGCAGTTGTTGTCTGCTCGTAGTGTTGTCAAATGGTTCCCTATGTCACAACATGGTGCAGTTGTTGTCTGCTCGTAGTGTTGTCAAATGGTTGCCCTATGTCACAACATGGTGCAGTTGTTGTCTGCTCGTAGTGTTGTCAAATGGTTCCCTATGTCACACATGTGCAGTTGTTGTCTGCTCGTAGTGTTGTCAAATGGTTCCCTATGTCACAACATGGTGCAGTTGTTGTCTGCTCGTAGTGTTGTCAAATGGTTCCCTATGTCACAACATGGTGCAGTTGTTGTCTGCTCGTAGTGTTGTCAAATGGTTCCCTATGTCACAACATGGTGCAGTTGTTGTCTGCTCGTAGTGTTGTCAATGGTTGCCTATGTCACAACATGTGCAGTTGTTGTCTGCTCGTAGTGTTGTCAAATGGTTCCCTATGTCACAACATGGTGCAGTTGTTGTCTGCTCGTAGTGTTGTCAAATGGTTGCCCTATGTCACAACATGGTGCAGTTGTTGTCTGCTCGTAGTGTTGTCAAATGGTTCCCTATGTCACAAACATGTTGCAGTTGTTGTCTGCTCGTAGTGTTGTCAAATGGTTCCCTATGTCACAACATGGTGCAGTTGTTGTCTGCTCGTAGTGTTGTCAAATGGTTCCCTATGTCACAACATGGTGCAGTTGTTGTCTGCTCGTAGTGTTGTCAAATGGTTCCCTATGTCACAACATGGTGCAGTGTTGTCTGCTCGTAGTGTTGTCAAATGGTTCCCTATGTCACAACATGGTGCAGTTGTTGTCTGCTCGTAGTGTTGTCAAATGGTTCCCTATGTCACAACATGGTGCAGTTGTTGTCTGCTCGTAGTGTTGTCAAATGGTTCCCTATGTCACAACATGGTGCACTTGTTGTCTGCTCGTAGTGTTGTCAAATGGTTCCCTATGTCACAACATGTTGCACTTGTTGTCTGCTCGTAGTGTTGTCAAATGGTTCCTATGTCACAACATGGTGCAGTTGTTGTCTGCTCGTAGTGTTGTCAAATGGTTCCCTATGTCACAACATGGTGCAGTTGTGTCTGCTCGTAGTGTTGTCAAATGGTTCCCTATGTCACAACATGGTGCAGTTGTTGTCTGCTCGTAGTGTTGTCAAATGGTTCCCTATGTCACAACATGTGCAGTGTTGTCTGCTCGTAGTGTTGTCAAATGGTTCCCTATGTCACAACATGGTGCAGTGTTGTCTGCTCGTAGTGTTGTCAAATGGTTCCCTATGTCACAACATGGTGCAGTTGTTGTCTGCTCGTAGTGTTGTCAAATGGTTCCCTATGTCACAAACATGGTGCAGTTGTTGTCTGCTCGTAGTGTTGTCAAATGGTTCCCTATGTCACAACATGGTGCAGTTGTTGTCTGCTCGTAGTGTTGTCAAATGGTTCCCTATGTCACAACATGGTGCAGTTGTTGTCTGCTCGTAGTGTTGTCAAATGGTTCCCTATGTCACAACATGGTGCAGTTGTTGTCTGCTCGTAGTGTTTCAAATGTTCCCATGTCAACAGGTGCTTGTTTCTGCTCGTAGTGTTGTCAAATGGTCCCTAGTCAAACATGTGCATGTTGTCTGCTCGTAGTGTTGTCAAATGGTTCCCTATGTCACAACATGGTGCAGTTGTTGTCTGCTCGTAGTGTTGTCAAATGGTTCCCTATGTCACAACATGGTGCAGTTGTTGTCTGCTCGTAGTGTTGTCAAATGGTTCCCTATGTCACAACATGGTGCAGTTGTTGTCTGCTCGTAGTGTTGTCAAATGGTTCCCTATGTCACAACATGGTGCAGTTGTTGTCTGCTCGTAGTGTGTCAAATGGTTCCCTATGTCACAACATGGTGCAGTTGTTGTCTGCTCGTAGTGTTGTCAAATGGTTCCCTATGTCACAACATGGTGCAGTTGTTGTCTGCTCGTAGTGTTGTCAAATGGTTCCCTATGTCACAACATGGTGCAGTGTTGTCTGCTCGTAGTGTTGTCAAATGGTTCCCTATGTCACAACATGGTGCAGTTGTTGTCTGCTCGTAGTGTTGTCAAATGGTTCCCTATGTCACAACATGGTGCAGTTGTTGTCTGCTCGTAGTGTTGTCAAATGGTTCCCTATGTCACAACATGGTGCAGTTGTTGTCTGCTCGTAGTGTTGTCAAATGGTTCCCTATGTCACAACATGGTGCAGTTGTTGTCTGCTCGTAGTGTTGTCAAATGGTTCCCTATGTCACAACATGGTGCAGTTGTTGTCTGCTCGTAGTGTTGTCAAATGGTTCCCTATGTCACAACATGGTGCAGTTGTTGTCTGCTCGTAGTGTTGTCAAATGGTTCCCTATGTCACAACATGGTGCAGTTGTTGTCTGCTCGTAGTGTTGTCAAATGGTCCCTATGTCACAACATGGTGCAGTTGTTGTCTGCTCGTAGTGTTGTCAAATGGTTCCCTATGTCACAACATGGTGCAGTTGTTGTCTGCTCGTAGTGTTGTCAAATGGTTCCCTATGTCACAACATGGTGCAGTTGTTGTCTGCTCGTAGTGTTGTCAAATGGTTCCCTATGTCACAACATGGTGCAGTTGTTGTCTGCTCGTAGTGTTGTCAAATGGTTCCCTATGTCACAACATGGTGCAGTTGTTGTCTGCTCGTAGTGTTGTCAAATGGTTCCCTATGTCACAACATGGTGCAGTTGTTGTCTGCTCGTAGTGTTGTCAAATGGTTCCCTATGTCACAACATGGTGCAGTTGTTGTCTGCTCGTAGTGTTGTCAAATGGTTCCCTATGTCACAACATGGTGCACTTGTTGTCTGCTCGTAGTGTTGTCAAATGGTTCCCTATGTCACGACATGGTGCAGTTGTTGTCTGCTCGTAGTGTTGTCAAATGGTTCCCTATGTCACAACATGGTGCAGTTGTGTCTGCTCGTAGTGTTGTCAAATGGTTCCCTATGTCACAACATGGTGCAGTTGTTGTCTGCTCGTAGTGTTGTCAAATGGTTCCCTATGTCACGACATGGTGCAGTTGTTGTCTGCTCGTAGTGTTGTCAAATGGTTCCCTATGTCACGACATGGTGCAGTTGTTGTCTGCTCGTAGTGTTGTCAAATGGTTCCCTATGTCACAACATGGTGCAGTTGTTGTCTGCTCGTAGTGTTGTCAAATGGTTCCCTATGTCACAACATGGTGCAGTTGTTGTCTGCTCGTAGTGTTGTCAAATGGTTCCCTATGTCACAACATGTTGCAGTTGTTGTCTGCTCGTAGTGTTCTCAAATGGTTGCCTATGTCACAACATGTTGCAGTTGTTGTCTGCTCGTAGTGTTCTCAAATGGTCCCTATGTCACAACATGTGCAGTTGTTGTCTGCTCGTAGTGTTCTCAAATGGTTCCCTATGTCACAACATGGTGCAGTTGTTGTCTGCTCGTAGTGTTCTCAAATGGTTCCCTATGTCACAACATGGTGCAGTTGTTGTCTGCTCGTAGTGTTGTCAAATGGTTCCCTATGTCACAACATGGTGCAGTTGTTGTCTGCTCGTAGTGTTGTCAAATGGTTCCCTATGTCACAACATGGTGCAGTTGTTGTCTGCTCGTAGTGTTGTCAAATGGTTCCCTATGTCACAACATGGTGCAGTTGTTGTCTGCTCGTAGTGTTCTCAAATGGTTCCCTATGTCACACATGGTGCAGTTGTTGTCTGCTCGTAGTGTTGTCAAATGGTTCCCTATGTCACAACATGGTGCAGTTGTTGTCTGCTCGTAGTGTTGTCAAATGGTTCCCTATGTCACAACATGGTGCAGTTGTTGTCTGCTCGTAGTGTTGTCAAATGGTTCCCTATGTCACAACATGGTGCAGTTGTTGTCTGCTCGTAGTGTTGTCAAATGGTTCCCTATGTCACAACATGGTGCAGTTGTTGTCTGCTCGTAGTGTTGTCAAATGGTTCCCTATGTCACAACATGGTGCAGTTGTTGTCTGCTCGTAGTGTTGTCAAATGGTTCCCTATGTCACAACATGGTGCAGTTGTTGTCTGCTCGTAGTGTTGTCAAATGGTTCCCTATGTCACAACATGGTGCAGTTGTTGTCTGCTCGTAGTGTTGTCAAATGGTTCCCTATGTCACAACATGGTGCAGTTGTTGTCTGCTCGTAGTGTTGTCAAATGGTTCCCTATGTCACAACATGGTGCAGTTGTTGTCTGCTCGTAGTGTTGTCAAATGGTTCCCTATGTCACAACATGGTGCAGTTGTTGTCTGCTCGTAGTGTTGTCAAATGGTTCCCTATGTCACAACATGGTGCAGTTGTTGTCTGCTCGTAGTGTTGTCAAATGGTTCCCTATGTCACAACATGGTGCAGTGTTGTCTGCTCGTAGTGTTGTCAAATGGTTCCCTATGTCACAACATGGTGCAGTTGTTGTCTGCTCGTAGTGTTGTCAAATGGTTCCCTATGTCACAACATGGTGCAGTTGTTGTCTGCTCGTAGTGTTGTCAAATGGTTCCCTATGTCACAACATGGTGCAGTTGTTGTCTGCTCGTAGTGTTGTCAAATGGTTCCCTATGTCACAACATGGTGCAGTTGTTGTCTGCTCGTAGTGTTGTCAAATGGTTCCCTATGTCACAACATGGTGCAGTTGTTGTCTGCTCGTAGTGTTGTCAAATGGTTCCCTATGTCACAACATGGTGCAGTTGTTGTCTGCTCGTAGTGTTGTCAAATGGTTCCCTATGTCACAACATGGTGCAGTTGTTGTCTGCTCGTAGTGTTGTCAAATGGTTCCCTATGTCACAACATGGTGCAGTTGTTGTCTGCTCGTAGTGTTGTCAAATGGTTCCCTATGTCACAACATGGTGCAGTTGTTGTCTGCTCGTAGTGTTGTCAAATGGTTCCCTATGTCACAACATGGTGCAGTTGTTGTCTGCTCGTAGTGTTGTCAAATGGTTCCCTATGTCACAACATGGTGCAGTTGTTGTCTGCTCGTAGTGTTGTCAAATGGTTCCCTATGTCACAACATGGTGCAGTTGTTGTCTGCTCGTAGTGTTGTCAAATGGTTCCCTATGTCACAACATGGTGCAGTGTTGTCTGCTCGTAGTGTTGTCAAATGGTTCCCTATGTCACAACATGGTGCAGTTGTTGTCTGCTCGTAGTGTTGTCAAATGGTTCCCTATGTCACAACATGGTGCAGTTGTTGTCTGCTCGTAGTGTTGTCAAATGGTTCCCTATGTCACAACATGGTGCAGTTGTTGTCTGCTCGTAGTGTTGTCAAATGGTTCCCTATGTCACAACATGGTGCAGTTGTTGTCTGCTCGTAGTGTTGTCAAATGGTTCCCTATGTCACAACATGGTGCAGTTGTTGTCTGCTCGTAGTGTTGTCAAATGGTTCCCTATGTCACAACATGGTGCAGTTGTTGTCTGCTCGTAGTGTTGTCAAATGGTTCCCTATGTCACAACATGGTGCAGTTGTTGTCTGCTCGTAGTGTTGTCAAATGGTTCCCTATGTCACAACATGGTGCAGTTGTTGTCTGCTCGTAGTGTTGTCAAATGGTTCCCTATGTCACAACATGGTGCAGTTGTTGTCTGCTCGTAGTGTTGTCAAATGGTTCCCTATGTCACAACATGGTGCAGTTGTTGTCTGCTCGTAGTGTTGTCAAATGGTTCCCTATGTCACAACATGGTGCAGTTGTTGTCTGCTCGTAGTGTTGTCAAATGGTTCCCTATGTCACAACATGGTGCAGTTGTTGTCTGCTCGTAGTGTTGTCAAATGGTTCCCTATGTCACAACATGGTGCAGTTGTTGTCTGCTCGTAGTGTTCTCAAATGGTTCCCTATGTCACAACATGGTGCAGTTGTTGTCTGCTCGTAGTGTTCTCAAATGGTTCCCTATGTCACAACATGGTGCAGTTGTTGTCTGCTCGTAGTGTTGTCAAATGGTTCCCTATGTCACAACATGGTGCAGTTGTTGTCTGCTCGTAGTGTTGTCAAATGGTTCCCTATGTCACAACATGGTGCAGTTGTTGTCTGCTCGTAGTGTTGTCAAATGGTTCCCTATGTCACAACATGGTGCAGTTGTTGTCTGCTCGTAGTGTTGTCAAATGGTTCCCTATGTCACAACATGGTGCAGTTGTTGTCTGCTCGTAGTGTGTCAAATGGTTCCCTATGTCACAACATGGTGCAGTTGTTGTCTGCTCGTAGTGTTGTCAAATGGTTCCCTATGTCACAACATGGTGCAGTTGTTGTCTGCTCGTAGTGTTGTCAAATGGTTCCCTATGTCACAACATGGTGCAGTGTTGTCTGCTCGTAGTGTTGTCAAATGGTTCCCTATGTCACAACATGGTGCAGTTGTTGTCTGCTCGTAGTGTTGTCAAATGGTTCCCTATGTCACAACATGGTGCAGTTGTTGTCTGCTCGTAGTGTTGTCAAATGGTTCCCTATGTCACAACATGGTGCAGTTGTTGTCTGCTCGTAGTGTTGTCAAATGGTTCCCTATGTCACAACATGGTGCAGTTGTTGTCTGCTCGTAGTGTTGTCAAATGGTTCCCTATGTCACAACATGGTGCAGTTGTTGTCTGCTCGTAGTGTTGTCAAATGGTTCCCTATGTCACAACATGGTGCAGTTGTTGTCTGCTCGTAGTGTTGTCAAATGGTTCCCTATGTCACAACATGGTGCAGTTGTTGTCTGCTCGTAGTGTTGTCAAATGGTTCCCTATGTCACAACATGTGCAGTTGTTGTCTGCTCGTAGTGTTGTCAAATGGTTCCCTATGTCACAACATGGTGCAGTGTTGTCTGCTCGTAGTGTTGTCAAATGGTTCCCTATGTCACAACATGGTGCAGTTGTTGTCTGCTCGTAGTGTTGTCAAATGGTTCCCTATGTCACAACATGGTGCAGTTGTTGTCTGCTCGTAGTGTTGTCAAATGGTTCCCTATGTCACAACATGGTGCAGTTGTTGTCTGCTCGTAGTGTTGTCAAATGGTTCCCTATGTCACAACATGGTGCAGTTGTTGTCTGCTCGTAGTGTTGTCAAATGGTTCCCTATGTCACAACATGGTGCAGTTGTTGTCTGCTCGTAGTGTTGTCAAATGGTTCCCTATGTCACAACATGGTGCAGTTGTTGTCTGCTCGTAGTGTTGTCAAATGGTTCCCTATGTCACAACATGGTGCACGTTGTTGTCTGCTCGTAGTGTTGTCAAATGGTTCCCTATGTCACAACATGGTGCAGTTGTTGTCTGCTCGTAGTGTTGTCAAATGGTTCCCTATGTCACAACATGGTGCAGTTGTTGTCTGCTCGTAGTGTCTCAAATGGTTCCCTATGTCACAACATGGTGCAGTTGTTGTCTGCTCGTAGTGTTGTCAAATGGTTCCCTATGTCACAACATGGTGCAGTTGTTGTCTGCTCGTAGTGTTGTCAAATGGTTCCCTATGTCACACATGGTGCAGTTGTTGTCTGCTCGTAGTGTTTCAAATGGTTCCCTATGTCACAACATGGTGCAGTTGTTGTCTGCTCGTAGTGTTGTCAAATGGTTCCCTATGTCACAACATGTTGCAGTTGTTGTCTGCTCGTAGTGTTGTCAAATGGTTCCCTATGTCACAACATGGTGCAGTTGTTGTCTGCTCGTAGTGTTGTCAAATGGTTCCCTATGTCACGACATGGTGCAGTTGTTGTCTGCTCGTAGTGTTGTCAAATGGTTCCCTATGTCACAACATGGTGCAGTTGTTGTCTGCTCGTAGTGTTGTCAAATGGTTCCCTATGTCACAACATGGTGCAGTTGTTGTCTGCTCGTAGTGTTGTCAAATGGTTCCCTATGTCACAACATGGTGCAGTTGTTGTCTGCTCGTAGTGTTGTCAAATGGTTCCCTATGTCACAACATGGTGCAGTTGTTGTCTGCTCGTAGTGTTGTCAAATGGTTCCCTATGTCACAACATGGTGCAGTTGTTGTCTGCTCGTAGTGTTGTCAAATGGTTCCCTATGTCACAACATGGTGCAGTTGTTGTCTGCTCGTAGTGTTGTCAAATGGTTCCCTATGTCACAACATGGTGCAGTTGTTGTCTGCTCGTAGTGTTGTCAAATGGTTCCCTATGTCACAACATGGTGCAGTTGTTGTCTGCTCGTAGTGTTGTCAAATGGTTCCCTATGTCACAACATGGTGCAGTTGTTGTCTGCTCGTAGTGTTGTCAAATGGTTCCCTATGTCACAACATGGTGCAGTTGTTGTCTGCTCGTAGTGTTGTCAAATGGTTCCCTATGTCACAACATGGTGCAGTTGTTGTCTGCTCGTAGTGTTGTCAAATGGTTCCCTATGTCACAACATGGTGCAGTTGTTGTCTGCTCGTAGTGTTTGTCAAATGGTTCCCTATGTCACAACATGGTGCAGTTGTTGTCTGCTCGTAGTGTTGTCAAATGGTTCCCTATGTCACAACATGGTGCAGTTGTTGTCTGCTCGTAGTGTTGTCAAATGGTTCCCTATGTCACAACATGGTGCAGTTGTTGTCTGCTCGTAGTGTTGTCAAATGGTTCCCTATGTCACAACATGGTGCAGTTGTTGTCTGCTCGTAGTGTTGTCAAATGGTTCCCTATGTCACAACATGGTGCAGTTGTTGTCTGCTCGTAGTGTTGTCAAATGGTTCCCTATGTCACAACATGGTGCAGTTGTTGTCTGCTCGTAGTGTTGTCAAATGGTTCCCTATGTCACAACATGGTGCAGTTGTTGTCTGCTCGTAGTGTTGTCAAATGGTTCCCTATGTCACAACATGGTGCAGTGTTGTCTGCTCGTAGTGTTGTCAAATGGTTCCCTATGTCACAACATGGTGCAGTTGTTGTCTGCTCGTAGTGTTGTCAAATGGTTCCCTATGTCACAACATGGTGCAGTTGTTGTCTGCTCGTAGTGTTGTCAAATGGTTCCCTATGTCACAACATGGTGCAGTTGTTGTCTGCTCGTAGTGTTGTCAAATGGTTCCCTATGTCACAACATGGTGCAGTTGTTGTCTGCTCGTAGTGTTGTCAAATGGTTCCCTATGTCACAACATGGTGCAGTTGTTGTCTGCTCGTAGTGTTGTCAAATGGTTCCCTATGTCACAACATGGTGCAGTTGTTGTCTGCTCGTAGTGTTGTCAAATGGTTCCCTATGTCACAACATGGTGCAGTTGTTGTCTGCTCGTAGTGTTGTCAAATGGTTCCCTATGTCACAACATGGTGCAGTTGTTGTCTGCTCGTAGTGTTCTCAAATGGTTCCCTATGTCACAACATGGTGCAGTGTTGTCTGCTCGTAGTGTTGTCAAATGGTTCCCTATGTCACAACATGGTGCAGTTGTTGTCTGCTCGTAGTGTTGTCAAATGGTTCCCTATGTCACAACATGGTGCAGTTGTTGTCTGCTCGTAGTGTTGTCAAATGGTTCCCTATGTCACAACATGGTGCAGTTGTTGTCTGCTCGTAGTGTTGTCAAATGGTTCCCTATGTCACAACATGGTGCAGTTGTTGTCTGCTCGTAGTGTTGTCAAATGGTTCCCTATGTCACAACATGGTGCAGTTGTTGTCTGCTCGTAGTGTTGTCAAATGGTTCCCTATGTCACAACATGGTGCAGTTGTTGTCTGCTCGTAGTGTTGTCAAATGGTTCCCTATGTCACAACATGGTGCAGTTGTTGTCTGCTCGTAGTGTTCTCAAATGGTTCCCTATGTCACAACATGGTGCAGTTGTTGTCTGCTCGTAGTGTTCTCAAATGGTTCCCTATGTCACAACATGTGCAGTTGTTGTCTGCTCGTAGTGTTCTCAAATGGTTCCCTATGTCACAACATGGTGCAGTTGTTGTCTGCTCGTAGTGTTCTCAAATGGTTCCCTATGTCACAACATGGTGCAGTTGTTGTCTGCTCGTAGTGTTCTCAAATGGTTCCCTATGTCACAACATGGTGCAGTTGTTGTCTGCTCGTAGTGTTGTCAAATGGTTCCCTATGTCACAACATGGTGCAGTTGTTGTCTGCTCGTAGTGTTGTCAAATGGTTCCCTATGTCACAACATGGTGCAGTTGTTGTCTGCTCGTAGTGTTCTCAAATGGTTCCCTATGTCACAACATGGTGCAGTTGTTGTCTGCTCGTAGTGTTGTCAAATGGTTCCCTATGTCACAACATGGTGCAGTTGTTGTCTGCTCGTAGTGTTGTCAAATGGTTCCCTATGTCACAACATGGTGCAGTTGTTGTCTGCTCGTAGTGTTGTCAAATGGTTCCCTATGTCACAACATGGTGCAGTTGTTGTCTGCTCGTAGTGTTGTCAAATGGTTCCCTATGTCACAACATGGTGCAGTTGTTGTCTGCTCGTAGTGTTGTCAAATGGTTCCCTATGTCACAACATGGTGCAGTTGTTGTCTGCTCGTAGTGTTGTCAAATGGTTCCCTATGTCACAACATGGTGCAGTTGTTGTCTGCTCGTAGTGTTGTCAAATGGTTCCCTATGTCACAACATGGTGCAGTTGTTGTCTGCTCGTAGTGTTGTCAAATGGTTCCCTATGTCACAACATGGTGCAGTTGTTGTCTGCTCGTAGTGTTGTCAAATGGTTCCCTATGTCACAACATGGTGCAGTTGTTGTCTGCTCGTAGTGTTGTCAAATGGTTCCCTATGTCACAACATGGTGCAGTTGTTGTCTGCTCGTAGTGTTGTCAAATGGTTCCCTATGTCACAACATGGTGCAGTTGTTGTCTGCTCGTAGTGTTGTCAAATGGTTCCCTATGTCACAACATGGTGCAGTTGTTGTCTGCTCGTAGTGTTGTCAAATGGTTCCCTATGTCACAACATGGTGCAGTTGTTGTCTGCTCGTAGTGTTGTCAAATGGTTCCCTATGTCACAACATGTGCAGTTGTTGTCTGCTCGTAGTGTTGTCAAATGGTTCCCTAGTCACAACATGGTGCAGTTGTTGTCTGCTCGTAGTGTTGTCAAATGGTTCCCTATGTCACAACATGGTGCAGTTGTTGTCTGCTCGTAGTGTTGTCAAATGGTTCCCTATGTCACAACATGGTGCAGTTGTTGTCTGCTCGTAGTGTTGTCAAATGGTTCCCTATGTCACAACATGGTGCAGTTGTTGTCTGCTCGTAGTGTTGTCAAATGGTTCCCTATGTCACAACATGGTGCAGTTGTTGTCTGCTCGTAGTGTTGTCAAATGGTTCCCTATGTCACAACATGGTGCAGTTGTTGTCTGCTCGTAGTGTTGTCAAATGGTTCCCTATGTCACAACATGGTGCAGTTGTTGTCTGCTCGTAGTGTTGTCAAATGGTTCCCTATGTCACAACATGGTGCAGTTGTTGTCTGCTCGTAGTGTTGTCAAATGGTTCCCTATGTCACAACATGGTGCAGTTGTTGTCTGCTCGTAGTGTTCGTCAAATGGTTCCCTATGTCACAACATGGTGCAGTTGTTGTCTGCTCGTAGTGTTGTCAAATGGTTCCCTATGTCACAACATGGTGCAGTTGTTGTCTGCTCGTAGTGTTGTCAAATGGTTCCCTATGTCACAACATGGTGCAGTTGTTGTCTGCTCGTAGTGTTGTCAAATGGTTCCCTATGTCACAACATGGTGCAGTTGTTGTCTGCTCGTAGTGTTGTCAATGGTTCCCTATGTCACAACATGGTGCAGTTGTTGTCTGCTCGTAGTGTTGTCAAATGGTTCCCTATGTCACAACATGGTGCAGTTGTTGTCTGCTCGTAGTGTTGTCAAATGGTTCCCTATGTCACAACATGGTGCAGTTGTTGTCTGCTCGTAGTGTTGTCAAATGGTTCCCTATGTCACAACATGGTGCAGTTGTTGTCTGCTCGTAGTGTTGTCAATGGTTCCCTATGTCACAACATGGTGCAGTTGTTGTCTGCTCGTAGTGTTGTCAAATGGTTCCCTATGTCACAACATGGTGCAGTTGTTGTCTGCTCGTAGTGTTGTCAAATGGTTCCCTATGTCACAACATGGTGCAGTTGTTGTCTGCTCGTAGTGTTGTCAAATGGTTCCCTATGTCACAACATGGTGCAGTTGTTGTCTGCTCGTAGTGTTGTCAAATGGTTCCCTATGTCACAACATGGTGCAGTTGTTGTCTGCTCGTAGTGTTCTCAAATGGTTCCCTATGTCACAACATGGTGCAGTTGTTGTCTGCTCGTAGTGTCTCAATGGTTCCCTATGTCACAACATGGTGCAGTTGTTGTCTGCTCGTAGTGTTCTCAAATGGTTCCCTATGTCACAACATGGTGCAGTTGTTGTCTGCTCGTAGTGTTCTCAAATGGTTCCCTATGTCACAACATGGTGCAGTTGTTGTCTGCTCGTAGTGTTGTCAAATGGTTCCCTATGTCACAACATGGTGCAGTTGTTGTCTGCTCGTAGTGTTCTCAAATGGTTCCCTATGTCACAACATGGTGCAGTTGTTGTCTGCTCGTAGTGTTGTCAAATGGTTCCCTATGTCACAACATGGTGCAGTTGTTGTCTGCTCGTAGTGTTGTCAAATGGTTCCTATGTCACAACATGGTGCAGTTGTTGTCTGCTCGTAGTGTTGTCAAATGGTTCCCTATGTCACAACATGGTGCAGTTGTTGTCTGCTCGTAGTGTTGTCAAATGGTTCCCTATGTCACAACATGGTGCAGTTGTTGTCTGCTCGTAGTGTTGTCAAATGGTTCCCTATGTCACAACATGGTGCAGTTGTTGTCTGCTCGTAGTGTTGTCAAATGGTTCCCTATGTCACAACATGGTGCAGTTGTTGTCTGCTCGTAGTGTTGTCAAATGGTTCCCTATGTCACAACATGGTGCAGTTGTTGTCTGCTCGTAGTGTTGTCAAATGGTTCCCTATGTCACAACATGGTGCAGTTGTTGTCTGCTCGTAGTGTTGTCAAATGGTTCCCTATGTCACAACATGGTGCAGTTGTTGTCTGCTCGTAGTGTTGTCAAATGGTTCCCTATGTCACAACATGGTGCAGTTGTTGTCTGCTCGTAGTGTTGTCAAATGGTTGCCCTATGTCACAACATGGTGCAGTTGTTGTCTGCTCGTAGTGTTGTCAAATGGTTCCCTATGTCACAACATGGTGCAGTTGTTGTCTGCTCGTAGTGTTGTCAAATGGTTCCCTATGTCACAACATGGTGCACTTGTTGTCTGCTCGTAGTGTTGTCAAATGGTTGCCTATGTCACAACATGGTGCAGTTGTTGTCTGCTCGTAGTGTTGTCAAATGGTTCCCTATGTCACAACATGGTGCAGTTGTTGTCTGCTCGTAGTGTTGTCAAATGGTTCCCTATGTCACAACATGGTGCAGTTGTTGTCTGCTCGTAGTGTTGTCAAATGGTTCCCTATGTCACAACATGGTGCAGTTGTTGTCTGCTCGTAGTGTTGTCAAATGGTTCCTATGTCACAACATGGTGCAGTTGTTGTCTGCTCGTAGTGTTTGTCAAATGGTTCCCTATGTCACAACATGGTGCAGTTGTTGTCTGCTCGTAGTGTTGTCAAATGGTTCCCTATGTCACAACATGGTGCAGTTGTTGTCTGCTCGTAGTGTTGTCAAATGGTTCCCTATGTCACAACATGGTGCACTTGTTGTCTGCTCGTAGTGTTGTCAAATGGTTCCCTATGTCACAACATGGTGCAGTGTTGTCTGCTCGTAGTGTTGTCAAATGGTTCCCTATGTCACAACATGGTGCAGTTGTTGTCTGCTCGTAGTGTTGTCAAATGGTTCCCTATGTCACAACATGGTGCAGTTGTTGTCTGCTCGTAGTGTTGTCAAATGGTTCCCTATGTCACAACATGGTGCAGTTGTTGTCTGCTCGTAGTGTTGTCAAATGGTTGCCCTATGTCACAACATGGTGCAGTTGTTGTCTGCTCGTAGTGTTGTCAAATGGTTCCCTATGTCACAACATGGTGCAGTTGTTGTCTGCTCGTAGTGTTGTCAAATGGTTCCTATGTCACAACATGGTGCAGTTGTTGTCTGCTCGTAGTGTTGTCAAATGGTTCCCTATGTCACAACATGGTGCAGTTGTTGTCTGCTCGTAGTGTTGTCAAATGGTTCCCTATGTCACAACATGGTGCAGTTGTTGTCTGCTCGTAGTGTTGTCAAATGGTTCCTATGTCACAACATGGTGCAGTTGTTGTCTGCTCGTAGTGTTGTCAAATGGTTCCCTATGTCACAACATGGTGCAGTGTTGTCTGCTCGTAGTGTTGTCAAATGGTTCCCTATGTCACAACATGGTGCAGTTGTTGTCTGCTCGTAGTGTTGTCAAATGGTTCCCTATGTCACAACATGGTGCAGTTGTTGTCTGCTCGTAGTGTTGTCAAATGGTTGCCCTATGTCACAACATGGTGCAGTTGTTGTCTGCTCGTAGTGTTGTCAAATGGTTCCCTATGTCACAACATGGTGCAGTTGTTGTCTGCTCGTAGTGTTGTCAAATGGTTGCCCTATGTCACAACATGGTGCAGCTTGTTGTCTGCTCGTAGTGTTGTCAAATGGTTTGCCCTATGTCACAACATGGTGCAGTTGTTGTCTGCTCGTAGTGTTGTCAAATGGTTCCTATGTCACAACATGTTCCAGTTGTTGTCTGCTCGTAGTGTTCTCAAATGGTTCCCTATGTCACAACATGGTGCAGTTGTTGTCTGCTCGTAGTGTTGTCAAATGGTTCCCTATGTCACAACATGGTGCACGTTGTTGTCTGCTCGTAGTGTTCTCAAATGGTTGCCTATGTCACAACATGGTGCAGTTGTTGTCTGCTCGTAGTGTTGTCAAATGGTTGCCCTATGTCACAACATGGTGCAGTTGTTGTCTGCTCGTAGTGTGTCAAATGGTTCCCTATGTCACACATGGTGCAGTTGTTGTCTGCTCGTAGTGTTCTCAAATGGTTCCCTATGTCACAACATGGTGCAGTTGTTGTCTGCTCGTAGTGTTGTCAAATGGTTCCCTATGTCACAACATGGTGCAGTTGTTGTCTGCTCGTAGTGTTGTCAAATGGTTCCCTATGTCACAACATGGTGCAGTTGTTGTCTGCTCGTAGTGTTTGTCAAATGGTTCCCTATGTCACAACATGGTGCAGTTGTTGTCTGCTCGTAGTGTTGTCAAATGGTTGCCTATGTCACAACATGGTGCAGTTGTTGTCTGCTCGTAGTGTTCTCAAATGGTTCCCTATGTCACAACATGGTGCAGTTGTTGTCTGCTCGTAGTGTTGTCAAATGGTTCCCTATGTCACAACATGGTGCAGTTGTTGTCTGCTCGTAGTGTTGTCAAATGGTTCCCTATGTCACAACATGGTGCAGTGTTGTCTGCTCGTAGTGTTCTCAAATGGTTCCCTATGTCACAACATGGTGCAGTTGTTGTCTGCTCGTAGTGTTGTCAAATGGTTCCCTATGTCACAACATGGTGCAGTTGTTGTCTGCTCGTAGTGTGTCAAATGGTTGCCTATGTCACAACATGGTGCAGTTGTTGTCTGCTCGTAGTGTTGTCAAATGGTTCCCTATGTCACAACATGGTGCAGTTGTTGTCTGCTCGTAGTGTTGTCAATGGTTCCCTATGTCACAACATGGTGCAGTTGTTGTCTGCTCGTAGTGTTGTCAAATGGTTCCCTATGTCACAACATGGTGCAGTTGTTGTCTGCTCGTAGTGTTGTCAAATGGTTGCCTATGTCACAACATGGTGCAGTTGTTGTCTGCTCGTAGTGTTGTCAAATGGTTCCCTATGTCACAACATGGTGCAGTTGTTGTCTGCTCGTAGTGTTGTCAAATGGTTCCCTATGTCACAACATGGTGCAGTTGTTGTCTGCTCGTAGTGTTGTCAAATGGTTGCCTATGTCACAACATGGTGCAGTTGTTGTCTGCTCGTAGTGTTGTCAAATGGTTCCCTATGTCACAACATGGTGCAGTTGTTGTCTGCTCGTAGTGTTGTCAAATGGTTCCCTATGTCACAACATGGTGCAGTTGTTGTCTGCTCGTAGTGTTGTCAAATGGTTCCCTATGTCACAACATGGTGCAGTTGTTGTCTGCTCGTAGTGTTGTCAAATGGTTGCCCTATGTCACAACATGGTGCAGTGTTGTCTGCTCGTAGTGTTGTCAAATGGTTGCCCTATGTCACAACATGGTGCAGTTGTTGTCTGCTCGTAGTGTTGTCAAATGGTTCCCTATGTCACAACAGGTCCAGTTGTTGTCTGCTCGTAGTGTTGTCAAATGGTTGCCCTATGTCACAACATGGTGCAGTGTTGTCTGCTCGTAGTGTTGTCAAATGGTTGCCTATGTCACAACATGGTGCAGTTGTTGTCTGCTCGTAGTGTTGTCAAATGGTTCCCTATGTCACAACATGGTGCAGTTGTTGTCTGCTCGTAGTGTTGTCAAATGGTTCCCTATGTCACAACATGGTGCAGTTGTTGTCTGCTCGTAGTGTTGTCAAATGGTTCCCTATGTCACAACATGGTGCAGTTGTTGTCTGCTCGTAGTGTTGTCAAATGGTTGCCTATGTCACAACATGGTGCAGTTGTTGTCTGCTCGTAGTGTTGTCAATGGTTGCCTATGTCACAACATGGTGCAGTTGTTGTCTGCTCGTAGTGTTGTCAAATGGTTCCTATGTCACAACATGGTGCAGTTGTTGTCTGCTCGTAGTGTTGTCAAATGGTTGCCTATGTCACAACATGTGCAGTTGTTGTCTGCTCGTAGTGTTGTCAAATGGTTCCCTATGTCACAACATGGTGCAGTTGTTGTCTGCTCGTAGTGTTGTCAAATGGTTGCCCTATGTCACAACATGGTGCAGTTGTTGTCTGCTCGTAGTGTTGTCAAATGGTTCCCTATGTCACAACATGGTGCAGTTGTTGTCTGCTCGTAGTGTTGTCAATGGTTGCCCTATGTCACAACATGGTGCAGTTGTTGTCTGCTCGTAGTGTTCTCAAATGGTTGCCTATGTCACAACATGGTGCAGTTGTTGTCTGCTCGTAGTGTTGTCAAATGGTTGCCTATGTCACAACATGGTCCAGTTGTTGTCTGCTCGTAGTGTTGTCAAATGGTTGCCTATGTCACAACATGGTGCAGCTGTTGTCTGCTCGTAGTGTTGTCAAATGGTTGCCTATGTCACAACATGGTGCAGTTGTTGTCTGCTCGTAGTGTTGTCAAATGGTTCCCTATGTCACAACATGGTGCAGTTGTTGTCTGCTCGTAGTGTTGTCAAATGGTTCCCTATGTCACAACATGGTGCAGTTGTTGTCTGCTCGTAGTGTTGTCAAATGGTTCCCTATGTCACAACATGGTGCAGTTGTTGTCTGCTCGTAGTGTTGTCAAATGGTTGCCTATGTCACAACATGGTGCAGTTGTTGTCTGCTCGTAGTGTTGTCAAATGGTTGCCTATGTCACAACATGGTGCAGTTGTTGTCTGCTCGTAGTGTTGTCAAATGGTTCCCTATGTCACAACATGGTGCAGTTGTTGTCTGCTCGTAGTGTTGTCAAATGGTTGCCTATGTCACAACATGGTGCAGTTGTTGTCTGCTCGTAGTGTTGTCAAATGGTTGCCTATGTCACAACATGGTGCAGTTGTTGTCTGCTCGTAGTGTTGTCAAATGGTTGCCTATGTCACAACATGGTGCAGTTGTTGTCTGCTCGTAGTGTTGTCAAATGGTTGCCTATGTCACAACATGGTGCAGTTGTTGTCTGCTCGTAGTGTTGTCAAATGGTTCCCTATGTCACAACATGGTGCAGTTGTGTCTGCTCGTAGTGTTGTCAAATGGTTCCCTATGTCACAACATGGTGCAGTTGTTGTCTGCTCGTAGTGTTGTCAAATGGTTCCCTATGTCACAACATGGTGCAGTTGTTGTCTGCTCGTAGTGTTGTCAAATGGTTCCCTATGTCACAACATGGTGCAGTTGTTGTCTGCTCGTAGTGTTGTCAAATGGTTCCCTATGTCACAACATGGTGCAGTTGTTGTCTGCTCGTAGTGTTGTCAAATGGTTCCCTATGTCACAACATGGTGCAGTTGTTGTCTGCTCGTAGTGTTGTCAAATGGTTCCCTATGTCACAACATGGTGCAGTTGTTGTCTGCTCGTAGTGTTGTCAAATGGTTCCCTATGTCACAACATGGTGCAGTTGTTGTCTGCTCGTAGTGTTGTCAAATGGTTCCCTATGTCACAACATGGTGCAGTTGTTGTCTGCTCGTAGTGTTGTCAAATGGTTCCCTATGTCACAACATGGTGCAGTTGTTGTCTGCTCGTAGTGTTGTCAAATGGTTCCCTATGTCACAACATGGGCAGTTGTTGTCTGCTCGTAGTGTTGTCAAATGGTTCCCTATGTCACAACATGGTGCAGTTGTTGTCTGCTCGTAGTGTTGTCAAATGGTTCCCTATGTCACAACATGGTGCAGTTGTTGTCTGCTCGTAGTGTTGTCAAATGGTTCCCTATGTCACAACATGGTGCAGTTGTTGTCTGCTCGTAGTGTTGTCAAATGGTTCCCTATGTCACAACATGGGTGCAGTTGTTGTCTGCTCGTAGTGTTGTCAAATGGTTGCCTATGTCACAACATGGTGCAGTTGTTGTCTGCTCGTAGTGTTGTCAAATGGTTCCCTATGTCACAACATGGTGCAGTTGTTGTCTGCTCGTAGTGTGTCAAATGGTTCCCTATGTCACAACATGGTGCAGTTGTTGTCTGCTCGTAGTGTTGTCAAATGGTTCCCTATGTCACAACATGTTGCAGTTGTTGTCTGCTCGTAGTGTTGTCAAATGGTCCCTATGTCACAACATGGTGCAGTTGTTGTCTGCTCGTAGTGTTGTCAAATGGTTCCCTATGTCACAACATGGTGCAGTTGTTGTCTGCTCGTAGTGTTGTCAATGGTTCCCTATGTCACAACATGGTGCAGTTGTTGTCTGCTCGTAGTGTTCTCAAATGGTCCCTATGTCCACAACATGTTGCATTGTTGTCTGCTCGTAGTGTTTCAAATGGTTCCCATGTCAAACATGTTGCAGTTGTTGTCTGCTCGTAGTGTTCTCAAATGGTTCCCTATGTCACAACATGTTGCAGTTGTTGTCTGCTCGTAGTGTTCTCAAATGGTTCCCTATGTCACAACATGTTGCAGTTGTTGTCTGCTCGTAGTGTTGTCAAATGGTCCCTATGTCACAACATGTTGCAGTTGTTGTCTGCTCGTAGTGTTGTCAAATGGTTCCCTATGTCACAACATGTGCAGTTGTTGTCTGCTCGTAGTGTTGTCAAATGGTTCCCTATGTCACAACATGTTGCAGTTGTTGTCTGCTCGTAGTGTTGTCAAATGGTTCCCTATGTCACAACATGGTGCAGTTGTTGTCTGCTCGTAGTGTGTCAAATGGTTCCCTATGTCACAACATGTTGCAGTTGTGTCTGCTCGTAGTGTTCTCAAATGGTTCCCTATGTCACAACATGTGCAGTTGTTGTCTGCTCGTAGTGTTGTCAAATGGTTCCCTATGTCACAACATGTGCAGTTGTTGTCTGCTCTGTAGTGTTGTCAAATGTTCCTATGTCACAACATGGTGCAGTTGTTGTCTGCTCGTAGTGTTGTCAAATGATTCCCTATGTCACAACATGGTGCAGTTGTGTCTGCTCGTAGTGTTGTCAAATGGTTCCTATGTCACAACATGGTGCAGTTGTTGTCTGCTCGTAGTGTTCGTCAAATGGTTCCTATGTCACAACATGTGCAGTTGTTGTCTGCTCGTAGTGTGTCAAATGGTTCCCTATGTCACAACATGGTGCAGTTGTTGTCTGCTCGTAGTGTTGTCAAATGGTTCCCTATGTCACAACATGGTGCAGTTGTTGTCTGCTCGTAGTGTTGTCAAATGGTTCCCTATGTCACAACATGGTGCAGTTGTTGTCTGCTCGTAGTGTTGTCAAATGGTTCCCTATGTCACAACATGGTGCAGTTGTTGTCTGCTCGTAGTGTTGTCAAATGGTTCCTATGTCACAACATGTTCCAGTTGTTGTCTGCTCGTAGTGTTCTCAAATGGTTCCCTATGTCACAACATGGTGCAGTTGTTGTCTGCTCGTAGTGTTGTCAAATGGTTCCCATGTCACAACATGTTGCAGTTGTTGTCTGCTCGTAGTGTTGTCAAATGGTTCCCTATGTACAACATGGGCAGTTGTTGTCTGCTCGTAGTGTTGTCAAATGGTTCCCTATGTCACAACATGTGCAGTTGTTGTCTGCTCGTAGTGTGTCAAATGGTTCCCTATGTCACAACAATGGTGCAGTTGTTGTCTGCTCGTAGTGTTGTCAAATGGTTCCCTATGTCACAACATGGTGCAGTGTTGTCTGCTCGTAGTGTTGTCAAATGGTTGCCTATGTCACAACATGGTGCAGTTGTTGTCTGCTCGTAGTGTTGTCAAATGGTTGCCTATGTCACAACATGGTGCAGTTGTTGTCTGCTCGTAGTGTTGTCAATGGTTCCCTATGTCAACAACATGGTGCAGTTGTTGTCTGCTCGTAGTGTTGTCAAATGGTTGCCTATGTCACAACATGGTGCAGTGTTGTCTGCTCGTAGTGTTGTCAAATGGTTCCCTATGTCACAACATGGTGCAGTTGTTGTCTGCTCGTAGTGTTGTCAAATGGTTCCCTATGTCACAACATGGTCCAGTTGTTGTCTGCTCGTAGTGTTGTCAAATGGTTCCCTATGTCACAACATGGTGCAGTTGTTGTCTGCTCGTAGTGTTGTCAAATGGTTCCCTATGTCACAACATGTTCCACTTGTTGTCTGCTCGTAGTGTTGTCAAATGGTTCCCTATGTCACAACATGGTCCACTTGTTGTCTGCTCGTAGTGTTGTCAAATGGTTCCCTATGTCACAACATGTTCCACTTGTTGTCTGCTCGTAGTGTTGTCAAATGGTTCCCTATGTCACAACATGTTCCACTTGTTGTCTGCTCGTAGTGTTGTCAAATGGTTCCCTATGTCACAACATGTTCCACTTGTTGTCTGCTCGTAGTGTTGTCAAATGGTTCCCTATGTCACAACATGTTCCAGTTGTTGTCTGCTCGTAGTGTTCTCAAATGGTTCCCTATGTCACAACATGTTCCACTTGTTGTCTGCTCGTAGTGTTCTCAAATGGTTCCCTATGTCACACACTGTTCACTTGTTGTGCTCGTAGTGTTCTCAAATGGTTCCCTATGTCACAACATGTTTCCACTTGTTGTCTGCTCGTAGTGTGTCAATGTTCCCTATGTCACACATGTTTCACTTGTTGTCTGCTCGTAGTGTTGTCAAATGGTTCCCTATGTCACAACATGTTGCAGTTGTTGTCTGCTCGTAGTGTTGTCAAATGGTTCCCTATGTCACAACATGTTGCAGTTGTTGTCTGCTCGTAGTGTTCTCAAATGGTTCCCTATGTCACAACATGTTGCAGTTGTTGTCTGCTCGTAGTGTTCTCAAATGGTTCCCTATGTCACAACATGGTGCAGTTGTTGTCTGCTCGTAGTGTTCTCAAATGGTTCCCTATGTCACAACATGGTGCAGTTGTTGTCTGCTCGTAGTGTTGTCAAATGGTTCCCTATGTCACAACATGTTGCAGTTGTTGTCTGCTCGTAGTGTTCTCAAATGGTTCCCTATGTCACAACATGGTGCAGTTGTTGTCTGCTCGTAGTGTTCTCAAATGGTTCCCTATGTCACAACATGTTGCAGTTGTTGTCTGCTCGTAGTGTTGTCAATGGTTCCCTATGTCACAACATGTTGCAGTTGTTGTCTGCTCGTAGTGTTGTCAAATGGTTCCCTATGTCACAACATGGTGCAGTTGTGTCTGCTCGTAGTGTTGTCAAATGGTTCCCTATGTCACAACATGTGCAGTGTTGTCTGCTCGTAGTGTTCTCAAATGGTTCCCTATGTCACAACATGTTGCAGTTGTTGTCTGCTCGTAGTGTTCTCAAATGGTTCCTATGTCACAACATGGTTGCAGTTGTTGTCTGCTCGTAGTGTTGTCAAATGATTCCCTATGTCACAACATGGTGCAGTTTGTTGTCGTCTGCTCGTAGTGTTTCCTCTTAGCATTGGTTCCCTATGTCACAACATGGTGCAGTTGTTGTCTGCTCGTAGTGTTGTCAAATGGTTGCCCTATGTCACAACATGTTGCAGTTGTTGTCTGCTCGTAGTGTTCTCAAATGGTTCCCTATGTCACAACATGGTGCATTGTTGTCTGCCTCGTAGTGTTGTCAAATGGTTCCCTATGTCACAACATGGTGCAGTTGTTGTCTGCTCGTAGTGTTTCAAATGGTTCCCTATGTCACAACATGGTGCAGTTGTTGTCTGCTCGTAGTGTTGTCAAATGGTTCCCTATGTCACAACATGTGCAGTTGTTGTCTGCTCGTAGTGTTGTCAAATGGTTCCCTATGTCACAACATGGTGCAGTTGTTGTCTGCTCGTAGTGTTGTCAAATGGTTGCCTATGTCACAACATGGTCCAGTTGTTGTCTGCTCGTAGTGTTCTCAAATGGTTCCCTATGTCACAACATGGTGCACTTGTTGTCTGCTCGTAGTGTTGTCAATGGTTCCCTATGTCACAACATGGTGGCAATTTTGTTGTCTGCTCGTAGTGTTGTCAAATGTTGCCTATGTCACAACATGGTCCAGTATGTTGTCTGCTCGTAGTGTTCTCAAATGGTTCCCTATGTCACAACATGGTGCACTTGTTGTCTGCTCGTAGTGTTGTCAAAGTGGTTTCCCTATGTCACAACATGGTGCAGTTGTTGTCTGCTCGTAGTGTTGTCAAATGGTGTCCTATGTCACAACATGGTCCAGTTGTTGTATGCTCCGTAGTGTTATCAGAATGGTTTCCCTATGTCACAACATGGTGCACTTGTTGTCTGCTCGTAGTGTTGTCAAATGGTTTCCCTATGTCACAACATGGTCCAGTTGTTGTCTGCTCGTAGTGTTGTCAAATGGTTCCCTATGTCACAACATGGGTCCACTTGTTGTCTGCTCGTAGTGTTGTCAAATGGTTTCCCTATGTCACAACATGTGCACTTGTTGTCTGCTCGTAGTGTTGTCAAATGGTTCCCTAATGTCACTAACATGGGCCAGTTGTTGTCTGCTCGTAGTGTTGTCAAATGGTTCCCTATGTCACAACATGGTGCAGTTGTTGTCTGCTCGTAGTGTTGTCAAATGGTTCCCTATGTCACAACATGGTTCCACTTGTTGTCTGCTCGTAGTGTTGTCAAATGGTTCCCTATGTCACAACATGGTTCCACTTGTTGTCTGCTCGTAGTGTTGTCAAATGGTCCCTATGTCACAACATGTTCCACTTGTTGTCTGCTCGTAGTGTTGTCAAATGGTTCCCTATGTCACAACATGTTCCACTTGTTGTCTGCTCGTAGTGTTGTCAAATGGTTCCTATGTCACAACATGGTTCCACTTGTTGTCTGCTCGTAGTGTTGTCAAATGGTTCCCTATGTCACAACATGTGCACTTGTTGTCTGCTCGTAGTGTTGTCAAATGGTCCCTATGTCACAACATGTTCACTTGTTGTCTGCTCGTAGTGTTCTCAAATGGTTCCCTATGTCACAACAGTTCCACTGTTGTCTGCTCGTAGTGTTTGTCAAATGGTTCCCTATGTTCACAAATATGGTCAAGTTGTTGTCTGCTCGTAGTGTTCTCAAATGGTCCCGATGTCACAACATGGTGCACTTGTTGTCTGCTCGTAGTGTTGTCAAATGGTTCCCTATGTCACAACATGGTCAGTGTTGTCTGCTCGTAGTGTTTGTCAAATGGTTCCCTATGTCACAACATGGTGCAGTTGTTGTTATGCTCGTAGTGTTCTCAAATGGTTCCCTATGTCACATGACATGGTGCCATTGTTGTCTGCTCGTAGTGTTCGTCAAATGGTTCCCTATGTCACAACATGGTGCAGTTGTTGTCTGCTCGTAGTGTTTCAAATGGTTCCCTATGTCACAACATGGTTCCAGGTTGTTGTCTGCTCGTAGTGTTCTCAATATGGTTTCCTATGTCACAACATGGTGCAGTTGTTGGTCTGCTCGTAGTGTTTCCAATGGTTCCCTATGTCACAAATGGTGCAGTTGTTGTCTGCTACGTAGTGTTCAAAATGGTTCCCCTAGGTATCACAACATGGTGCCACTTGTATGTCTGCTCCGGTAGTGTTTCAAATGGTTCACTATGTCACAACATGGTGCAGGTTGTTTGTCTGCTCGTAGTGTTGTCAATATGGGTTGCACCTATGTCCACATGGTGAAGCTTTGTTGTCTGCTCGAGTGTTCTCAAATGGTTCCTATGTCACAACATGGTCCAGTTGTTGTCCTGCATCGTAGTGTTTCAAATGGTTCCCTATGTCACAACATGGTCCATTGTTGTCTGCTCGTAGTGTTCTCAATGGTTCCCTATGTCACAGACATGTGCAGTTGTTGTTCTGCTCGTAGTGTTCTCAAATGGTTCCCTATGTCACAACATGGTGCGCTTTGTTGTCTGCTCGTAGTGTTCTCAAATGGTTCCCTATGTCACAACATGGTGCAGTTGTTGTCTTGCTCGTAGTGTTTCTCAAAGTGGTTCCCTATGTCCAACATGGTCAAGTTGTTGTCTGCTCGTATTGTTCTCAAAATGGTTCACTATGTCACAACACTTGGTTCCAGTTGTTGTCTTGCTCGTAGTGTTGTCAATGGTTCCCTATGTCACAACATGGTGGCAGTTGTTGTCTGCTCGTAGTGTTCTCAAATGGTTTCCCTATGTCACAACATGGTGCAGTTGTTGTCTGCTCGTAGTGTTTCAAATGGTTCCCTATGTCACAACATGGTGCAGTTGTTGTCTGCTCGTAGTGTTGTCAAATGGTTCCCTATGTCCAGCAACATGGTGCAGTTGTTGTCTGCTCGTAGTGTTCTCAAATGGGTTCCCTATGTCACAACATGGTCCAGTTGTTGTCTGCTCGTAGTGTTCTCAAATGGTTCCCTATGTCACAACCATGGTGCAGTTGTTGTCTGCTCGTAGTGTTGTCAAATGGTTCCCTATGTCCACAACCATGGTGCAGTTGTTGTCTGCTCGTAGTGTTGTCAATGGTTCCCTATGTCACGAACATGGTGTCAGTTGTTGTCCTGCTCGTAGTGTTGTCAAATGGTTCCCTATGTCACAACATGGTGCAGTTGTTGTCTGCTCGTAGTGTTGTCAAATGGTTCCTATGTCACAACATGTTCCAGTTGTTGTCTGCTCGTAGTGTTGTCAAATGGTTCCTATGTCACAACATGTTCCACTGTTGTCTGCTCGTAGTGTTGTCAATGGTTCCCTATGTCACAACATGTTGCAGTTGTTGTCTGCTCGTAGTGTTGTCAAATGGTTCCTATGTCACACATGTGCAGTTGTTGTCTGCTCGTAGTGTTCTCAAATGGTTCCCTATGTCACAACATGGTGCAGTTGTTGTCTGCTCGTAGTGTTGTCAAATGGTTCCCTATGTCACAACATGGTGCAGTTGTTGTCTGCTCGTAGTGTTCTCAAATGGTTCCCTATGTCACAACATGGTGCAGTTGTTGTCTGCTCGTAGTGTTGTCAAATGGTTCCCTATGTCACAACATGGTGCAGTTGTTGTCTGCTCGTAGTGTTGTCAAATGGTTCCCTATGTCACAACATGTGCAGTTGTTGTCTGCTCGTAGTGTTCTCAAATGGTTCCCTATGTCACAACATGGTGCAGTTGTTGTCTGCTCGTAGTGTGTCAAATGGTTCCCTATGTCACAACATGGTGCAGTTGTTGTCTGCTCGTAGTGTTCTCAAATGGTTCCCTATGTCACAACATGGTGCAGTTGTTGTCTGCTCGTAGTGGTTCTCAATGGTTCCCTATGTCCACACACATGTGTGCAGTTGTTGTCTGCTCGTAGTGTTGTCAAATGGTTCCCTATGTCACAACATGGTGCAGTTGTTGTCTGCTCGTAGTGTTCTCAAAATGATGATTGCCTATTTCTGATGTGTGTGACAGTTGTCTGTAACTTTGTTTTCCCCCTGCGTTTCCATCCTGTTTCAGGATATTGCGGTCAACATCAGCATCTTTCAGCTGTATGTTGATTCCTAGGCTAGATTACGCTCATCAGCACGCTACGACTTTCTGAGCGACCGGCTCCATACTCTCATAAGTCACTGGTGCGACTTGAACCGCTTCCAAATCTCGTGCGCTCACGTCAACCACGAGAGTATTCGGGATTAACGGAGAAAGCTGCTAACCCCTCGGCCAGGGGGCCGGCTCTCTGCAACTTAGCCTCTTAAAATGTCCAGATTGCTTATTCTGGCTGTCCAAGGAATTTTTAGCATCCTTCTATAAAACCCATCTCCAAAGACTCCAGGGATTTTTTTAAAGTTGCTTGTTTACTGGTAGTCCAGGATTCGCAGCTGTATGTTAGAACTGGTTGTATGTAACATACAAGAATTCACTGTACAACTTCCAAAGACAAGGACTTTTGCATCAAATGTCTGGCAGTCAGGTAACTGTAAACTGCCTCCGCTTATACACAGTTATAATATATATATATATATATATATATATATAATATATATTATATATATATATATATATTATATATATATATATATATATATATATATATATACACAATATATACATGTGTACATGTGATGTACACAACTGCACCCATCTCTGGACAAGGGTTGGGCAGTTTTATTTACTGTGTAGTTCCGAAGTAATGTTTCAAAGTCAGCGTGCCAGTCTACATCCAGTTCATATATAAATACACATTTATTGTTTGTGATTACCGCTTCCATGGACGGTGAACTGTAAGTATCGTGGCGGATTGTTGTGTGGGTATTCTGACAGCGGCCTTATGCATGTACTTGCCTGTGTGTGCTGTTGGGTTGTCGGTATTGCTGCCTGTTCCACTTTTCACATGGGTCAGTGAGGGGCTTTTTATGTGATATTCACTGGCATAGGAACGGAGATATATGGAGGTGAGACTGCCGTGAAGCTGGAACCGCGACTAGCTAACCAACCAACCAACAAACCCACCAACCAACAAACAACCAACTAACTGCCACTCTGCACGCAGCATGCCTGTCTTCACCTGTCTCGGCCTGCTCCATGAGTCCGTTAAACCAAGACATGTGTGTCGTGACTGTCGAGACGTTGTGCCTTAAGTTCCTATCACCATGTAACCTCTACATTTCTACGGACTGTCTACGCCTGACGAGCAGAACCCGTTCTTGCTGGTTATGGAATCACATATGAGTTATTTATGACGTTTTCTGTGTTTTCATTACTGGTTGTGATTTTTTTGTGGTTTTTGATGGAGACGTTATTTTGTCTGTGGACATTATTCTTGTTTTTATTGTTTTACTATATTAAGTTATTTCATTATTATAGAACCGTTGTACTGGCTTTAGACTATATATTTGTATGCGTCTATGCCGTGTTTAATGATGAGTAAACAAAACCAGAATAAGCGAATGAATAGAATCGAATAAAAGTATTATGTTTTATCGCTGTGTTAATGTCATATTTTGAGTGAACCATAATAAAACACGAAGACTACAAGGAGGAACTTATAACAGTAGTTAATGACAATAACTTCTAGAGAACTACAAAACATAGGCAGAATGCGTACCATGTCAAGTCTTGTTACACTGCAGATCTCAGAACTACGCGTTGAGCCAGCAATGGCTGTATGAGGAACACGCTCAAAGAAACGCTATCACCAACATCTAAACAATGCAGATAAATAGCAACCGATGAATTGTCGTTGTTGTGAAGTATAGATGAAGTTTATTGAGATGTTGTGAAATAATGTATGCAGAGAGGTAGAGAGAGAGAGAGAGAGAGAGAGAGAGAGAGAGAGAGAGAGAGAGAGAGAGAGAGAGAGAGAGAGGAGAGAGAGAGAGAGAGTAAGTAGTAGTAAGTAAGTAAGTAAATCTTTATTTTCCAAGGGTTGAGATTTGGGCACGCAGGCCCGTCTGACATTCTGCCTTTCTTCTCTATTCCCTCTCATACATTCTTTCATTCAACATCTCTTATGAAGCAATTCTTTGACAATAAAAGAACAATAAGCATTAAAACGCATGAAACATAATCAATAATACATGACTCGTGGAGGCAATGTTTAACATGGGCATCATGAATACCCAAGGTGGGTGTAACGTGCCATACATATGGGAATGTTTTTTTGCTAGGTGTCATTCGAGATAATTTACCATTATTATTGTCTTTGTTGCTGTTACAAGAGAGCGAGATAGAGAGAGAGAGAGTGGAGAGAGAGGAGAGAGAGGAGAGAGAGAGGAGAGAGAGAGAGAGAGAGAGAGAGAGAGAGAGAGAGAGAGAGAGAGAGAGAGAGAGAGAACGAACAAACGAAAAGACTTCATATACAAAGGGTTAAGAATTATGCACTCAGTCCCGTCTGATATTATACCCTTTGTCGCGTGATCTACAGCCGTATAAGAAAACCCTACGGGTAAGGATGTAGATAGAAAAGCTGACCCTTGGTTAGGTCAGTCCACTGTAGGAGAAGAAGACAAAAAGGCTCGTATTGGGTCTAGATAGTATGAATCCTGGTCCCAGATGAGTCTACCTTCCTATCAGTGGCACAGGGAAATGCAAGTAAAGTTGGACACTATACACCGATAGATGATAGCTGACTTAGTTAGCAGTGACACGCTACCCTGTGATGAAGAAAAGCCCCCAGTGCCCTCAAGTATAACATACAGGAGAGACACAACTAGTTCACTCAACTTCTATCCTTACACACTACACTACTATTAATTATTATGAGGTGAAAAAGGCAGTAGGTAAAGTTTTGTGTGATGGCCTATAAATCAGACCGCACAGTTTAATTATGAATAAAAGTAAAAAGTGGCTCCACTTGGGAGATAAAAGAAAAATGGATTAATGTTAGTTCTGGCTAATACAGCAAACAAAGCTGTTTCATGTGCTCTTAAATCATAGAAGCACAGCAAAGCATTCGGTGGTGGGTTGAAGCCAGATTGATGGTTTGTAACTCAGCTCATATCCAAAGCTCCCACGATAGTTGTCTGCAGCTTTCCTCTCCGGTCCATCAGCTCTCACGTGATGATGACGGCAAGTGAACTGTACTACTTTGACTCAGGCAACAAATAGTTATCATGTGTGAACTCGCTGATGCTGGTTGATGATGAGGGTGCCGCTCGAGGGTGCACCACAACAACTCTAGTTCCAGAATCAGATTCTCACTACGGATCGGGGCCCTTGTTCAATATAAAATTTATCTTTCTTATTTCAGTAATCTAATATTGACTTATTACTTGTTTAAGTAATTTACTATTTAAAAAACGTTGCTTTTTGAACACCACAAATGGGCCCCGACCGCTGTCTGCAATGGCTAGCAGAAGAGTGAGAACGGATATGGAACTAGGATACGCAAGTGGTCGTTTCCGGGCCAGTTGTCCGTTGGTTTGAAGTTGGCCAGGATAAGTCAGCCAAACTAAATTACTCTATAAACCGTAAATATAATGTGATCGTAACATTTATATAACATTTCTAATTATTCTTTATCATACACTGAATAATAAGCAAGAGGAGAGGGTGCAGCCAGGCTTTCGCCACAGATGTCCCCCATTGGAAAAAAAAGTACGTGAGACGGACTTTTACAATCTGGCTAAGCCCTCTCGTTTGCTAGCTTTCACGCTAGTGTATGGGAACACTGAGTAGCCACAACCTCGTCTTCTGTAGAGCAGTGTCTACTTAGGAAATCTGCTCCAACATTATATTTGCCGGGAATATATTCCACGGTGAAGGTATAAGGTTGCAGTAATAGTGACCACCTCATCAATCTTGTGTTTAATTGTTTGGATGAGGCTAAGAACATCAAAGGCTGGTGGTCACTTTGTACAATAAACTTGGTTCCATATAGGTACGGTTGGAACTTCTGTATAGCCCATACCAGAGCCAAACATTCTTTCTCGATCGTGGAGTAGTTCTTTTCCGCTGTATTTAACTTGCGGCTAGCGTAAGCTACTGGAAACAGCATCTCTCCATCATCTCGACCCTTTTGTAAAAGAGTTGCTCCAATTCCCACATTGCTCGCGTCCGTCCTTAAGGTGAATGGGCACGACAAGTCGGCTAATTGTAAAATAGGCTTCGCTGTTAGTCTGTCCTTCAGCGTAGTATAAGCCTCTTCACACGCTGGCGTCCACTTAACTTGCTCAGGTGCTCCTTTCCTGGTGGCATCTGTTAATGGCGCAGCTAGAACGTTGAAGGTTTTGATAAACTTCTGATAAAATCCACAGAGGGATACGAAGGATCTGACATCTTTCTTGGTCCTGGGCCTGGTAGCCTTGAGTAGTTTATCTACGTTCTTTTGTTCTGGGCGCATGTGTCCTTGAACCACTGTATGCCCCAAAAATTCCAGCTGCCGGAAAGCGAGCTGGCATTTTGCTGGTCTGGCGGTGAGCCCTGTCTCTGCCAGCCTCCTTAACAGTCTGTCGATGGACTGCAGGTGTTCCTCGTAAGTGTCCGAGGCGATGAGGATGTCATCCATAAAGTTACTGATACTCGGGTCCTTTAATGGATCTAATAACAATCTCATCATTCGGGTGAACACACCAGGAGCGTTGCTCAGCCCGAATGGGAGCACATTGAATTCGTAATGGCCGTCAGCTGTGCTGAAAGCCAAATACGGTCGGACTTCTTTCTTTACTGGAATCTGGTAGTACCCCTTACTGAGGTCTATCTTGGAAAAATACTTCGCTTTACTCAGTTTTGCGAACAGTAATCCTTGATCCGGTAAAGGTTCCGCTTGAAATTCTGTGACTCCAGTTTAGCTGACGATAGTCGATGCACAATCGATGCTCGCCGCTGGGTTTTCTCAAAAGCACCACACTTGCACTATAGGGTGACTCCGAGGGCGAAATTATTCCTTCTTTTAATAGGTAATTTATTTCGGCTTGTAAAGCCTCCTGTTTTGCATAGGGAACAGGGTAATACTTTTGGCGGACTGGATCTGCGTTTGTTAATTTCATGTCAAACTCTACAAGCTTAGTCCGACCTGGCCTATCCGTTAGCACCGGTGCGTGAGACATTAGAATTCGCTTTATCTTCTCCAACTCAGACGTCTCCAAGTCAGGGTTGATGACGACATCCTTCATGGTCTCCTGGGGTTTTAGCGGATACTCTACACCTGAGTCCTCTCCACCTTCTACCTCAGTTGCCACCGATAATGCCATCAGATGCACCGGTGGATCTGCTACCCTCTCAGCATACTTTCTAAGTAAGTTGATGTGGAATACTTTCTGTTTTCCTCGAATAGCAATCTTGTAGTTTGTATGGGATACTTTTTCTATGATGGGAAAAGGTCCCTGCCATCCAATTTCCAGCTTATTACTCCCTTGGGGTAAAAGTAATAAGACCTTGTCTCCTACCTCCAGAGAACGGTCCTTGGCTTTCTTATTATAGGATGAGGCATGTTTCTTTCTGGCACGACGCAGGTTGGAATTTGCCAATTTCCAGCCTGTCTCCAGTTTTTGCTTCAACTCCTCAACATACTGGGAAGCAGTGATGACAGTTTCATCAGCTCCCTCCTCAGTCCAAGTCCTCATTAAGGCCTCCAGCGGTCCTTTTATAGGTCGACCAAATAATAGTGTAGCAGGTGGAAGTCCTGTCGAGGCATGTGGTACTTCCCTGTATGCAAATAATGCCGCGGGCAGGTACTCATCCCAACATTCTGGCTTCTCCTGTGCTAGCTTACGTAGGATCGACATGAGGGTCCCATTGAAGCGTTCCACCGTCCCATTAGCTTGAGGGTGGTAGGGACTTGTATGGATATGGCGAGTCCGAAAGGTATTGAAGACTTCCTCCATTAACTTCCCCCGGAACTGCGAACCATTGTCTGTCAAAATCTGATTAGGAAAACCTAATCTGGTGAAGATAGTCACTAGGGCATCCGCTACTCGTTTGGAATCTATTCCAGGTAGAGCTATGGCTTCTGACCACATAGTGCATGTATCAACTAGAGTTAGAATAAATGCATTCTTCCTCTTGGAGCGTGGCAGAGGACCCACAATGTCCACGGCAACACGCTCAAACGGAATACTCAAAATTGGCATTTCGCCCAAAGTTACTGGGGCGGTCCAATGTTTAGGTGAGACCCGTTGGCATTCTGGACAGGACTTGACATACCGTTGAATATCGGCGGACATTCCTGGCCAAAAATAGTGGCATGTAATACGCTGAGTAGTGGCACCCACTCCCATATGTCCACTGAAAGATATGGTGTGACCCATATGTAATATCTGATTCCGGAATTTATATGGAACAACAAGTTGCCCGTGGTCGTGATCCTTGGTTCCCGCCCGCCGGTACAAAAGCTTCTCTTTCATATAAAAATCGCCCCCTTTAGGTGGATTCCGTGCTTTAGGTAGTTTACCAAAGCAGGTTTCAGTGTTGGGTCTTCTGCCTGGGCAGCCCGAATTTCTCGAGGTAGTGGATTATTAAGACGAAGATCAGGCTCACTCGACACTGCTGTCTGACTTCTGGTCTGCACTGCTGCAACAATTATAGGTGATTTTGGTTCGCCCAAGTAGACATACCGACATCCTAACATGAATGGGTACACTGGATCCTCCATCACTGCTGCAGAAATCGTCCCAGTGACATATTTAGATTCCACATCTACCTTTGCAATATGCACCTCTATTGTCTGAGAGCTCATGGTGGCCCCCTTTATTGTAACGGTCTGTTCTGTTAGCTGGCCGGGTTTGACTAGGTATTTTGCGATAACTGAATCATACTGGAGTCCCGTATCATATAGACATCGCACCTGACTCCCATTTACCATAATAGTTTCAACCACAGGAGGTCTAGCATTGCTCCCAGAGTTCTTGTTGGGGTGGTCTCCGGTTCCCGTACGCTAGGCACGCCGCATAGTGGGTTTGGGGTTTATTCTTGCAGAACCGTGTGTGGTGATCATGGTTTTTGCAATTTTTGCAGTATGGTTTACCCCATCCACTATGGTTTGTGGGTGGGTTTTGTGCTGATTGTTGAAACCCATGATGTTGATGAGGACCCACATTTTTCCCAAATTGTCCTCTGCTGTCCTTACCGGAGTTATTTGAATTCTTAGAGAGTTGTGGTTTTTCAACATGAGAACTACTCCCAGCTTTTGTGGTATTCGCTTCGCCATGGGCCATTAGGTATCTTTCCGCCAGAGAGGTTATCTCCGCTAACCGAGTCCCACCATTTTCTGCCACAAAAGTCTGCATCGGCTTGGGCATTGTCTCCCTCATCTGCTCTGCCAAAATCATCTCCTCCAGCCCTGCGTAGGTTGCCTCGTATTCACTCAGTCCCACCCACTTGGATGACATAAGTATGTAAGCCGTGAGGCAAACTGGGAATACGATTCTCCCTGTAACCGCTTGGCGTTTCGGAACTTCATTCGGTAGGCAGATGAAGTCAACTCATACCTCTTGAGTAAGAGCACTTTTCAGAGAGTCGAAGTCCCGTTCCTGCCCAGGAGGTAGTTTAGAGAATATATCATACGCTGCGTCGCGGAGTCCTTGTGAGATTTTTAAATTCCATTTGTCCTTGGGCAGGCTATATGCTTCGGCCATCAAAACAAATTTGTCAATCCAGTTGTCCATCTGCTCAGTCTTTTCATCAAATGGCAGCAGAGGAAAACTCATGGATCCCAGAGAACCATTCTGTGCTGGAGGAGTATCTATACTATAGACTGGAGAACTCGCACTACTGAATCTTGAAGCATCTGGGTGTTGTAATTCCAGTCTTCTTAATTCTATCTCCTGCTGTCTCGTCTGTTCGGCTAGTTTTAACTCCTTGTCCTTCTCCAGTTCAGCCTGTTTCATCTGTTTTTCGGATTCTATTTCCGCCATCCGGATTCTTTCTTCCCTTTGTTCTTGCCTCCATTCTCTTTCAGCCTCTCTGATATACTTCCTCAACTCATCACCCTCATATCCCATCAATGTCCCTTTCTCCGTCAACTCCTGGGTAGTGGGTTGCTTGTCAAATGACATGATAATTGAGCACCTAGATGAGATACCTGAAAAAACTTTTAAGCAATGCTCACCCCCTATCTATCAATCAACTTAATTAAATGCCCTAATATAGTATGTATAGCAATTAATTAGGACAAACAAACACACTTACCAATCTGTCACCAACCCACTTTGCTTTTGCTGTATATTTTCTTATTCGCGTATAAAATTTGAAATATTTACTCGCAGGCAACTAATACTAGAACCGTCTAGTCTTAGTGTGAGAATTACGTGGAAAGGAAATCCTACCAACCTACACAATCATCTAGTAGATCTATAGTGTTACAGGCAATTTATAAAGTTGACAGTGAACTTATTGAAAAAAAATTATCTCGCAGAGGAGCAGCTCAATCTGTAGGATTGGGTTAAAATTAAATCCCGGAGACGAGACACCAATCTGTCGCGTGATCTACAGCCGTATAAGAAAACCCTACGGGTAAGGATGTAGATAGAAAAGCTGACCCTTGGTTAGGTCAGTCCACTGTAGGAGAAGAAGACAAAAAGGCTCGTATTGGGTCTAGATAGTATGAATCCTGGTCCCAGATGAGTCTACCTTCCTATCAGTGGCACAGGGAAATGCAAGTAAAGTTGGACACTATACACCGATAGATGATAGCTGACTTAGTTAGCAGTGACACGCTACCCTGTGATGAAGAAAAGCCCCCAGTGCCCTCAAGTATAACATACAGGAGAGACACAACTAGTTCACTCAACATCTATCCTTACACACTACACTACTATTAATTATTATGAGGTGACAAAGGCAGTAGGTAAAGTTTTGTGTGATGGCCTATAAATCAGACCGCACAGTTTAATTATGAATAAAAGTAAAAAGTGGCTCCACTTGGGAGATAAAAGAAAAATGGATTACTGTTAGTTCTGGCTAATACAGCAAACAAAGCTGTTTCACGTGCTCTTAAATCATAGAAGCACAGCAAAGCATTCGGTGGTGGGTTGAATTCAGATTGATGGTTTGTAACTCAGCTCATATCCAAAGCTCCCACGATAGTTGTCTGCAGCTTTCCTCTCCGGTCCATCAGCTTCTCACTTGATGATGACGGCAAGTGAACTGCTACTACTTTGACTCAGGCAACAAATAGTTATCATGTGTGAACTCGCTGATGCTGGTTGATGATGAGGGTGCCGCTCGAGGGTGCACCACAACAACTCTAGTTCCAGAATCAGATTCTCACTACGGATCGGGGCCCTTGTTCAATATAAAATTTCTCTTTCTTATTTCAGTAATCTAATATTGACTTATTACTTGTTTAAGTAATTTACTATTTAAAAAAACGTTGCTTTTTGAACACCACAAATGGGCCCCGACCGCTGTCTGCAATGGCTAGCAGAAGATAGACCGGATATGGAACTAGGATACGCAAGTGGTCGTTTCCGGGCCAGTTGTCAGTTGGTTTGAAGTTGGCCAGGATAAGTCAGGCCAAACTAAATTACTCTATAAACCGTAAATATAATGTGATCGTAACATTTATATAACATTTCTAATTATTCTTTATAATACACTGAATAATAAGCAAGAGGAGAGGGTGCAGCCAGGCTTTCGCCACACCCTTCTTATCTCTGTGCTCTTATAAATTATATCATTCATGCCTCACAGTGCAGAAGCATTTCCCTTTTGAGTTATACTGAAAAAATTGTTTTGCTAAATTCTTGAGAAAAGATTATGAACTATAATAGATCCACAGCTAAGCGTAAAACAACTTAGAGTTAGGAAAATCAAAGGATGCACAGATGTCATTTCTCCTCTTAGAATGATAGAAAAACCAATCGAATATAATGAAACACTCTACTTAGCCTTTGTCGACCAAGAAAAGGCATTTGGTAGAGTATATAGAAACAAGCTGTGGGACATGCTTAAACGATTTGGAGAGAGTACACATCTCAGTACAAACAACACGTCACCCTAAAAAGGGACCCCCTCCCCACACACACACACACACACCAAAAAATTATTATTATTATTCCAAATGACAACTAGTATAATACATATTTCCCTAACTGTGGTACGTTACACCTACCTTAGGTAATTAACATCTAACAAACATATGTAGAAGCTTATACAACAACAGTGAATGCACAGTAAGAACAAATGGATGACAATCAGAACTCTTAACCTTAAGATCCAGAGTACGAAAGGTTGTGTCCTGTCTCCCCTCTTGATCATATCATATATAGACAGCATATGTAAAGAAACCACCCAAACAGAGACCGTAATAACACCACACGGCGAACAGAATACAGAAGAAAAAGCAAAGGCAAATTACGTCATAAAGAACTTCTATTTGCAGACGATCAAGCACTAATAGCAAAATCAGAACCAGAATTACAGGACCACATGAATAGTCTAAAAGAAGTGTGTAAGGAACATACCATTAAAATTAGCATGAGTAAAGGAAGCGGGACTGGGATGGGCCCGGGCTGGGCGAGGCCGCCGCCGCTAGTCGGCGGGCCGGCCGAGCTCGGAACGTGGCTGCAACCTTCCCGTGGACCGCCCCAGCTATGCGGCGGCGTCTCCCCGACGTCGTCGGCGTCGGCTGACATTCAACAGCCAACTCAGAACTGGTACGGACCAGGGAATCCGACTGTCTAATTAAAACAAAGCATTGCGACGGCCGTCACCCGGTGTTGACGCAATGTGATTTCTGCCCAGTGCTCTGAATGTCAACGTGAAGAAATTCAACCAAGCGCGGGTAAACGGCGGGAGTAACTATGACTCTCTTAAGGTAAAGAACAAACACGTATCAATAGTTACCAAGAAAGCACACTACAATTATGTGCACATAGACCAGGTGATAACAAAGGCCAAGCGGGGCTTGGCAGCGATGCGGGTGATGGCGGCAGCAAACTGTGAGCAGCGCCATCTATGTCTTCTGTACGAGGGGCTGGTCATGTCTGTTTTGGAGTATGCAATGGCAATCCTGACTCTCAGCCATAAGCAGATAGAAAGGATGGAAGGATACAGAATAAAGCTATGCGCATTATTCTTGGATGTACAAGAGATACAGCATGCAGGGCGATGCGCTACCTTCTTGATTTTCCAACCATTGAAGAGAGAATGCAAGTTTGCAGGGCACGCGCCTACCTCAGAATTAACGCAAACACACAGCATCCACTGCATAGTGAAATTAGGAGGCGAAGGGCAGCAGGTTAAAAAGAGGACGGTCGTGGATGGGTCAAGCCGAAGACATTCTTCAACAGGTGTGTTCACTTGAGGACTTAGAACCTGGCGAGGAGTGGGTGCATGTGCCAACAGACTTCTGCACATCCTTTTCAGTTTGCATCCAACTAGATAGAAAATGCAGACAAGAAAATCCGGCTGCTGTGGAGGCTGAAGTACAAGCGTTGATTTTCGAGAATTCGCTTGACAGTGACGCGGTCATCTACACAGATGGGTCGGTCGTCCCGACATGTGAGAAGCTCATGGGCCTTTACAGCTCGGGCCGGAGGGAGAATTGTGAAGGAGGACTCTGGTGCTTTCACTGAATCACAAGTAGCCTGACCATGGAAGTCATGGCAGTAAGTAAAGCAATAACATGGCTCGAGACACAGACATTCACTAGGGCTTGTTTCCTTAGCGACTCAATGAACATGATCAAGAGATAGAGGAGGGTCGATCCGAAGAGAATGGTTGCTGCCTCTGGAGCGGTCTCGGCTGGCAAAGATTAGTTTCATCTTCGTGCCAGGGCATGCGGGAGTACAAGGAAATGAGCGGGCTGACAAGCTCAGCAGGTGAGGCCTACTAGGGGAGGGCGGACGCGCCATGGACCAGGCTGACATTCTGAATGCTCTACGAGAAAGTGAGCACTTTTGCAAGAACCAAGTGATGACTGTGAATCTACAACAATGGCCGACTGCGGGAAGCAGCAAATTAAAAGAGGGGTGGCCAAACAAGAACACTATCGCAGGAAGCCAAAGAAGATTGATAAACAACACAGAACTGGCGTCGTTAGCCGCTACAACGCTGCGGGATTTGCTGAGGAGGGGATCCGAGCACTTATGGACTGAATGGTCCGATGTGCAACGAGGATGATTTGTCGACTAACTAACTAACTAACTAACTACAATTTAAAAATTTTTTTTGTTGTTGCGTATCGCTTACGGGACGTTGCAGTCAACACCAGAATTTTCAGCTGCTATTGATGTACTAGGCAAGTGTTAAGTTCAGTAGTGTGCCATTGCTTTCTGAACGACCGGCTCCTATACCTTTTTCGAAAAAACCAGCACCGCTGTGATTGGAACCCGGGTATACGGGCTCACAAACCGCGTTCGCAAGCCCTTAGCCACAGAGTCCGGCTCTACAATACAAAAGTCGAAAAAAACTCTACAATACAATCTTCCTACCAACTCTATGCTACCGATGCCAAACCTGGATAATGACAGAAAAAGAGAAAAGACAAATCACAACAACAGACATAAGATTAGTTAGTTAGTTAGTTAGTCGCAGTTCCAACTTCACAGCAACGGGTCGTCCCCATTATGCTCCGTTCCTGTGCCAGTGAATATCACACAAAATGCTCCCCACTGCCCAGTGTGAAAAGTGGAAAAGACAGGAGTCTCGACAAACAACAGCCCGCACAGATACACTGTGCATAATGCTGCCGCCAGAATGTCAACACACCAATCCACCACGAAACACCCTGTTCATCTCTGATGGAATCGGCAGTCATTTTCCTATCTGGATGTTTCCTAGATGTTCACCTACACAGTCCACGAACATACAGTTCATCACCGCCATAAGATTATTGAGAAGAATACTCAATGTATCATCCATCCATCATGTGCCATGCCGATAAGCGTGGGCGGTCATGTTTTGCCATCTCACTCGATCACCAGAGTCGTGGATCAGCTCCGTGTTCCTGTCTCGACTATGCCATGCGGCCAAGCCATCCAGGTATTCAAGAAGAGACAAAATCAGAGATGAAGAAATCATGACTACAGTGGGAGTTATAGCTGCACTAGATTTTATTAGAAAGCAGCAAGTCAAATGGTTTAGCTATGTAACTAGGTTACCAACTAACAGTATACCACAACAAGCATTGATGTACGAACCAAATGGAAGTAAAAGAAGAGGTCGTCTATTTGAACGATGGACAGAGGGAATAGCAGCGTCCAATTCCAATTTTCAAAAACAAAAATTCCAAATTCGGCCTCGTTCAACCTGGTTCATCAGGTTACTGTTGAGGTCCGTGGTTTTTGTGGGTTTTTTCACCCTAATTCTTGTTTTGTGAGTCCTATCTCGGACTGGTTATGTATCGTTTGTGTCTGTGACGTCAGCTGGGAGATCGGTCGGCGGCTATCCTTTGTGCTCGTCTGTTCTTGTGGTTTTCTTTGTTGGTGTAGGCTCCTGGCTCGTCTGGCTTGACTGGCTGCAGTCCTTATAAGGACTTTTCGTTAACCCACTCAATGCATCGTAAGTTGGGGGATCGGTCGGCGGCTGTCCTTTGTGCATGTTTCCTCTTGAGGTTTTCTTTGTTGGCGCAGGCTCCTGGCTTGACTGGTTGCAGTCCTTAAAAGGACTTTTTATTTGGTATTTTTGTCTTCTCAATTGTGAAGTAACTGTAGAAGCTTTTCTATGTGATATGCCTCCTTGCGCTTTCTTTCAGTCTGCTTCCCGCGTTTGAGTTCTTGCTGTCTTTTGCTTGCTTCCTCCGAGCTCAGCAATGGGATGATTTCTCCGTCTTCAAAGTAGTATTGCCATGTGTATTTATCTGCGAGTTTTATATCTGGCATTGTGGCGATACTGCAGGGCATTGGTTTCCCGTTGAGTTTCTTGTACTTCTTTTCTTTTTCTTCCATGCGCTTTCTGTATTCCTCGCACTTGAGTTTCGTATTGCCTTCGTTATCTCAGGGAACAATATTCCTGGCCTCCGGACGTTCTTTTGCCGACGTCAGGGTGCTCATCACGGTTTTCTTCGGATGTCTGGTGGGATATTGGCTTCCCTTTAAATGTTTCGGGCGTCGTGGTTGGGCTGCTGGCTTTCGCTTGTGGTTCAGGCTCGGTCTCTTGGTTTTCATCCTGCAATTTCTCTGTAATTTCTTGTTCGGCTTCTGTTGTTTTGTTTCGGAGTATTTCCATTTCAGCTTTCTGTAGTTCTCGCTCTGATTTAATGGTTTGTAGGATCTCTTCATTCTCCTTCTTAATCAGTGCCATATGTTCTACTTCTTGTTTGATGTTTTGCTGAATCTCCTTCATTTCCGCCAGTAGTTTTTCGTTGTCGTTATTCGGGGTCGGCGTCAGCAGTGCCTTGACTTGTCTCTTCAACTCGTCTATCTGTTTTTGAAGTTGATCTCTTTCGGATTGTGAGCAACCCGTGGCTGTCCCGCACCTCCGCATTGCTTCGTTGTATGGCGTCCTTGTGCTGATGGCTATCTTCAAGACGTCTCTGTGTCGTTGCAGGTACGGACAGCCCAAGTATCTTGCTCCATGCTTGCCCAGGCAGTTGACGCACTTTCTTTTGTTGATAGCAGCGTCCACGGAAAGCTCGATACATGAAGCCCATAAGCGGACACTCTCCCGCTGTTTATACTTCACCTCGTCTCCGCAAGTACAAGAGGAACAAGATGCGATGATATGATAGATGAGATATATCACTTATGAATCCAGTCTTAGACAACAACGACAACATCATAATAATAGGCATTAAAAGTTAAGTTAGTTGCATATCCTGTGCAGGACGTTGCAGTCAACCCCATAATATTTTGGCTGTTCGCGATGTCTTGGCAAGTTTTCGTTCAGTAGTTTGCCATTGTTTTCTGAACCACAGGCACTCACACCATTTCATAAAATCCCAACGTAAGGCAGTCTGCTGCCAAATTGCCCGCAGCTATGTTTCGAACGCAGGTATGCGGGATTATGAACTGCGTCCGTAACCCCATCGCCACTGTAATGAAAAATGTAAAATTACCTAAGGGAGGTGTAACGTACCACAGTTAGGGAAATAATTATTATACTAGTTGTCATTTGGAATAATAATAATAATTATTATTTTATTTTTTTTTTAAAAATTAAAGTGGGGGGTGGGGTGGTCCCTTTCCGGGTGAAATGAATTATGTTTAGTCGTTCGCTATATCCTGTGTTATATTTAAACAATGGCCAAAGGTACGTAGAGATTATTGACATAGTATTTCGTAAATTAGTTTGGTCTCATTATAAAGTAAGCGTTTGTGGAGTCGCAGTAACTGAAGACGTTTATGTAGGCATGAATTGTCGTGAAACTATTTGCCATTAATTAAACCCACTGCCCTTTTCTGAAGTGAATAAAGTCGCTTTCTTATTGTTTTGGAGCGTCAATTCCAGATTGTTGAGCAATCCTTAGTATGTGTTTATATGTGAGAAATATAGAATATCTTTCCTGTGTTTTCATTAAGGTAATCATCAATGTTTAATTTTGGCAAGTTGGAATTCTTTTTTCTTTGCTATTTCACGAGAGCCTGAATATGGGATTTAAAGGTTATATTTCTATCCATGATAAGACCCAGTGCTTTGTTCTAGGTTACACTTTCTAGTCATGTTACCAATGTGCAAGTGAAGAGTTCTCTGTGAGTTTAGAGTGTGGGGTCTTTGTATGGTTGCTATTAACATAGATTTGAGAGAGAGAGAGAGAGAGAGAGAGAGAGAGAGAGAGAGAGAGAGAGAGAGAGAGAGAGAGAGAGAGAGAGAGAGAGAGACGAACGAGAACGAACGAAAATCTTTATTTTCAAAGAGTTAAGAATTTGGGCACGCAGGCCCGTCTGACATTCTGCCCTTCTTCTCTATTTCATCTCATACATTCTTTCATTCAACATCTCTTATGAAGCAATTCTTTAACAACAAAAGAACAATAAGCATTAAAACGAATGAAAAATAATTAGTAATACATAACTCGTTGGGGCAATGTTTAACATGGGCATCATAAATACCCAAGGTGGGTGTAACGTGCCACACGTATGGGAATGTTTTTTTTTTTCTTTTTTGGCTAGTTGTCGTTCGAGATTAATTAACATTATTATTGTCTTTGTTGCTGTTTTGTTTTTTAAGGGGGCATGTAGTCTGTCCTGAGGTAGTGTTCAAACAGGTTGCGACTGTATGTATAATGGTTGATGGTGTCTTTGATTTCTTGTGGACAATTATTCCACAACTGAGTGGCAGATTATGCTAAGCTTGTTTTATATAAGTCTATCCTAGGTTTAGGGACATGAAGTATATTTAGTCGTTCTCTATGTCTTGCGTTATATTTAAACAATGTTGAGAGGCCAAAGAGAGAGAGAGAGAGAGAGAGAGAGGGAGAGAGAGAGAGAGAGAGAGAGAGAGAGAGAGAGAGTACTAGATAGTGAGAGATAGACAGAGATAGAACGAGATAGAACGACATTTCTGTTTATATAGAAGGGCGTATAGAAGGTTGTGTAATGTCTCCTGATTTGTGACAGCCTTCGACTATCCTGTTGTGACAGCCTTCGACTATCCCGTTGTGACATCCTTCGACTATCCCGTTGTGACATCCTTCGACTATCCCGTTGTGACATCCTTCGACTATCTCGTTGTGACATCCTTCGACTATCCCGTTGTGACTACATACTCCAACCTTTCCCTTCAAATGAAATACCCAACGAATGAGGTGTTTTTCTTCCAGTTGGTAAGCCTTCCTAGAATACAATACCAAAATGGCAAAATTGGCGTTTCCCCTAAAGCCTTCGTCAGCACACCCAATAAGCCTACTCTGATACAACAGCATGAAGCATATACAACAGCTATCACGCTTATGGTGATCATATTTGACTGTCATCTGTACACTTACGCACCACACGCTGGACGTGCAGTCAAACCTGAGCTGGACGGTTGGGTTGAAGGCACACGTGCTAGAGAAGAACAATGTTACATGTGGGCGGGCAACATCGGGAAGCCATTCAGAGTGTACAGCGAAAGCGCACGAGAGAATCTGTTACAGATGTATTTCATCAAACTTTCAATGAGGCGAAAACCGAAACTGAATGATGATGGTGATGGTGATGTTAAACAGTGTGTAGCAGTCTACGTGGACGCACTAGCTGAATGCGCTTACGCTTAAATTGACGGTGCTCTGATGGCGAGCTAGGCGGTTCAACCTCTATACCGACATTTGGTTACACTTATAGATTGACTTCTCGTTCAGATAGCAATGGTAAACCACTGCACACAATAATGCCTAGAAAATCAACCTATACAAGAAATGTTGTATTTGTTTAAAATTATACGCTGTAAGATGTTTAAGCGATTGTTGATCACTTTTTCCACGGCTTGTGTTTAAACAAATGATCGTAGGTGGCTCAATACTTGGAGCTCATCCTGTCGTTGTTGATCATTGATCCCACGGCTTGTGCTCAAACAAATGATCGTAGTTGACTCTGTACTTGAAGCTCATCCTGTCGTAGTAGATCACTGTTCCCAAGGCTTGTGTTTAAATAAATGATCGTAGGTGGCTCTGTACTTAGTGCTCATCCTGTAGTAGACGAAGATGTTGACGCTGGAGTTGATGGAGTCGGCCAGGAAGGCAAACGACCAGGTGACCACAAAGGTGTTCCGATAGCGCCCCAGAAAGAAGTACTCGGGCTCCACGCTGGTGGCCATATAGGATGCCATTGTGGGTATGTAGCAGATGCTGTAGATGACAGCAATCAGGATCACCATCTTGACGGTCCTCGTGTCTCGTTTCTGCGTCCCTTTCTGGGAGTCGGCGCCGACATTTGCAGTAGCCGCCCTCCAGCGGGATTTCTGTTTAATTTTAATTACTAGAATAATCGTGAATAATACAACAGCCAAGAAGGAGATAATCTGTGTATATGCAGCCAGGGTGAAACTCAACACAGCCATTTGATCTCTCCCACCTTTAAACAGCAGCCCCAGCATGGATCTGTTGTGGGCAGAGTCAAACTTCCAGTCGAGGTAGGCCGTACTGTAGTCCGGTAAAAGTGTCATGAGATGGATCAGAAAGACAGGAGGACAGGACAGAGATTGCAAGCTTTGGAGTCGCCACTGTCTTGACTTTTAGTGGAATGAGCACACAGAGGCATCTCTCCAGCGTGATGTAAGCCGTGATCCAGCTGGTGGTTCTGGCAAAGAACGCATGTGGCCATGCGCCTGTCAAATGTAAGAAGTCTACAGGAAGTAACGGAATGCCCGAGTTGAAGAATAACGGGTTCATAAGTAAACTGATCCACAGCAGGATGATTAAGGAAGACAAATCTGACAGCGACAAAGCGAACAGACTCACATTGACGCTGTCAGTAAATCCTTGCTTTAGAAATACAACGATATTAATCATGTTTGTAGAAATCCCGAAAGCTGCTATACAGCTTCCAAAGACAACAAAGTTGAGAACAGCGAGCATTTGTGCAGCTTTGTTGCCCAAAATTCCAGTCTCCTTTGTAAATAGGAATGTGATATTGTTCGTCTCATTTCTCTGGTAGTTCATGCTGTCTTCTGTACGACTGTGGTCTACAGGCAATGATTTTACGGCATCGCTCAGTGCACATCTCTGAAAAGGAACATGAAAAAACACCGAAATTAAGTCAATCTTTTACATGCTGAGCCTGTTTTCTGAAGAGTACATATTGAGACTCGTATTAAATATATTGGCATATATTCGGTAAACAGGAAATGCCCGCATGAGTTATACCTCACCATAGCACAAAGCCTGGGCTGAATTTAGAGACCATGCAGTATGATTCTCTCTCGGATTGTCTGGTTTACTCCAGAGGAAATGTAACGCCACTAATACACGTAGAGCAAGACAAGCTGCAGAAGCTGCCGGATCAGCATAGCAATGCTCTAACTGTTCGCGTGTCGAAGCTTCCATCCTAGACCAGTTGCCGACCAAGGCTTAGGGCGCTGCCTGCCACGACATTTAGTCTTTAGATTGCATTACCTCGCACCAGGATAAGACTTGTAGCCTCCCAATTGCGCTCCTTCACCCGAAGACGTTGACACAAAGAGAGGTGTCGGGTTTGGTAAGCGCCGCCCAACATTCGACACTAAAAGAAGCAGGTAGTACCGTCTACTGTCACAAACACACACATACACACAATTGCGTACACACACGCGCGCACACACACACACATACAGTGCAAACCGCTAAAGACGATATCGGTGTGGTGAATTTCTTATGTGAATAGTATTGTATTGTATGTTGTAAATGCATTAATATATCCTTGAACAGTCATAAGAGGTATTTCTGATAAGAAGAACTATTTCTGGGGTCCTAGGTGAGTTTGGCCGGTCTCTCTGGCCGAGGGGTTACATCACTTTCTCCGTATTCCCGTTTATCACGTAGATTCTCGTAGCGGGCGAGAACTGGGAGCGGTTCGTCCCCCGCTGGTGACTTGCGGGATAACTGAGCGGGCCGCTCAGAAAGCAATGGCAAACTACTGAGCGTAATCTTGCTAAGAAATCAAAAGACAGCTGAAAGATGCTGCTGTTGACAGCGATGTCCTGTAAAAGGATATGCGAATTTAAACCCAATAAAGGTGATTTTGCCTTATCAGATATACGAGTATGTATATATATATATATATATATATATATATATATATATATATATATATATATATATATATATATATATATATATATATATATATATATATATTGCATATCCCTTACAGGACGTTGCAGTCAACATCAGCATTTTTCAGCTGCTGTTGATGTACTAGGCTAGATTACGCTCAGTAGTTTGCCATTGCTTTCTGAGCCACCGGCTCACATACCCCCTAAGTTACCAGCGCAGCTAGAACCGCTGCCGGATCGGTCGCAGCTGCGTTACTCACGAGAATATACGGGGTTACGGCGAAAGCCGTAAATTCCTTCGTCAGGGAGACCAGCTATATATACATATTCCAATTCCAAATCCAATTTTCGAGAAAAAAAATTCCTAATTCGGTCTCGTCTAACCTGTCTCTCCAGCTTTGATTATTGCGGAGATCCATGGTTTTTGTGGGAATTTTTACCCTATTTCTTGTCTTGTACGCTCCTACGAGTAAGTCATATCTTGGACTGGTTATGTAAGCGTTTGTGTCTGTAACTTATTGGTCGTCGAATCCATCCATCCATCATGTGCCATGCCGGAAAACGTGGGCGGTCATGACTCGCCATTTCACTCGATCACCAGAGTCGTGGATCAGCTCAGTGATCCTGTCTCGTCCATGCCATGTGGCCAAGCCATCCAGGTAGTGACTTCTCGGTCTTCCCCTTGGTCTGTTCCATTCGATCTTGTCAGTTGTCACCAAGTTCTCCAATTAATTTCTTCTCATAACATGTCCACAAAATTTTGTCTGTCTACGTCTAATTTCTCTAATCAATTTACGATGTTCATTTGTCTCCTGTAGTACTTGGTTATTTGTTTTTCTGTCTGACCATGGAATTCTTTGCATTCTCCTCAGAAACCACATTTCTGCAGCCATCAGATGTTTTTCAGCTTGTCTGCTCATTGTCCAAGTTTCACATCCTTACAAAAGTACAGGCTCTATAATGCACCTCAACACTCTTTTTCTCGTTTCAATTGACATCTTTTTATTGGTCAGAATGTTTTTCATCTTGCTAAAGGCTACTTTCGCTATGGTGATTCTTGTTCTTATCTCTCCAAGGCATCTCCCTTGAAGTCGAATACAGTACACGAAAAGCATTTTCTTTGTTGACTTTATGACCGCAGTTTAGCAACTGTTGAGAGATGCTTAGCCGGATTTTTGGAGAAGAGGTTATTAATGCAGTTCGTAATCCCGCATACCGCGTTCGAAACACAGCTGCGGGAAATTTGACAACAGACCGCCTTGCGATAGTTTCCATAGAAAGGTACGAGTGCCGGTCGTTCAGAAATTAATGGCAAACAACTGGTTTACCAAGAAATCACAAACAGCCAACAATTATGGAGTTTACTGCGACGTCCAAGGATATGCAACAGACTGTTTTTGTGTTTGGAGAGATAGTTACTAACATTCAATGCCACATTTTCTAGTTTCCCATCATCCACAGGGACGATTGTTTTGAGCATGTAACCTGTAAACCATTTTGTTGCATTATGTTACCACCCGAGAGCCGAGGTATTGGTGTGCCCAACACGCTAGCCCACTGGCCCGCTGGGGTGTGTTCGAATCTTCCTGGAAGCGAGGATTTATATAAAGAATTGCCTGCGACTCCCAGACCGAGCCAACCTACAATGAGCACCAGAAACAGTTCCGAGAAGTAAACGCGTCCGCCTGTGATATTGAGCACAGCTAATCGAGAACCGAATGGCCTGCACCAATATAAGGCTCGGAACATTTACTCACAGTGCTGCAAGGTTTTACTTGTTGTATACTGACACTGACCAACCAACATCTTGTTGTACACTGACAGTGATCAACCAACATCTTGTTGTATACTGACACTGACCAACCAACATCTTGTTGTACACTGACACTGATCAACCAACATCTTGTTGTATACTGACACTGATCAACCAACATCTTGTTGTATACTGACACTGATCAACCAACACTGTGGAGCACGAGCAATCAGTGTAAGTAAGTCACATCAAGCTGCTTCTTACACGTCGACAGCTCATTGGGAATATGGAGCTAAACCTGTAGTTGTATAGACCACACTGCACCAGGCTGGTGATATGCTCGGTATCTCGCCGGCCGCCTTTATTTCCCACGGCATTTCCTGGTACCAATTTAAGGCTGGACCAACCTGGCAGACCAGGTATAGTTTTGAAATTTAAAACCACCCCGATGGGAATCGAACCCAATACCACCACCGCGACAGGCGAGCGTCTAGTCACAATGCTGCCGCCTCTTCCCTCAACTCTACCGTCGCTACCTTCAACTCTGCTGCCGCTCTCCATAACGCTGCCGCCGCTCTCCACAACGCTACCACCGCATCCCTCAACTCTACCGCCGCTCCCCACAACGCTACCGCGTTCCCTCAACTCTACTGCCGCTCCCCTCAACTTTACCGCCGCTTCCCTCAACTCTACCGCCGCTGCCTTCAACTCTACTGCCGCTTCCCACAACTCTACCGCCGCTCCCTACAACGCTACCACCACTCCACACAACGCTACCACCGCTCCCAACAGTGCAGTATAGGTATGACAAATACTATGTCACTTATATAATGTGTGTGTGTTTATGTTGCACATTTCTGTGCCTTCTACTCTGTATCCCTCACTAGATCATACGTCCTCAACCTACTCACGTCAAGTCCTTATATCCCTGGCTGTCTCCAGAAGCTCGCCCCACGTTCTCCCCATCTCATCCACCCTGTCTGAAATTCTGTCCTAAAAACAAACGCACAACACACCACAATTACATGATTACACTGTTAATTATTCTACTGCCACACGTATAATCTTTTCATTTTTCTTCCCCAAAACTTCCTACTGTTGAATATTCCATTGTCATGTGTACAATCTTTTCATTGTCATCCTGTCAACTGCCTCCTTGAGTGCCCCATAAACACTCATTGTTGTTGAATGCATCGAATTGCTTATTTCTTGTAGCTTTGTCTTGGTTCTGGCTGTGTTTTCTCTTCCAAATTACGAATAACGCTTTTAATCGATTGTATTTTGTTTAATTCCATTCTTTTCTCCTGAAAACAAAATGTGTGGCGGTTTAATGTGTGTTGTTTTTTTTTAATGTGTAAGGGGAAAAAAAAGCCATATTTACAACAAACATATCTGGACTAATGGCAGACGAAATAAAGAAATATGAAAATGACAGCCTGGTATTTTGTTTGCTTGTTTACTTTAACGGGTAATTTCTGATATGATGGCCATATTACCAAAATGTTAGTTGCCGGCAGGTATGTCATCAATCAGTAATTATGATGTCACAAAAATCGTGCCAGGACAAGCCTGTAGTTAAGTAGTTGAGTGAGTATAGCCCTCGGCTGGTGAATGTCTCTCGGCCAAAAACAAAAATTACACGAGGCAGGGGAGTCGGTACAATGACGAAGACATCGTTACATGCTAGTTCCCTCAACTTCCCTCTGGTAGGGACTTGAGGGGGCCAGTGAGGTGCTCTCCGAGATGTTTAATTACATATTAGTGCATCTTTACGGTAGAAGATTGATACTCACGGGGACAAGGACAGAAGTCCAGGGCTCGATTGTGAATTGTTGTTCTGACTTGAGTTTCAAACATGTATGTGCGCGGGCGCCTACATGCGAGTGTTTATAACGATGCCGTAATAAGTACGAGACCTAACGGTGTCTCTCCATTCAGAAGTAGAAGTGGAAATGCCATGAATGGGTCAACTTCGTGGCAACTGTGATGAGCAGATAAGACAGGAATGGCAATGTGCGTTGCGTGTACAGCAAATATATTTATATTACTGACCGTTTCGTGTGACAGTTTATAACTATTATAAATCCGATGGTGAGATATCTGGCTGGACACACACACACACACAAGTTAGATGCAGGACGTCGCAGTTGCAGCTGTGTTTCGGACGCGGTATGCGGAGTTATTAATTGCGTTCATGACCGCTTAGCCACAGGAGCGTCCGGAGACAAGCAATAAGTTTATAACTATGCTAGTTATTGGGCCGTAAATCTGACTGGAGACAAGGAATGAGTTTATAACTATGCTAGTTCCTGGGGCGGTAGATCTGACTAGAGACAAGGAATGAATTTATAACTATGTTAGTTCTTGAGGCGGTAGATCTGGCTGGAGACAAGGAATGAGTTTATAACTATGCTAGTTCCTGGGGCGGTAGATCTGACTAGAGACAAGGAATGAGTTTATAACTATGCTAGTTCCTGGGGCGGTAGATCTGACTAGAGACAAGAAATGAGTTTATAACTATGTTAGTTCTAGGGGCAATAGATCTGGCTGGAGACAAGCAATGAGTTTATAACTATGCTAGTTCCTGGGGCGGTAGATCTGACTAGAGACAAGGAATGAGATTATAACTATGCTAGTTCCTGGGGCGGTAGATCTGACTAGAGACAAATGAGTTTATAACTATGTTAGTTCCAGGGGCAATAGATCTGGCTGGAGACAAGGAATAAGTTTATAACTATGCTAGTTCCTGGGCCGTAAATCTGACTGGAGACAAGGAATGAGTTTATAACTATACTAGTTCCTGGGGCGGTAGATCTGGCTAGAGACAAGGAATGAGTTTATAACTATGCTAGTTCCTGGGCCGTAAATCTGACTGGAGACAAGGAATGAGTTTATAACTATGCTAGTTCCTGGGGCGGAAGATCTGGCTAGAGACAAGGAATGAGCTTATAACTATGCTAGTTCCTGGGCCGTAAATCTGACTGGAAACAAGGAATGAGTTTATATCTATGCTAGTTCCTGGGGCGGTAGATCTGGCTAGAGACAAGGAATGAGTTTATATCTATGCTAGTTCCTGGGGCGGTAGATCTGGCTAGAGACAAGGAATGAGTTTATAACTATGCTAGTTCCTGGGGCAGAAGATCTGGCTAGAGACAAGGAATGAGTTTATAACTATGCTAGTTCCTGGGCCGTAAATCTGACTGGAGACAAGGAATGAGTTTATATCTATGCTAGTTCCTGGGGCGGTAGATCTGGCTAGAGACAAGGAATGAGTTTATAACTATGCTAGTTCCTGGGGCGGTAGATCTGGCTGGAGACAAGGAATGAGTTTATAACTATGCTAGTTCCTGGGGCGGTAGATCTGGCTAGAGACAAGGAATGAGTTTATAACTATGCTAGTTCCTGGGGCGGAAGATCTGGCTAGAGACAAGGAATGAGCTTATAACTATGCTAGTTCCTGGGCCGTAAATCTGACTGGAAACAAGGAATGAGTTTATATCTATGCTAGTTCCTGGGGCGGTAGATCTGGCTAGAGACAAGGAATGAGTTTATATCTATGCTAGTTCCTGGGGCGGTAGATCTGGCTAGAGACAAGGAATGAGTTTATAACTATGCTAGTTCCTGGGGCAGAAGATCTGGCTAGAGACAAGGAATGAGTTTATAACTATGCTAGTTCCTTGGCCGTAAATCTGACTGGAGACAAGGAATGAGTTTATAACTATGCTAGTTCCTGGGCCGTAAATCTGACTGGAGACAAGGAATGAGTTTATAACTATGCTAGTTCCTGGGGCGGTAGATGTGGCTGGTGACAAGCAATGAGTTTATAACTATGTTAGTTCCTGGGGCGGTAGATCTGGCTGGAGACAAGCAATGAGTTTATAACTATGCTAGTTCCTGGGCCGTAAATCTGACTGGAGACAAGCAATGAGTTTATAACTATGTTAGTTCTTGAGGCGGTAGATGTGGCTAGAGACAAGCAATGAGTTTATAACTATGTTAGTTCCTGGGCCGTAAATCTGACTGGAGACAAGCAATGAGTTTATAACTATGTTAGTTCTTGAGGCGGTAGATGTGGCTAGAGACAAGCAATGAGTTTATAACTATGCTAGTTCCTGGGGCGGTAGATCTGGTTAGAGACAAGCAATGAGTTTATAACTATGTTAGTTCTTGAGGCGATAGATCTGGCTAGAGACAAGGAATGAGTTTATAACTATGCTAGTTCCTGGGGCGGTATATCTGGCTGGAGACAAGGAATGAGTTTATAACTATGTTAGTTCTTGAGGCGGTAGATCTGGCTAGAGACAAGCAATGAGTTTATAACTATGCTAGTTCCTGGGGCGTAAATCTGACTGGAGACAAGGAATGAGTTTATAACTATGTTAGTTCTTGAGGCGGTAGATCTGGCTGGAGACAAGGAATGAGTTTATAACTATGCTAGTTCTTGAGGCGGTAGATCTGGCTGGAGACAAGCAATGAGTTTATTACTATGCTAGTTCCTTGAGGCGGTAGATGTGGCTCTAGACAAGCAATGAGTTTATAAGTATGTTAGTTCTTGAGGCGGTAAATCTGGCTGGAGACAAGCAATGAGTTTATAACTATGCTAGTTCTTGAGGCGGTAGATGTGGCTGGAGACAAGCAATGAGTTTGTAACTATGTTAGTCCTTGAGGCGTTAGATGTGGCTGGAGACAAGCAATGAGTTTATAACTATGTTAGTCCTTGAGGCGGTAGATGTGGCTGGAGACAAGCAATGAGTTTATAACTATGCTAGTTCCTGGGGCGGTAGATGTGGCTGGAGACAAGCGATGAGTTTATAACTATGTTAGTTCTTGAAGCGGTAGATGTGGCTGGAGGCAAGCAATGAGTTTATAACTATGTTAGTTCTTGAGGCGGTAGATGTGGCTGGAGACAGGCAATGAGTTTATAACTATGTTAGTCCTTGAGGCGGTAGATGTGGCTGGAGACAAGCAATGAGTTTATAACTATGTTAGTTCTTGAGGCTGTAGATGTGGCTGGAGACAAGCAATGAGTTTATAACTATGTTAGTCCTTGAGGCGGTAGATGTGGCTAGAGACAAGCAATGAGTTTATAACTATGTTAGTTCTTGAGGCGGTAGATGTGGCTGGAGACAAGCAATGAGTTTATACCTATGTTAGTTCTTGAGGCGGTAGATGTGGCTAGAGACAAGCAATGAGTTTATAACTATGTTAGTCCTTGAGGCGGTAGATGTGGCTGGAGACAAGCAATGAGTTTATAATTATGTTAGTTCGTGAGGCGGTAGATGTGGCTGGAGACAAGCAATGAGTTTATAACTATGTTAGTTCTTGAGGCGGTAGATCTGGCTGGAGGCAAGCAATGAGTTTATAACTATGTTAGTTACTGGGGCGGTAGATCTGGCTGGAGACAAGCAATGAGTTTATAACTATGTTAGTTCTTGAGGCGGTAGATCTGGCTGGAGACAAGCAATGAGTTTATAACTATGTTAGTTCTTGAGGCGGTAGATCTGGCTGGAGACAAGCAATGAGTTTATAACTATGCTAGTCCTTGAGGCGGTAGATGTGGCTGGAGACAAGCAATGAGTTTATAACTATGTTAGTTCTTGAGTCGGTAGATCTGGCTGGAGACAAGCAATGAGTTTATAACTATGTTAGTTCTTGAGGCGGTTGATCTGGCTGGAGACAAGCAATGAGTTTATAACTATGTTAGTTCTTGAGGCGATAGATCTGGCTGGAGGCAAGCAATGAGTTTATAACTATGTTAGTTACTGGGGCGGTAGATCTGGCTGGAGACAAGCAATGAGTTTATAATTATGTTAGTTCTTGAGGCGGTAGATGTGGCTGGAGACAAGCAATGAGTTTATAACTATGCTAGTTCCTGGGGCGGTAGATCTGACTGGAGACAAGCAATGAGTTTATAACTATGTTAGTTCTTTAGGCGGTAGATCTGACTGGAGACAAGCAATGAGTTTATAACTATGTTAGTTACTGGGGCGTTAGATCTGGCTAGAGACAAGCAATGAGTTTATAACTATGTTAGTTCTTGAGGCGGTAGATCTGACTGGAGACAAGCAATGAGTTTATAACTATGTTAGTTACTGGGGCGGTAGATGTGGCTAGAGACAAGCAATGAGTTTATAACTATGTTAGTTCTTGAGGCGGTAGATCTGCTGGAGACAAACAATGAGTTTGTAACTATGCTAGTTCCTGGGGCGGTAGATGTGGCTGGAGACAAGCAATGAGTTTATAACTATGTTAGTTCTTGAGGCGGTAGATGTGGCTGGAGACAAGCAATGAGTTTATAACTATGTTAGTCCTTGAGGCGGTAGATGTGGCTGGAGACAAGCAATGAGTTTATAACTATGTTAGTTCTTGAGGCGGTAGATGTGGCTGGAGACAAGCAATGAGTTTATAAATATGCTAGTCCTTGAGGCGGTAGATGTGGCTGGAGACAAGCAATGAGTTTATAACTATGTTAGTCCTTGAGGCGGTAGATGTGGCTGGAGACAAGCAATGAGTTTATAACTATGTTAGTTCTTGAGGCGGTAAATCTGACTGGTGACAAGCAATGAGTTTATAACTATGTTAATTACTGGGGCGGTAGATGTGGCTGGAGACAAGCAATGAGTTTATAACTATGTTAGTTCTTGAGGCGGTAGATCTGACTGGGTACAAGCAATGAGTTTATAACTATGTTAGTTCTTGAGGCGGTAGATCTGGCTGGAGACAAGCAATGAGTTTATAACTATGTTAGTTCTTGAGGCGGTATATCTGACTGGAGACAAGCAATGAGTGTATAATTATGTTAGTTCTTGAGGCGGTAGATCTGGCTAGTGACAAGCAATGAGTTTATAACTATGTTAGTTACTGGGGCGGTAGATGTGGCTGGAGACAAGCAATGAGTTTATAGCTATGCTAGTTCCTGGGGCGGTAGATCTGGCTGGAGACAAGCAATGAGTTTTTAACTATGCTAGTTCCTGGGGCGGTAGATGTGGCTGGAGACAAGCAATGAGTTTCTAACTATGCTAGTTACTGGGGTGGTAGATCTGGCTGGAGACAAGCAATGAGTTTATAACTATGCTAGTTCCTGGGGCAGTAGATCTGGCTGGTGACAAACAACGAGTTTATAACTATGCTAGTTCTTGGGGCGGTAGATCTGGCTGGAAACAAGCAATTAAAGAATATGTGGAGGTAGAACCTATAGAAGCAGGAATGCAGGACAAAACATTAAAGCAAAGAAGCCACAAGACAAAAACCTTATAGTGCTTCTAACATAGTTTATGTCTACACAGAGCAGTGACAAGGATTTGCTGTAACGGCCGTTTGACTGAGCGGTCGCCACGCTGTGTGCAATCTAGGATATTTTATTTTACTTCCCATGCACAATATACTCCGAGTGTGACACGTCTTACGATGGTTCAGTCGAGCATTCTATCATCTTGACCACTCAATCGTCTTATGTGTTATACAAACAGCACAGCGGTAACAGGCAAAGGAGCTTACAGATTGTCTCAGTGATGTAGACAACAAGACATTATGGTGGTACTGCTGTACACACACAACGAAAGTATAAACATAAAACCAATGTCCAGTGGTACTGGATGATTCTCAAACAACTTGCAAGCAGAGGCAGGATCAGTCAAAGGGCAAGGCGAGTACCTTCAAGAAATGCACACAGTCTACACACACGTGTTATCCAGACTGACATGATTTGATAGTTCTGCAACTCTGACACATCTCTTGTTGTGCCATATCACCGTGTGCTTCTCTCTCTCTCTCTCTCTCTCTCTCTCTCTCTCTCTCTCTCTCTCTCTCTCTCTCTCTCTCTCTCACATACACACACACACACACACACACACATATACAGACACTCACGCACATACACATGCTGGCACTCACACACACTATATATGCGCGCATCTATTGAACAGACACTTCCGGTAGTTATTCTTTTTTTTTTTTTGGTTCGCAAATCCTTTACAGAACATCGCTGTCAACAGCAGCATCTTTCAGCTGACTGTTGATTTCTTGGCAGATTACGCTCAGTAGTTTGCCATTGCTTTCTGAGCGGCCGGCTCACATACCCTGTTACCGACGCGGAGAGAACCACTACCAATTCTCTCGCACGTCACGTTACTCACGAGAGTATACGGGATTACGGAGAAAGTCGTATAACCTCTAGACCAGTGGTTCTCAACCATTTTTTGGCCCGTTCCCCCCTTCACCATATTTTCAGAACATCATTCCCCCCCTCTTCCTATCACAAATTTGGCCCGTTCCCCCCCTCCTTTCACAGTATTTTCAGAACGTCATTCCCCCCCCCCCCCCCCATTTCATATTTCCTATCTAAAATATCCCCCACCCCTATACAGTATACGTAAAAATGTAAGGTAAATTTAATAGCACATACTAAAACAAGTCTAGACATCCACATAAAACATGATTTGTGGGTCTACTTACTTTATAAAATGAATTTTTAGAAGGATGAGACGTACTTAACTGTAAAGTATGAAGGGAAAAACAATATCAAGTAATCGGTTCTTGTATTAATGCGATCTTGAAATGGTCTTCATTCCCCCCCCCCCCCCCCCCCCCCTGGAAACCCTAAAATTCCCCCTAGGGGGGAAATTCCCCACCGGTTGAGAACCACTGCTCTAGACCAAGGAGACCGACGGTAGTTATTCAGTTAATAATATATTCTTGAAAATAATTCAGGGAGATTGATAGATCGGCAGACAATGTTTGTAGACAATGGGGAGACATGGAGACTATGATCTGTAGACAATGGGGAGAGATGTGCACAATGATCTGTAGATAATCGTGAGACACGGAGACATTGATCTATACACAATGGGGAGAGATGGAGATGATATGTCGACGATGGGGAGAGAAGGAGATGATATGTCGACGATGGGGAAGATGGAGATGATATGTCGACGATGGGGAGAGAAGGAGATGATATGTAGACCATGGAGATAGAAGGAGATGATATGTCGACGATGGGGAGAGATGGAGATGATATGTCGACGATGGGGAGAGAAGGAGATGATATGTAGACCATGGAGAGAGAAGGAGATGATATGTAGACCATTGAGAGAGAAGGAAATGATATGTAGACCATGGAGAGAGAAGGAGATGATATGTAGACCATGGAGAGAGAAGGAGATGATATGTAGACCATGGAGAGAGAAGGAGATGATATGTAGACCATGGAGAGAGAAGGAGATGATATGTAGACCATGGAGAGAGAAGGAGATGATATGTAGACCATGGAGAGAGAAGGAGATGATATGTCGACGATGAAGAGAGAAGGAGATGGTATGTAGAAAATGGTAAGAGATTTAGATACTATGTTGACAATGGGGAGGGAAGGAGATGGTATGTAGACAATGGGGAGAGAATGAGATGATATGCAGACAACGGAGAGAGAATGAGATGATATGTAGACGATGGAGAGAGAATGAGATATATAGACGATGGAGAGAGAATGAGATGATATGTAGACGATGGAGAGAGATGAGATGATATGTAGACGATGGAGAGAGAATGAGATGATATGTAGACGATGGAGAGAGAATGAGATGATATGTAGACAATGGAGAGAGAAGGAGACAATGATATGTAGACATTGGGGAGAGAATGAGATGATATGTAGACGATGGAGAGAGAAGGAGATGGTATGTAGACAATGGAGAGAGAAGGAGACAATGATATGTAGACATTGGGGAGAGAAAGAGACAATGACAATCGTGAGACATGGAGACAATGATATATAGAGAATGGGGTTAGAAAGAGACAATGACAATCGTGAGGCTTGGAGACAATGATATATAGAGAATGGGGAGAGAAAGAGACATTGACAATCGGGAGACATGGAGACAATACAATGATATATAGAGAATGGGGAGAGAAAGAGACAATGACAATCGTGAGACATGGAGACAATGATATATAGAGAATGGGGAGAGAAAGAGACAATGACAATCGTGAGGCATGGAGACAATGATATATAGAGAATGGGGAGAGAAAGAGACAATGACAATCGTGAGACATGGAGACAATGATATATAGAGAATGGGGAGAGAAAGAGACATTGACAATCGGGAGACATGGAGACAATACAATGATATATAGAGAATGGGGAGAGAAAGAGACAATGACAATCGGGAGACATGGAGACAATGATATATAGAGAATGGGGAGAGAAAGAGACAATGACAATCGTGAGACATGGAGACAATGATATATAGAGAATGGGGAGAGAAAGAGACAATGACAATCGTGAGACATGGAGACAATGATATATAGAGAATGGGGAGAGAAAGAGACAATGACAATCGGGAGACATGGAGACAATGATATGTAGACATTGGGGAGAGGGACAATGACAAGTAAAGAGCTTCAAGCACTTAGGAAGTATAATATCATCAAATGGCAAACCAGAAGATCGAAAACAGGTGCAATAAGGCAAACCAACTCATTGGACAAATGGCACCAATACTAAAAAACAAACATGTATTAATAGTTACTAGAAAACACTCTACAAAACAATCTTTTTACAACCTCTATGCTACCAATGCCAAACCCTGGAAATGATAGGAAAAGAGGAAAGACAAATCACAACAACAGAAATGAGATTCCTGAGAAGAATACCCAATGTAACAAGAAAATAGAAAATTAGAAATAATGAAATCAGGACTGAAGTGGTGGTTATAGCAAAGCTAGATTTTATCAGAAAACTGCAAGTTAAATGGTTTGGTCATATAACTAGATTACCAACTAACAGTATATCATAACAAGCAATAATGTACAGACTAAATAGAAGCAGAGGAAGAAGCCGACCATGTAAACGATGGACGGGGAATACCAAAGTCCATGGAAATCTCGATATACGAAGCTCATAAGCGGGCACTCTCCCACTGTTTAAGCTTCACCTCGATACCGCAAGGTACAAAAGTAACAAGATGAGATTTTAATCTCATTCTAACTTCTTCTTTTTTCTGAAATATTATTTTAGTTTCAATCGAAATTGTGCAGACTACATCATTATGAAACATTCAACACAAAATTTTAATTAATAAACATGTAACTTATTTACTTAACATATTATTACATTCACGGCAATGACTCTTGGAAAGTAAAATATAAAACAATGAATTCCTCTAGTGAATTTAGACACATAATCTACAGACAATATGTTGCACGATTATTGCCAAGAATATTTCGCTGCATCTCGTAGGGTGAATACCGCAGAGGTTTATATCATGCTTGCTTGCTTGCTTGCTTGCTTGTGTTCGCTGGCTGTGATCTCCAGCGTGAAGTCCTGTATGTGGGATGAAGACATCCTGTTGTCCAACATCAGTGTGATGTCATACCGGACTGAGATTTGCGTGAGTATCCGTTGTCGCATGTGTGACTTATTGGTGTGCAGGCTGGTGGTTCCTCGCCGTGCAGGCAGATACTCTCCGACTTCGGAGGAATCAACGATCCTACTGACTTTAGCCAGGAACCCGAAGAGACCTGTTGCCAAGGACGCTCGGCGAGGACGCGTCAATAGGTCTTGGCCAGTATAGAATCCAGCACTGATGCCTTGGAAACACCTCTGCGTCCCGTTTATATCATATGTGGAGTCCTAATAAATTAGACGGTTCCAGTCGGTTTTGTGCAAACAAATAGACTTCGTTTTAAACTTGAAATTACCTTGGGAATAGCAGATGTTCCACATTCGAACAATACCTGTGATTATGTGTTGTAATTATTTCAGCTTAAGTATTATTCAATTAATAACTTTATATGATATATAATTCTACTGCATGGACCCAACGAGATGCAGCGAAATATATCAGGCAAGAAATCGTGCAAAATAATTGTTGGGGCTTCTGTGTTTAAATGAAATATAGATCACGGGACCAAGCGTTTCGTGTTCAGCCTTCACGGTCATTCTCAGAACTGCAGTAAATAATTAAATAAACGTGTTGAAGCAAAAGTATCTCCTGTTGTTGCTTAGCATTGGTTTATCACTGGGAAAACGACTTTCTACATCACGTCAAGTAAATGGGACGTATTTGAAACATGTCAAATACTTTTGAAAAAAAGAAACGCAACATTTTCGGTGTTACTTTTATAAAAGATATTCGCTGGCTGGACATCAGTCAACCTATCAACTGTGTCCATCTGGTCATTAACTTCTCGTGATTACCGAATTGTACTCACCTCATGATTCGTGAGGTCATGAAAGAGGTCAAAGTCACAACAACATTTTTGACAATAACTCGTGACAGGTTCATGATAATCCCGTGAAACTTACTGAACACAAAACTCTCTGACCATATTATTGAATGCCTATAAAAGATTGACGCTCCTCGAATAAATTCAGTTGAAAATTCAATGCGCAAGTATGGCTCATCTCACTACAGAACAACGACTCATCATCATTGGACGTTTACAGGCTGGACAGTCACAAAGTGTAGTAGCCAGAGAATTTAATGTGGTTAGAAGCACCATTAGTCGCATTTGGAGGCGATTTCAAGAAACTGGCTCAGTGGCAGACCAGGCCGCGCAGTGGAAGACCCAGAATCACAACTGCTGCCGAAGACCGCTTCATACGGCTGCGTCACCTTAGGAATCGATTTGCATCTGCGTCCTCTACAGTCCAGTCAATGCCAGGACCTCGTTAAATTTCAGATCAAACAGTCAGGAACTGGTTGCACGACGTTGGTCTTAGGGCTAGAAGACCCTACAGAGGTCATGTTCTTACGGACCGGCATCGCCAGAACCGACTGCAGCGGACAGATCAGAATCGTCAATAAAATGTTGGTACAAGTTTGCAATTGAAACTGCAATAATGTTGCGGTTTTGTTGTCGTTGTTGCTGTTTTTTTGTGCTGTGTGTGTGTGTGTGTGTGTGTGTGTGTGTGTGTGTGTGTGTGTGTGTGTGTGTGTGCGTGTTTTATGTTTTTTTTAAAAACAGTATACACAATTATGAATCGACTTGTTCCAGCTTTGCCTGATTACCACTGACATGTTTCATCGTCTTAATACGAGGTGCTGCACTACACACGTAACAAGTCCACACCCAGGGAAACAGATAAGTAACTATATATATATATATAATTCATATAGCGTTTTTTACTGCAATTGTATCACTGTATATTTATTGTATGTACGCTGACGAAGGCTTTAACCGGAACCTCCACTTTGTCACTTGTGTCCATGTCCTAGCAAAACTTATGGATACAACTTTCCGGGTATGTTGATCTTTTCACCGCTCCCCACTACAACTCTCACCAATCGTGCACTCCGTTGAATATCGTTCACTTCGATAGAGTGCACTCTGTAGTTATGCACACACGTAGCCACCCACAATCCCGTGTGTTAAATTTAACTGAAAACATGTTTGACAAGTTCAAGACATCGACAAAGTCCTACACTTATTCTTTCAAGATGAGTGATTGTTGTGGCCGGGATGCTGAAGTTGGACCTGATATAGGTGAGGTTTCCAGATAAACTATTGCTCTAAAACAATGACATGAGAACTTTGGTCGACGAAGCTTTGTCCTCGCTAAAAATATTAACAACTTTTACAATTGTCGCTGAAGCTGAAGCTGTAATAAAAGTCTGTTTTGAGCCATGTTTTCTAGAGTGTTGAGTTGAGTTGTGTCAATAACCGAATCACTACACTTGGGGCATTCCCATACGGATATATGTTTTAGCGTGTAGCACATCGAGCCATTGCGAAGGTAGCCTTTTGCAAGATGAAAAACATACTAACCAATAAAAAGATATCAATTGAAACGAGAAAAAGCATGTTGAGGTGCTACATAGAACCTGTACTTTTGTATGGATGTGAAGCGTGGACAATGAGCAGTAAAGCTGAAAAACAGCTGGTAGCTTGTGGAAATGTGGTTTCTGAGGAAAATGCAAAAGATACCATGGACAAACAGACAAACCAATGAACAAGTCCTTCAAGAAACAAATGAAGATTCGTTCACTGGTTAGAGTCATTAGACGTAGACAGTATAAACATTTTGGGCATGTTATGACAAGAAATGAATTGGAGAAGTTTGTGACAACTGGCAAGATCTAAAGGAAGAGACCAAGGGAAAGACCGAGAAGTAAATACTTGGATGGCTTGGCCACGTGGCATGGTCGAGACAGGAACACGGAGCTGATCCACGACTCTGGTGATCGAGTGAGATGGCAGAACATGACCGCCCACGCTTATCGGCATGGCACACGATGGATGGATGATGGATGGATGGATGGATGGATGGACATCGAGCCTGTCTACAATCGTGGATAAGGCTCGGATGTATCGCATACATACTTTTGGTTTGTCCCTTGTGCATCCCAGTATCATCTGTATAGCTTCATTCTGTAGGCCTTCTAGATTCACCAGTTGACAGCGCGTGAGGACGGACAGGTGATAGGAGGCAGGGGCACCGAGAGAGTTAGATCCTTGAATTGCTGAACTTTTGATGGAAC
>JACEFZ010024316.1:0-122500 GCA_014155875.1 Cepaea nemoralis | reverse complement strand
GGCGAAGAATCAACCAGCGAAGAATTCCAACACTAATAGTACCGACATTCCTCGGAGTAGTGAGGTGTCGGCTAGATCCACAGGTCAATCCGGGGACCATTTTCTCCTGGCCATGACGATTTATCTGTTCTTCCAGACCGGAAAACATGGCGACTGGACAGATCATGGGACAAGAGGCAGCTGCAGACCGAGAGAAATTATGCTGGGTGGACCGAGACTGTAAAATGGAGGAATATCGTCTACAGAGTTGATACAGAACACCAAGAACATGTATCTGTGGGGAGATATGAATGGCCACGCCAGCCGGCAGGGAGCTTCATGATAATGATGATTCTGACAGTAAAAGGGTTTTGTTCTGATAATGATGATTCTGACAGTAAAAGGGTTTTGTTCTGCATGTTATGGATAACTCCAGACACCCAAACATCTGCTAAGTCGAGAGCACAACTATCTGCAGAAAAAAGAATGCCGACTGGTTTCTGGGACGCCGTTCTCTTTTCGAAGGAGTATCTGCCAGCGACATCACTGTTCAAAGATATTGGTCTGCATTTTTACTGACCTATCTACAAACAAAAATGTTGTGTTTCAAAAACATAAAATAGCTTGCAAATATTCATTTGTTTCAAGACGATGCGCCCACTCACAGAGTAGAGCCGCAGTAGAGCAGTGGTTAGCAAGTTTCTCAGCCTGTCCGATGGTTATGTATTGGAACCCTCGTACGAGACGGGGATTATTTAGAACCTCACCTGGGCTTCCAGACCAACCCAGCCTAAAGTAGGTACTAGGACTTTCCTGGGAAATGAAGGCGGCCGGCTTGCTATCGCCCACGTCACTGACAGACTGCTGATCTGTCTAAAATCACGGGACTATCACAATATTCAGTACACATGCGCCATGGCATGAAAAGGGGCCCTATACTTCAGGGGCTTAACTGACTCAGTTCCAAAAACAAAGTAGGTTCGGACCAAACATGGTACGCAATCAAATTAACAAATATTATAATGTACATTTCCGTTCACCGAGCATTGAAATTGCGGAAGATACCAGAAAAAAAAATAAATATCACGATAACCCTACTAAGGCGATATATCGTCCTTCCGTTCAAACGGGAGGTCACATTTGCTGAATTAGTATCCTTCGGTATTGAAACATTTAAAGATGTTTCCTAACCGCCATCGAGCCACCGAAAGGTGGCGAGAACACGACAGAAACGCTGAACTGGTGGACAGAGTGCTTGAAAAGCAACCAGCAGTCCATCTTATCAACAACACAGAAGACAGATGTGTGTGGAGATGCATGATCGTCTGCGTCACTCCACATGACACAAAATACTGATGATGATGATGACCATGATGATATTTATATTTTTTACTATTATGATTAACCAAGAAGACGGTGGAGACATAATACATGTACAGACCTACAAGCACTTGGAATCAACGACTGGCAAGAGAAGGTCCACCAGAGAGACGAATGGAGACGGATTGTATTTGCAGCAAAGAACCTCAATGGCTCGGAAAGCTGAAGAAGAAGAAAATGATTAACCAAAATCTGCCGAACGCTAGCATAACAAATCAATAACATCACATCAAAATAGCCCCATAAAAGTGAGAATTATATCTAGTGGGCTTTTAAAAGTTCATAGAGAAATATAAATACGGCATCAGGAGCCGTGACTTGCCCCGGTGTGAACAACACGGCATTAGACAGAAGAAAATAACCAGACAGCACAAAATAACTTTATCCGACAAACAAGAGCGGAACCAAGAAAACCAGTATGAATTAGGACTAACAATCCACACAATCACGGATCTCAACAATAACCGACGCCGAGGAAGGAGGTTAGACGAGACCGAATTTGAATTTTTTCCCGAAAATTGGAATTGGGATTAGAATAGTGACTTTCCACATGTCATCGTTAAACCAATGTCATATTGTGGTAGTCCACGTAGCGAGTAGACGCCGTTTAAACAAAAGATATGACCTACATGACATGGCATGTGAAATACTTGAGAACAACTGGTGACTTTACTAGAACATGTTATGAGCCGGTAGAAGGTCCGTTGTAGAACATGACAATAGCTGTTGCCTTCAATATACAAGATATTGTCAAATAGCAGGTCCGTTGTGGAACATGACAATAACTGTTGCATTCACTATAAAAGATATTGTCAAATAGCAGTTCCGTTGTAGAACATGACAATAGCTGTTGCATTCACTATAAAAGATACTGTCACATAGCAGTTCCGCTGTAGAACATGACAATAGCTGTTGCATTCACTATAAAAGATACTGTCACATAGCAGTTCCGTTGTAGAACATGACAATAGCTGTTGCATTCACTATAAAAGATACTGTCACATAGCAGTTCCGTTGTAGAACATGACAATAGCTGTTGCATTCACTATACAAGATATTGTCACATTGCAGGTCCGTTGAAGAATATGAGATGAACTGCTGACCTCAATAGAACAGATAATCATCAGGTTGCAGGTTCGTACTAGAACATGAGAAGAACTAGTGACTTAATTAGAACAGATCATTATGCAGGAGGTCGATTGCTGAACATGAGAACTAATGTTGCCTTGAATAGACCAGATCATCATTAGGTTGCAGAACATTAGCACAACTGTTGACTTCATTAGCAGGTCCGCTAAAGAACACGACAAACACTGGTGATTTCACTAGAGAAGATCATATAAGGGGCGTTCATTTGAAATCCGTTCGTGCCTCACAGAGCGTAATTGTGTACGTTGAACATGATCATGTCATAGTCATGTGATAAGTATTGACCAATGAATAAAAGAGCAAGTTCTTATCGTCTCATGATGCATAGGTTCTGTTTCTGACCGTTGAGAAAACGGCCGGGTTGATCCAAAATCCGTCCAAAGAAGCTCAAAGAGCGGTGATTCAGTTTCTTTCATTTAAAGGATGTCGACCAGTGGACACTCATCGAAGAATGCAGGCAGCGTACAGCAACAACAGTGACAGACTGGGCACGAATGTTTCGGAAAGGACGTCAGTTCACGACAGATCTTAGACGGCTGGGTCAAGCTAATATTGTTGCAACAGAAAAAAAAAACATCGCCAAAATTGATGCAGCAGTACAGATGAACCGTTGTCGTTGTCGCTAGCGAAAGAAATTTATGTGTCAATTGGGACAATTCAAAATGTCGTTCGTAAGAAACTGCAATATCAGTGGGTACCACGGATGTTGACCAACCACTAAAAAGAGGAACGCATGGGATGGCGTTTGAACAATTTGCTGCGTTACAGTGTGGAGGGTGATGAATTTCTCTTCCGCATAGTGGTAGGCGATGAATCATGGTATCACCACTTTGAGCCGAGCAGCAAAAGAGAGAGCATGCAATGAAAGCATGCTGGATCACCAAAAGCCAAAACATATTTAAGTTACAGGTTTCAGCTGGTAAGGTTATGCTGAGCGCATTTTTTTTACCATGAAGGGCTATTGTTGGCCGACTTTAAAAGACCCGGTGTCAACATCAACTCTACCCACTACTTGCAAACACCTGGCAAGCTGCAAACAGCCATTAATAATAAACGACATGGGATGCTTTCTCGCGGTGTGATTTTGTTGCACGATATTTCTCGTCCACATGTCGCAAAGATTGTGCAAGAAGCATTAGCAAGGAAGAAGTGGGAAATTCTGCAACATGCAGCCTATTGTCCTGATTTGTCACCATGTGATTTTCATTTGTTCAGACCTCTAAAAAAGCTCTCAGTGGGCAACGATTTCACACAGATGCAGACGTAATGAAAGCGGTAAACACTTGGTTCAGTGAGCAACGACAATAATTTTTTTTTGCGGACGGCATTCGCCGCCTACCTAAGCAATGGGATGCTTATCTGAATGCCTACGGCGACTTCTTCTGACCAACCCATGGTGCATAATTCATTCAAAATGAATGCTTTGTTTAATTCTACCACACCTGTTAATGGTTCTTTCATGGTTTTGTAATAAAGCCATTGTAACGGGTTTCAAATGAACGCCCCTAATAATTATGTAGTAGATTCGTGGTAGAACATGAGAAGAGATGCTGATTTCATTAGACCAGATCTTTATCATGTGGCAGATCCTCTCTAGTACATGAAATACTTTATTAATTTCATCACAACACATTTTTATCATGAAGTAGGTCCGCTCTAGAACACGAAAAAAAAAAACACGTTGATTTCACTCGAGAAGATAATAATCGTATAGCAGTTCCGCGGTAGAACATGAGAAGAACTGTTGATTTCATTAGATAATATGACCACTAAAAGAACGAAAACATACAAATACCTGGGTACAATCTTCAACTGCTCTAACATCATAAGGGAAGAAATACAAACTAGAATCAACTCTGGAAATAAGATATACTATGCACTACAACATCTACTAAAATCAAAGGCGCTATCTCGTAACACCACAATCACAATATATAAAACACTGATCAGACCAGTTGTGCTGTATGGCTCTGAAACCTGGAGTACAACGAAAGGAGACGAAGCCTTGTTACAAACCTTTGAGAACAAAATTTTAAGACGCATCTTTGGACCCATTAGGGATACACAAAGTGGAGAGTGGAAAAGAAGAAGTAACAAAGACATTTATGATCTGTTTAAGTCCCCGCTAATCACTGGTATCATGAAGGCTAATAGACTACAATGGCTGGGGCATACAGAAAGAATGGAAGTTAATAGGGAAACAAAACTCGCTTACACTCAGGAAATAAATGACCGTAGACCCCGAGATTGTCTACAACAATTAGTAGACGCTGTGGTTGTACACAGTGAGCAGCTGGCGTTGGAATTAAATTGTAGGAAGACACAGGTTATGGTCGTCACTAGGAAGAACGAAGTACCACAATGTAATATACAAGTAAATGGGAATATTCTTCAACAAGTGAATCGGTTCAATTATCTCGGAACAGTCATAACATCTGATGGCAGATGCCTTGAAGAGATTAGAACAAGAATCGCCATTGCGAAAGTAGCCTTTAGCAAGATGAAAAACATTCTGACCAATAAAATGATGTCAATTGAAACGAGAAAAAGAGTGTTGAGGGGATACATAGAGCCTGTTCTTTTGTATGGATGTGAAACTTGGACAATGTGCAGTCAAGCAGAAAAACATCTGATGGCTGCAGAAATGTGGTTTCTGAGGAAAATGCAAAGAATACCATGGACAGATAGAAAAACCAATGACCAAGTACTACAAGAGACAAATGAAAATCGTAGATTGATTAGAGAAATTAGACGTAGACAGTCAAAATTTTTTGGACACGTTATGAGAAGAAATGGACTGGAGAACTTAGTGACAGCTGGCAAGATCGAAGGGAACAGACCAAGAGGAAGACCGAGAGGAAAATACCTGGATGGCTTGGCCACATGGCATGGACGAGACAGGAACACTGAGCTGATCCACGACTCTGGTGATCGAGTGAAATGGCGAATCATGACCGCCCACGCTTTCCGGCATGGCACATGATTGATTGATTGATTGAGACCCCGAGGTAGACCAAGAAGGCGGTGGAGAGATAATACATGTACAGACCTACAAGCACTTGGAATCAACGACTGGCAAGAGAAGGTCCACCAGAGAGACGAATGGAGACAGATTGTATTTGCAGCAAAGAACCTCAATGGCTCGGAACGCTGAAGAAGAAGAAGAAATCCTTATCGGGTGGTAGGTCCGTGGTAGAAGATGTGAAGAACTGTTAATTTCATTAGAACATATATTTATCATGTAGTAGGTCCACTATAGAACATGAAAAAACGGTTGATTTCACTAGAGAAGATCATAATCGTCTATCAGTTCCGTGGTAGAACATGACAAGAACTGCTGATTTCATTAGAAAATATCTTAATCGGGTGGTAGGACGGTTGTAGAACATGAGAAGAACTGTTAATTTCATTAGAACAGATCTTTATCAGGTGGCATGTCCACCCTAGAACATGAAACAAATGCTATTAATGTCATTAGAACAGATCTTTATCAGGTGGCATGTCCACCCTAGAACATGGAACAAATGCTATTAATGGCATTAGAACAGATCTTTATCAGGTGGCATGTCCACCCTAGAACATGGAACAAATGCTATTAATGTCATTAGAACAGATCTTTATCGTGTAACTTGTCCACTCTAGAACATGGAACAAATGCTATTAATGTCATTAGAACAGATCTTTATCAGGTGGCATGTCCACCCTAGAACATGGAACAAATGCTATTAATGTCATTAGAACAGATCATTATCAGGTGGCATGTCCACCCTAGAACATGGAACAAATGCTATTAATGTCATTAGAACAGATCTTTATCAGGTGGCATGTCCACCCTAGAACATGGAACAAATGCTATTAATGTCATTAGAACAGATCTTTATCAGGTGGCATGTCCACCCTAGAACAAGGAACAAATGCTATTAATGTCATTAGAACAGATCTTTATCATGTAACTTGTCCACTCTAGAACATGGAACAAATGCTATTAATGTCATTAGAACAGATCTTTATCAAGTGGCATGTCCACCCTAGAACATGGAACAAATGCTATTAATGTCATTAGAACAGATCATTATCAGGTGGCATGTCCACCCTAGCACATGAAACAAATGCTATTAATGTCATTAGAACAGATCTTTATCAGGTGGCATGTCCACCCTAGAACACGGAACAAATGCTATTAATGTCATTAGAACAGATCTTTATCAGGTGGCATGTCCACCCTAGAACATGGAACAAATGCTATTAATGTCATTAGAACAGATCTTTATCAGGTGGCATGTCCACCATAGAACATGAAACAAATGCTATTAATGTCATTAGAACAGATCTTTATCATGTATCTTGTCCACTCTAGAACATGAAAACAACTGTTGATGTCACTAGAAAAAAGTCATTATCATGTAGCAGTTCCGTGGTAGAACATGAGAAGAACTGCTGATTTCATTAGAACAGATCTTTACCACGTAGAAGGTCCCCTTCTTGAAAGAGAACTTGAGAAGACTTGAATATGGTCATGTAGCAGATCGGTTTCAGAAGTTTGCTTTCATTACATCCCGACTCCCATACTTGACCAGTTGTCCTGTTTCATCCACGTTCACATCCAGTGAGTCTTTAAACACTTCTGCCCAGGATTGTGGTGATCAGTCTCTGACTCCACGTCCAGGGACAATGCTCCCTATTACTCGTATCTTTAAATACGAGGATTTTTGATTGATTGATTGATTTAAATACGAGGAGCAAACAACAACATCGAAAAGTGGAAGAGATCAGCTTTTCAAGAACGCAATCTCAAGTGATGGAATGGACGTTGCTGTTGAAAGACTTCGTCAGCTCATACAAACACAAAGACACTGGTGCAACTATATTAAAAAGGTAATGAAAAGAAACTATAACTCCGATTTGAAGTGTAATGACGGGACGGAAAGCATGTATCAGCTCTAAGTTGTGACGACGAGAAATGAAATAATTTGAAATGCAATAAAGCTGTGCACATTCAATGACCAAAGCAGCAAAATGGAATTTGTCGCTAAAGGCTTCGTCAGCACACTAACAACAAACACACACTGACACAATTGCATGAAAAATTCTACAAGAAAAAAGTGTATTTCCTTGTTGTGGATTGGGCGTGTGCGTGTTGAAATCCGCGTACATGATGACAACAAAGCGGCTGGACCGGAAATGTGGCTATGGCGGGTAAGAGGGGGTCAAGGGGCTAACTTATCACAACGATCAGATAGAATTTATCTAGACGATCAAATAGAACTTATCAAGACGATCAGTCAGGAATTTATCAAGACGATCAATTAGTACCTATCAAGACAATCAGTGTGGAACTTATTGGGGCGATCAGTGTGGAACCTGTCAAAACGATCATATAGAACTTATCCAGACGATCACATAGCACTTTTTCAGACGATCAGATAGAACTAGTCCAGACGATCAGGTAGAACTCGTCCAGACGATCAGATAAAACTTAATACAATCAGATAGAATTTATCCAGACGATCAGATATAATTTATCCAAACGATCAGATAGAACTTATCAAGACGATCAGTGTAGAACTTATCGAGACGATCAACGGCGGATGGTGATACTTAACTAAAACATAGGACAGATGGTTGCGAGGGAGCGTGATCTCTGAGCCGTTCGGCATGGAATGTGATGATGATATACTAGAAAGAATTAACACTGCCAGAGGGACATGTTAAACTCACAAATGACACGCATACATTATTAATTACATGTCAAACAAGGCTAATCGAGTGAGGGCAAGAACAAGGAGTGACATTGCACGCCCGAGACAACAGAATACACAGACATATTAATTCTGTTTGAGTTATGTCTGTTGTAAGATTGTATCATAGACAGTTATTAAATAGCTGAGTGATATAACCAGCTAGCAAACAGCTAGGTATCATAGACAGGTAGTAAATAGCTGGGTACTATAGGCAGCTGGTAAATTATTTACGATCATAGACAGCTGACAAAGTGTACAGTTAGTAATGGTTAAGCCGAACGTTACAATTACGGTGTCGTCTTGATCACAACCTGCAGGTAACATCCAAGAGATTGCAACTTGCGATTAGAATCGATCTGTGGAGAGTACAACCACAAAACACGGAGTCGAGGATTAGAATTACAGTTTACATTTCCACAGATTTAAGAAGGGTTCTAGAAAATCATTATTACCATTATCAAGTTTAGCGTGGCATTAAAGCATACAAGACTGGCCAGCCTCGCGCTCTGAAGCTTATGGGTTCGATTGCTGACTCAGTCATTCCGTTCACGGAAACTCCTGGGAGTCGTCGCTGCTGCTACCGATTTCATGCTTGCTTGCGTTCGCTTGCTGTGAACTCCGACGAGAAGTCATATATGTCGGATGAAGACATAACATCCTGTTGTCCAACATCGTGTGATGTCATACCGGACTGGGGTTTCCTTGAGTATCCGTTGTCCCATGTCTGGCTTATTGGTGTGCAGACTGGTGGTTCCTCGCCGTGCAGGCAGATACTCTCCGACTTTGGAAGAATCAGCGATCCTACTACGTTAGCTAGGACTCCGAAGGGACCTGTTGCCCAGGACGCATGACTAGGACGTGTTAGTAGGTCTTGGCCAGAATAGAACCTGGCCCTAGTGCCTTGAAACACCTCTGCGTCCCACTGAGTTCATGCTGTGTGCGACAACAACCCGGTGCAACGAAGTGGATCTTACGTGTTTAAACCCCCTCTTTCAGTCTGGAAAATAGTGAGGTACACATGATGTTTGGTTGGTTCGTTGGCTGTGAATAGTGTGAATGTTCTAGCTTTTAACTCTTTATGACTGATGCATTTTCGTTAAGGTGGCGTTGAGTTCAGTTGCGCTGAGTTAAGAACCGACATCACAGCACACGGGATATTCCCATACGAGATCCGTTCCCAAGTTCAACAACCAGGGAAGAGTCCCAATAGTAATGGTACGGTGGTAGTTTGATTATGTGTCCATCTTGTCTGTCCTCTGAGTACTGAGCGTCGGCCAAAACCTCTGGTCACATCCTGCTGTACCATTCTCGCCAGGCCATGGTGTATCTTTCTTTCACGCAACACACATGATCATAAAGGCCCTTGACCACGTCTGTCCTATCGCTGACCAATACATTCATATGATCTAAGCGTGGCAGAAGGAATGCTTCTGTCGGTGCCAGATTGATGTAGGGACTCATCTCCCAAGGGAATGCTTCTGTCGGAGCCAGGTTGGTGTAGGGACACACCTCCCGAGGGAATGCTTCTGTCGGAGCCAGGTTGGTGATGGGGCACATCTCCCGAGGGAATGCTTCTGTCGGAGCCAGGTTGGTGCAGGGATGCATCTCCCGAGCAGCCACCAAAGAATGACTTCTGCAGGGACTATGCTACGTGGCTCTCATTCGCCTCTCCCGACCCAGACCTCAGTGGGGTGTGCAAACCCGATGCTGGAACTACACATCGGAAGAGCGCCACATTAGAATGTAACAAAGCCACGATTCAACATAGCAATGACAGACTTGCGAACAGTATCTGCAGACACTATTGTCAAAGAGCCGCATGTAGGCAGATAGAGAAGAGAGGAGTAGAACTAAGGAATAGGACTAAGACAAGATAGAGATAACATCCCTATCTAGGGAATAGGGAATAGAAGGGACAGAAGCAGTAGTGAGAACTGGACACACACGTGTCATAAAAGGGGACATGGTAGGACATAATCAGGAGTTACCCAGAATAGAGTGGGGAAACCATTACCACGGGGAGTATCCATTAATAGTGGTAACTCTAGAAGAGTAACCTATTGACAAGCCACTAAACGCGTGCTGGAATACCGAGCACGCAAACCTGCTGACGCACGAAGGGTCACCGGCTCGTGGCTGGACACGCCACGAAAGTCAAGCAGACGGGGACAAGACAGCGTAGGAGACAGATCGTAGTATTCGCTCTGAATACTGTGTTGTTTATAGGACAGTAGAAATAGTGGTGACTTAGGCTTAGATTAATACAGTAGATATTACCATAGATAACGTCATAACGTAATATTGTCATGATGTATATGATCCATGTGGTTATCAGCTCTCGGAGCTATTGTGTAACTAGTCCAGAATAAATTTATATCCTTTTGTACGACGTACGAGTTATCATTCGTGTGGTGCAAAAGAAGAATCCATGTGTGCCTGTCAAAGCTAGGTTGCTGACAGACAGGATTATATTTGGTGTGATAAGGTGGGGCTTGAACCACGTTCAAGCAATTATTTTGAACCATTAACCGACATAAATAGCAGATTATATTTAATCCATATTTAAGTGTCAGGATTATTTGTGAACCATCAACCCACTATAAGTATTAGGATTATATTTGGTGTGAACTTGTAAGATTGTGATTTACCCAAACCACGATTGTGCTATTATTATCGATTATTGGGGTCTTAAAATTGACCTGTGAAAATGACGCACCGCGCTCACATTGAAATGTTTTGAAAGCATCGTTTAAGAGCAGTGCGATCATTATTTTGTGTATTTGTATTTCATGATTATGATTCACTCGGTAAGAATACCCACAAGAATTATGTTGGGATTATTCTGCTTATTTTGATTATTTTCATTATTTTGATAATTATTTTTGAAGATCTTATATCTGATATTTTATTTCGATTATTCAGCGAACTTACCCACGAAATAGTACAATATCATAAGTACAGTTAGTACAGGGAAAATTAGACTAGTGTGCAGATTACGATCAGAAAATATAGCTCAGTCAGAGACAGCAGAAAGCGAAGACAAGACGACATAGACCAACATTTGACGATTCATTGACGATTCATTCATTCAATCATATCATTCATATCAATCATATCACATTTGTGTTTTTCATATCGTAGAGATTGGGAGACTTAAGTTATTTACTATCTTGTATTTTGTAACACATGCAATGTATTAATTGTTGCTGCTCTACGGAACAGGAACATCGATCGTAGTAGCGAGCCGATCTATCTTGTGTACGAGAAAGAGGTGTGACATCCCAAGTGGCCGAATTGTCATAAAATCAGATGAGTATCTTTACATGTTTTGATGATCTCAATTAATGAACGCATCTTGTTTTTTGATTGCGATACTGTAAATTTTCATACTTATTGATTGTAAAGTTAGTTACTAGCACCATTTGTGTGTGAACTTAAATTTATACAATATCAACACTATGGGAATTTATCCAGGCGGGGAAAGAACTAGGCCATAGCGGGGATAAATTAGAACAATGGGCTAAGAAGGAATACAAAGAATACATAGATAGGAAGACAGTGATTGAGAAGGAAGAAAGAGATGAACGGGCGCGTGAAAGACAACACCAGAAAGAAATGTTAGAAGTAGGAGAAACCACCAAACAAAAACAAACAGAATTAGAGCAAGCCACCAAACAAAAACAAATGGAATTAGACTCACAGACACAGTTAAGAATGAAAGAAATGGAGATTGATTCGCATGTTCAGATAGCTACCACTAAGCAAAAGAGTCAGGAGGAGCAGAACAAATTTACTAAGTATAAAGGCATCGTGAAGCCCTACTGCCAAGGAGATTCCATCTCCGCCTGGACCGAGAATATCGAGTTCCAGCTTAAATTTCAAAAAGTTCCTTTGGAAGATTGGGCGATGATCTATATGAGGAATCTCTCTGGTGAGCCCTTGAAAGTAATTGAATCAATTCCAGCAGATTTAAGAACTAACTACCAATATATTACATGATAGAATTATGCAGCATTTTTTACTCGATGCTCCTGGATATCAGATCCAGTATTCTCAAATTAAACCAAAATCGAACGAAACGTTCATCGATTATGTGTCCAACGTTCAAAGTGTCTTCAGTAAATGGCTTAAGGCAGCGAAAATAGGGAAAAGTTTTGATAAGCTACAAGACTTAATGATCATGGACAAAGTTATATCTACGGTTCCATCTCCCTTCGCTAAGTTCCTGCAACAAGCAGACATTGAGTCACTGGAACAATTGGAAAAACGAGGTTCGGCTTATTTCTCGTCGAACAGAGACGTTTTTAAATCATCCATAAATGAATCTGAAATTGCGGCTTTTGCCAAAAACCAGCCTAGAAAATCTTTCAATCAGAAATCTTACCAGAAGAAAGATAGGCAAGACCAAAAGCCACCTCTATGTATGTACTGTCATTTAAATCACCAACAATATTCTATGTGTGACAAGAACCCGTCATACCCTGCACATCTCGAAATGATGATTAAAAAGCAGGAGAGCAAAAGAAGTGCATACAAGCGTGCAGTCAAATGTTTTTTTTTTTGTTCCTCGTACGGGCATTATAGCTCTAGATGTTTGGGTCGTCAGAGAATGAAAGCCAGCAATGCTGTACTGATTGACACATCTTCCGATAGTGGCAGTGAAACTGAGTGTGAGAATGAGAATGTGTTACCTTTCAATGACTGTGAGGATGTGGCTGCTGTTACAGATATTTTAAACTTTGAGAGATGTGAAACTTGTCACCAGTTCCATACGGACGGAAAACTTAAATGTGGGCACATTGTACCATTCTCTAGTGAGAATGCGAACGCAGCTATAGCCTCCAGAGGCAATCTAATGTTCCACGATGCACTGGTCAATGATTATCCATGCCAATGTTTACTGGATAGTGGGAGTACTTTAATCGGGTTAAGGAAAGAACTAGCGAACCCAGAGGATTATACGGGCGGTTTTGTGAAATGTCGTACCTTTTCAGGTAATATTGAGAAATACCCACTGGCAAAAGCCCGTATAAGCACCCCGTTTCTTTCCGGCACATTTACATGCGCTATTTTACAAAACCCATGTACTGACCTGATTCTTGGCTGCCTACCAGGGTTAAAACACTGCACTGCTGATGAAATATTAGCCTGGAAAGAAACTAACACGGCTAATGCAGTAACCAGGTCAGAGACACAGAGACATCAAGATGACCTGCAGGAGGAGATGTTACAACTTTTAACACCTAGCGGTACAATTGATAATACCACTCGACAAAATTTTATGGAGGCGCAACGCGCCGATCCAACCATTTCACCTTATCTGAAATTATTAGAAGAAAAGGCCAAAGTAACTAAAAATGCCTCATGGTATTTCAAACTCCAAAATGGAATTCTCATGCGACATTATACCACCAATAACCATGAAATTCAGCAGACGGTGTTAACTTTAAAACACTGACAAACCGTGTTAAAGATTGCACTCGACTCACCGTTTGCTGGACATTTGGCTTATAACAAAACTAGAGCCAGAATTCTAGCGCATTTCTACTGGCCAAAATTTTGTAATGATATCAAATCTTTTTGTCGTTCGTGTACCATTTGTCAACAGTTAGAGAGAAAAGGACAGATCTACCACCATTATGCCAACAAGGGTGCCAAAACCATACACCTCGAACCTGAACAGGAGGTGCTACTTCTATTACCAGATAAACGTAACTTATTGTTAACTTCATGGCAAGGGTCATTCAAAGTGGTACGAAAGATATCAGATGTCGATTATGAAATATCGATAAACCAAAAATTAAAGATATTTCATATCAACATGCTGAAGCCTTACTTTTCACGACAAGAAGAACAGATGACAGACGAACAGAATGCATCTACACCAAGCAACCAGACGACAGACGTACACAACGCAACTACTCTAGTTAGTGTGACAGAAGACGACGAGCATCGCCGATACACGTAATCAGCAAACAGAACACGCACTTCGTACCACCACAGTATTGAATCAGATAGAGGACGACAACATGGAACTACCAGTTCCAACAGTAGACATGACTACGACAAATGATAGCATACGGATAGAACCAAGACTCACAGACGAGCAAAGACGACAGATAATAGCATTATTAACGGAATACAGAGACATTTTTTCCGACAATCCAGGTAGAACTGACAGGATCGAACACTCCATTATTCTGTCTGATCACACCCCTATCAAATGCCGACCTTATTCCATCCCTCTAAGTTACAGGGAAAAACTCGACAAGGAACTCCTTAGTCTTGAGTCGAGTGGAATAATCCAAAAGTCGCAGTCAGAATATTCTTTCCCTATTGTCCTGGTCAAGAAAAAGGACTCAACGATTCGCCTCTGTGTCGATTACAGGAAATCAAACAATGTCACCAAGGTAGACGCAGAGCCAATTCCATCGTGCGAAGATCTAATTCTCAACATGTCAACTTCTAGGATCTTTTCTAAACTCGACCTAACGAAGGGATATTGGCAAGTCCCAATGTACAGACTTTCTATTCATCTGACTGCATTCTCAACACCCTTAGGTCTTTATGAGTGGCGATTCCTTCCTTTTGGCCTTCGTAATGCTCCAGCCACTTTTGTTCGACTCACTAGGGATCTTCTTCACGGAGTAACGAATACGGGGACGTATATTGACGATATATGTGTTCATACGGCAGACTGGACAACACATCTACAGAAACTGCGACATGTCATCGATAGATTGAGATTATTCGGTCTTACTGTGAAACCAACAAAAGTTGAGTTGGGTCTGGAAGAAATTGACTTCCTTGGCCATACCATCACAAGGGGCCAACTTAAAACAGATAATAAAATTGTAACTAAAATTTTAAATCTAACAATGCCAACGACCAAGAAGCAAGTTAGAAGCTTACTTGGTCTAGTAAATTAATACAACAAGTTCATACCTAATTTAGCTGAGATTACCAGCGTCTTTTCGAATGTATTGAAATCATCTGTAAAACTGAATGTAAAAGATGCAGATTTAATTGATGCATTATCAAAATTCAAACAAATGTTTAGCGTTGTACCAATATTGCGCTTACCTAATCCAAGCCTTACGTATTTTCTTCCGTACAGACGCAAGCGCTATATCCATTGCCGGCGTACTAGGCCAGTTCCATGAGGAAATCTTCCACCCAATCATTTATGTAAGCCGGAAAATTACACCTGCTGAGTCGAGGTATGGAGTCTCTGAATTAGAAGCCTTAAGCGTCATCTATTGTGTCCGTAAACTTCACCGATTCTTAGCGGGCACTCATTTTGTCATCGAAACTGATAATTCCCCTCTTACAGTTATGGAGTCTGGAGTCCACAAAAATAATAGGATCTATAGGTGGTCTTTGATTCTCCAGAACTACTCGTTCACTATTAAACATATAAAGGGAAAGATGAACTTACTGGCATACACGCTTAGCAGACCCTCTCAGATTGAGATACCTGATGTACCAGAGAGGAGCGATTCTACAGCACCTCATGCATTGACACTTTAAGTAATCTGTGTCCAGAATGTTGAATTATAGACACTTTAGTGCTCTTAGAATTGTGAATCGCCTTAAATTGACTAGCATGAACTGTGTCATGACGAGTGAGAAAGGACAGACACGTTAGGAGATTCTACGCCATCATCATATTCTATATGTAACCCGTGAGTAGGACTGTATTCAAACTTTACCCAGGATGAGAGCGTATATATCAGACATTGTCTATATGACTCTATTTCAACGAGATTCAACAGAGAACGCGACTCCAACAACACACATGGAAGTAATTAATGTAATTAATGTATAGTTAGAAATGTATGTGATATGTATCATAACATGTTTTTATGACAGTTGCATGTAATATCATAACTTTCTTAGGTGCAATAGAATTTATAAAACCATCCCCATAAAAAAATTTTTTGTTTAATAGGAAACTAGTAACATTTAAGAGTTAAACTTCATCTACACTAAGTTAGAAGTTCATATATGTCAAATCATTAGATCATACTCTTGAACTTAGTAAACACAACTTTAATCCATCATAATTTAAACACATTTTCATATAGTTTCGTTAAACGAAACATTACTTAAAATTGATACCCTCATTTAGAAGTTATACCATCATATTTAGAAACACACATTAAAGTAACTAACACATTTCACCCCATTTTATTCATTTAGTTAGATTATTTCCCTTAGTTAGCATAGCACAGCACACCAACGTAGATTAGTTTAAGTATAATAGTCATTACTCTCAGGATTGGTAGTAAACGATCCTCACAATCATGTAAATTTTTGTACAGAAATGACCGGTGCAGAAATACGGCACAGTCATTTGGCTCTAAAACTTTTGTAAACTGAGCCAACCATTTAATGGAAATATATTTTTCATTCATTTTCTTTTGTACAACAGTATTTTAATGACATAACGCCTTTTTAAACCAGTGTGGAATGAAAGCGTGAATGAAAGAAGTGTAAAAGTGAATGAGTGAATGAAATAAATACAGAGGAATGAGACATTTTGCGGATTGTTTGCCGCACAACACGAGTTTTTGTAATTCGTCCGTGTCAATTTGTGTAACACAATGTGTTGTTCATTTTTTATCAGTGTTGTTGCCATACTTACATTATAGAGATAGGAAACATATTTTAAGCTTCCTAAACCGGCCAAGTAGTCATAAATCAGCCTTACACACTCGTTTGTGACTACAATAAACCGTTTTATGGCGCTTGAAAGATAACATACATGTAAATTATAGACATACACACAAGTTGGTAATTTAAGCACACATTAGTTAAATACAAACACGCAACCAATCAGGAAAACTAACAGATAAAGATGCAGACATCATTACTTGCAAAGGGGCATAACTACTCTGAACAGGGGACACTACAGACTTTCGAAACCCTAGTTTAACACTGAAAGATTTCTTTACGAGCGGAAGCTAGATAGGTGAACATTAGCGCACAAAGCATGTTTACAAGTTGGAGTAAATATTATATGGGAGCATGAATATAATTCATGTATTGTACCCATAATAGGGACAATTCGTTTGGGTTGTCAGTTAAATTGACAATTGGAGGAGCAGGTCTATAAAGACAATGGCTTCGGGCCACACAACTCCCAAGAAGTATAATGTTAGTGTGGTGTGATAATCAATAGCCAAGTGAAGTGATACAACAGTGTGACATTGGAAAGTAGAGGTCTTGTGCTATACCCAGAACATAGTTAGCAAGCTCATGCAGCCTTTGACAAAATTAGACAGGCCTAATTTTTTAGATAACCATTTGCGTTACACCCATAAGCTAAAAGCTTGTAACGCAACACAGACGGAGGGAGAGCCTGTCAAAGAGCCGCATGTAGGCAGATAGAGAAGAGAGGAGTAGAACTAAGGAATAGGACTAAGACAGGATAGAGATAACATCCCTATCTAGGAAATAAGGAATAGAAGGGACAGAAGCAGTAGGGAGAACTGTGAACAGTTCTCCGACTGGACACACACGTGTCATAAAAGGGGACACGGTAGGACATGATCAGGAGTTACCCAGAATAGAGTGGGGAAACCATTACCACGGGGAGTATCCATTAATAGTGGTAACTCTAGAAGAGTAACCTATTGACAAGCCACTAAACGCGTGCTGGAATACCGAGCACGCAAACCTGCTGACGCACGAAGGGTCACCGGCTCGTGGCTGGACACGCCACGAAAGTCAAGCAGACGGGGACAAGACAGCGTAGGAGACAGATCGTAGTATCCGCTCTGAATACTGTGTTGTTTATAGGACAGTAGAAATAGTGGTGACTTAGATTTAGATTAATACAGTAGATATTACCATAGATAACGTCATAACGTAATATTGTCATGATGTATATGATCCATGTGGTTATCAGCTCTCGGAGCTATTGTGTAACTAGTCCAGAATAAATTTATATCCTTTTGTACGACGTACGAGTTATCATTCGTGTGGTGCAAAAGAAGAATCCATGTGTGCCTGTCAAAGCTAGGTTGCTGACAACTATCAATCTCCCAGAATTATTTTCACGAATGTATCATTAACTAAATAACTACCGGAGGTGTTTGTTCAATAGATGCGAATATGTCTAGGTGTTTGTGAGTGCCAGTATGTGTATGCGTGTGAGTGTCTCTGTGTATATGTGTGTGAATGCGAGTCTGTATGTGTGTGTATGAGTTCTACACTATGATATGGTACAACAAGAGCTGTGTCAGCTTTGCAGAACTATCAAACCATGTCAGTCTGGATAATACGTGTGTGTAGACTGTGTACATTTCTTGAAGGTACTCGCCTTGCCCATTGACTGATCCTGCCTCTGCTTCCAAGTTGTTTGAGAACCATCTAGTGCCACTGGGCATTGGTTTTATGTTTATACTTTCGTTGTATGTGTACAGCAGTACCACCACAATGTCTTGTTGTCTACAACGCTGAGACATCTGTAAGCTCATTTGTTACTGCTGTGCTGTTTGTATAACACATAAGACGATTGAGTGGTCAAGATGATAAAATGCTCGACTCGAACATCGTAAGACGTGTCACACTCGGAGTATATTGTGCATCGGAGGTAAAATAAAGCATCCTAGCTTGCACACAGCGTGGCGATTGCTCCGTCAAACGGTCGTTACAACACTTCCTTGACATTGCTCTGTGCAGACAGCAACTATGCTGGAAGTACTATAAGGTCAGTATTTGGTTACGTAATCTCTAGACGCGTTGATCTGCCGTCTGACGTCAATTGTTCACATCTTCTAATTGCTGTTAATCAACTCTTGGAACCTTTTTCTATGTCACAGTGAGCTTGTTTACCGTGTTATAATGTTTTCTGTCCCAAGTGTGACTTCTTTGTTTAATGTTTTGTCCTGTATTCCTACTTCTATAGCAGTGGTTCTCAACCTTTTTTGACCCATGAAAAACCTTTATTTATACATATTGTTGAACGCTGATGTAATGAACACTTACTGTAAGTATGATACATGTTTGAGTTGTAGCTTCTAGATTGTTTACACCAGTTTTCTAGTGGAGTTTCGTGTAAGTCACAGTAAAATGAGTCCCATAGAAAGCAACATCGTATTAAATAGAACAAATGTGGAGCATGTTAATGAATTCAAGTATCTGGCATAGATACAAATATTGGAAGCCGGTCCAGTATGGTGGTTAGGCAGGCGATCTGTAAAGACAATTTCTGTTGTTGTGATTTTTCTGTTCTCTTTTTCTGTCATTGTCCAGGTATGGCATTGGTAGTGTGACGAAACGCGTTTATCTGTCTTGGGTCGTAAAGATCCCGCACTATTTTGGCGCGTCATCGGGGGACTTTCCCAGCTAAAAATAGACTGAGGGAAGCCGATCGAGGAATTACTATCAAGAATCTTCTCGAAACACCGGAATTTGAGTGACCCGTGAGGCGGGATATCGCACTAAATTCTCGTGCAGAGAGATCTAGAAATTCTAGGCGGGGAATGACGGTTTCCCGAGAAAGTGTCTTTTTCTCAAGAAGCACTATCTTCTCGTGCGCATTGAGTTGGTACGAGGGGGGAAATTGGCTAAACCTTTCATTTACTTCTACTTTGCTCGGAGAGAGCAGACGCAGGCCTTGTGAGCCAAGTTTGTGTGGCGTCTCACCTCAACCATGATTCGGCTGACTGTTATGGAAAGGAAGCTAAGAAGCCCTTGAACAGTTCTGAAGCTGACTGGAAATCTGGGTCTTAACATTCAGGTACATATTTGTTTAAATCATTTAACTTTGTAAGTGTGTACCACACGCCATTGTTCTAACCTCATTACCTATGCGGATGTCCTTGCACACTAATTAGCAAACCGATCGATAACGCAGTTGACGGCTAATCGTGTGTTTGTTTACTGTGTGTTCGCGAATCAGCTGTTGGGAACGCAGGATGCGATGTGGGCTATATGGATGTAAATTATATTTGCCATATATTGCAAATCGTTGCATCTATTAGGTTGCTGTGGTAGAATAAAACATAGTTACTTGTGCCTGATAGAAACTTAGATTTATGTCAGTCAGTTGCTGAAGCCAGAAGAACGGTTAGAACACCAGGTAAGTTGGTAGGTGGAGATTCAGACAAAATTGTGCATAGTTACTAAGTAAAGGAAGAACGTAGTTCTGTGCCACCAGGAATGATGTAACTACTGTGTAGTAACTTAATAGTGAATTCATTGTGTGGAACACCGGATTTCTGTGGTAAGGTAAGTCTGCTTTGGTGATATATATATATGAGGTGACATTGTGTATATATATATATTAGGTCATGGCCTGTGATACTTCCTGGGGTAATTCCGAACGCCGAATAGGTCGACGCGTGATAACAATGCGTGCCGTCGCGATATAAACATGCGTTCTGAATTCTTGTCTAAGCTATCCTGTTTCTTTCATACTGGCGCTAGTGCGAGTGAATGCTAAGGTGCTGGAAGTATGGAAGGATGCAAGGAGGCTGTATGAGACAGGGGACATATAGAATATGGGGGATGTGAAAGCAAGTTATGAAAGTATAGGTTGGGAAACCAGACCAACGATGAAGTTCGGTCCGACCAAGGCTAACCCACTTGAGAGGGCGGAACTGGAACATTACCCTTGGAACATGTGGGGAACATGTATTCTCAAGAAGGCTTCTTGACTCTAAGGAAGAGTCTGATAAGAAGAGTTTGCTATAGCGTGGGCGGGTGGTCCCACCAGCAAACAGGGATGTGTACATATTGGATGTGATCATGTACTATTCCTATATCCCGAGGGATGGTATACTGATCAGTATTATGTTTCTTAATGAACATTGATGATGTTAGGAACGAGTCCAGGGACTCTTTACCTTATTGTTTAGTTCGATTAAATTAGAACTATGATAACAGCCTACTATCACTACTGACGTTAGCGACGACTGGTAGATGATTAGGGATAGGTGAGACCTACGATCAGACTCGTCATTCTGATTTCTTGCTCTGTTTGACGGGCTGTTCTGTGAGGCCAGCCGACATTACTGAATCCATGCTTTACTACTCTCCAGATAGAGATAATGCTTTAGTTATATGCATAACTACATAGCATGACTGAGGGTTGAGTAGTCATTGGTAGGATGCATGTGGACTAATGTTTGGGCCAGTATACTCTCACCGGTCGCTCTTCCTTTTCAGGAGTTTGCCTGTTGAGGAACCAGTCAACTATAATTGTCGTTGGCAGGAAACCACTTCGTGTGACATAGCGAAGGGTTCAATTCTTACTTATCACGCCAGACTCCACCACACCATGTACCCAATGTGATTCACCATGCGTGAAGGTTTGCATCAAGTAATCCAGGTGCCCTGAATGTGCACGTGTGGGAAGTGATGGTTTGTGATGGTTTGCTACGTTAGAAAATATTCTATTTCAGCCAGGAACATTTCAGCATTTTGAGCAAGCCTGCTCAAAGAAAGGAAACACCTGTCCGTATATTATTACGGTGGTTCTGCCTAAACGTGGAAATAAATGCAAGTTGCCAGGGGGAAGGGACAATTGATTATAGTCCAACCTGAATTGTTTTCCATGAAATAGATGTCTGATTCTAATAATGTACAGTCTTAGTATGAAGATTATGAGCTGTGTTCGAGTAGGACTCAGTGGCATTTCAGTTGCCATATCTGATGCTTCAAGCAGTGTTACTGTGAGGGACCATTGAATTGGTCATTGATATTCTTCAAGCAGTGTTACTGTGAGGGACCATTGAATTGGTCATTGACATTCTTCAAGCAGTGTTACTGTGAGAGACCATTGAATTGGTCATTGACATTCTTCAAGCAGGGTTACTGTGAGGGACCATTGAATTGGTCATAGACATATTCTTTAAGCTGGGTGACTGTGCTATGCTTGATGGACCATTAGATTGGTCAGTGACTACTTAGGTTCAATCGAAGTCACGAATACTTGGAGTCAAATCCAGGAGGATTGTCTTCCAGCCAGTGTTGATAGAGAACTGTGTATGAACATTGACTTAGTAGGAGTGAAAAAGATGCAGTTGGTCCAGTTGAGTGAGGTCCAGCGGTGACTCTATTGTTGGGGATCCACGCTCTGGGGACGGAGTGGTCTCCAAGGTTCTAGTCATCTCACTGGAAGGAAGCCGGGTGAATGGCGGACCGACTGGACGGGACATCTGCATCCAATCTACTTCTCAACTCCATGATGACAATATTATCTCTGATTCTGTCTCTACTCTACCTTCTGTTTGTGTAAATAGATTATTCTATCAGGATGTTCATTTCAGTTCTATATTCTCAAGGGTAGAATAAACTTTATGTCAGTTGACTTGCTCTTTGTATAATGATTGAGTGTGGTCTCGGACGATGCCTAAGTGTTCATTGTTCCACAGGAGTAGGTAGTTAGTGGGGGTCTAGAATCTGGAGGGGCTTGTAGACATAATTAACTAATATGAGATCAACCACAGAGTAAAAATGTGTATTTGCCTATCCAACCCCTGGGGTTAGAATACACGGGAGTGCAAGGGACACCAAGGGGGTGGTTCACTCTCACTACCCAATGTGAACTCGTTACAGGTAGCATAGACTTGGTGAGAAGATTGTGTTTTATAATGCTGTTTTAGTATATGTTGATACGTGTTTATTCTTTAGTATTGGTGCCATTTGTCCGATGAGTTAGTTTTCCTTATTGCATCAATTTTCGTCTCGTCTTCTAATTTGCCACTTGATGATATTATACTTCCTAAATCCTTTACTTGTTTCAGGGGGTATTCTTTTAAATGAATCTTTGTTGTTTTTTCCTCCCTTCTATGGTTATATTCATTACCTCTGTTCCACGGATGCTAATTTGCATGTCATGTTCCTTACACACTTCGTTTAGATTATTTATGTGTCAGATTAATGTAGCCATTAATTGGCAATTGAGCATGTCGCTAATTAGCATTATATTGCTTATTATCTTGCAAAATACGAAGCCATTACTAATTAACATTCTATTCAGTTTAATCTCTCGGAGCTCACTCTAAAGTCGATACTATTTAATGGTGGAGACTGGCCAATCAGCGACCTGGCTGCTGTTAGCAGATATCTGCTGAAACTGGTAAATTGTTAATTTATATTTGAAACAGCATGTTAGACCCAGGTGGATGTGCTATGAGAACTACCTGTACGCATTACACAGGTGGATATGCTATTAAAGCTGCCTCAACGTGTGATGGACAGCCGACTGTTATCTTTTGAGGTCTCATCCTTGCACTCAGAACTCAGATCCCTCCTCCACCCCACCCCCCTTTCCCCAACATATACAGCGTCTGGCGGCTATACTGCATTCAGACAATGTTGCCTCTATTCACGTTCAAATGTTTTTAAAACTATCTATTGCAACCTGATGACATGTCTCCTGCCGCTTTATGTTTACTCCAACCCGTGGAATATGTCTTTGATAGGTCCAAAGGCAACTGAAATCATGGAAAGCGGCGACATTTCTTTGATGTTTTTGAAATGTATCACGGTAACAAACTTGATTTACAGTAATGCATGTCAATTCGGGTAACGACGCAACACTTCCGTTCAACTATATGACACGTCTCTCGTAAGGGAAATTATACATTATTGAACACTGATTTTTCCGTTTGAAGATGTAATACATTTCATAATATGCACTTGCAGGTCCGCATGGCCGAATGGATAAGAACGCTTGTTCTTAAACATCCGGTATGCTGAGATAAGCGGTTCAACCCCTACACTGGACAGTTGGGCTAAAATGTTGACCTGTCGTCCTTGACTTGGGGCCGTTAATTGCAAGTACCTCTGAAGTCGGAGTGGGTTCACCTGATGGCGAGGGACACTGTTAATTGGGAAAGCTAACCCACACGCAAAATTGAGTCAGTCACTACTATAAATAGTGTGTATGAATTACGCTTGAGTTCAAAGCGGGCGGGCGCTCGCGCGCGCGCATACACACGCACACAAACACACACACAAATATGCACTTCATCTCTTACCTGTAAATCATATAAACACACATTGAGATCTGCTGTACAATATCTAAAACATTTTTTTTTGGGGGGGGGGAGGGTGGGGATATACCTAAAGATAAGGTTAGATGCTAAATCTCATTAGTTTCCCTCACTTGGTTACAGAGTTGTGGATTTGTATACAGGAGCAAATATTTGTGAACGAACTATAATAGTGCCAGGTATGTGTTGCTTGGCGAGGCCCCTCATTCTCCCGCTGTGCCTCTCGTGTCTGACCTTGTCAATTCTTACTTCCGAGTCTCTCATTCTGGCCAACGATATGGACACACTGGCCTCAAAGTTCTCCGCTTTCGACATCTCTATGAGGGCATTAATAAAAATCGGCACCATCCACGGGCTAGCCATTTGCAGGGGAAGGAGCGCCAGCAAGAGCGGAAGTCAGTAAAGGTCCCTGTTCACGGCAGTGGTGTTGGGTATACGGTGCCAGGCTCATACTTGTATAGACCTCTCGGTGGGTGATGTATGGGGTATCTAGTGCCAGGCTCATACTTGTATAGACCTCTCGGTGGGTGATGTATGGGGTATCTAGTGCCAGGCTCATACTTGTATACACCTCTCGGTGGGTGATGTATGGGGTATCTAGTGTCAGGCTCATACTTGTATAGACCTCTCGGTGGGTGATGTATGGGGTATCTAGTGCCAGGCTCATACTTGTATAGACCTCTCGGTAGGTGATGTATGGGGTATCTAGTGCCAGGCTCATACTTGTATACACCTCTCGGTGGGTGATGTATGGGGTATCTAGTGTCAGGCTCATACTTGTATAGACCTCTCGGTGGGTGATGTATGGGGTATCTAGTGCCAGGCTCATACTTGTATAGACCTCTCTGTGGGTGATGTATGGGGTATATAGTGCCAGGCTCATACTTGTATAGACCTCTCGGTGGGTGATGTATGGGGTATCTAGTGCCAGGCTCATACTTGTATAGACCTCTCGGTGGGTGATGTATGGGGTATCTAGTGCCAGGCTCATACTTGTATAGACCTCTCTGTGGGTGATGTATGGGGTATATAGTGCCAGGCTCATACTTGTATAGACCTCTCTGTGGGTGATGTATGGGTTATATAGTGCCAGGCTCATACTTGTATAGACCTCTCTGTGGGTGATGTATGGGTTATATAGTGCCAGGCTCATACTTGTATAGACCTCTCTGTGGGTGATGTATGGGGTATATAGTGCCAGGCTCATACTTGTATAGACCTCTCTGTGGGTGATGTATGGGGTATCTAGTGCCAGGCTCATACTTGTATAGACCTCTCTGTGGGTGATGTATGAGGTATATAGTGCCAGGCTCATACTTGTATAGACCTCTCTGTGGGTGATGTATGGGTTATATAGTGCCAGGCTCATACTTGTATAGACCTCTCTGTGGGTGATGTATGGGGTATATAGTGCCAGGCTCATACTTGTATAGACCTCTCTGTGGGTGATGTATGGGGTATATAGTGCCAGGCTCATACTTGTATAGACCTCTCGGTGGGTGATGTATGGGGTATCTAGTGCCAGGCTCATACTTGTATAGACCTCTCTGTGGGTGATGTATGGGGTATCTAGTGCCAGGCTCATACTTGTATAGACCTCTCTGTGGGTGATGTATGGGGTATATAGTGCCAGGCTCATACTTGTATACACCTCTCTGTGACTGGTGGGTGATGTATGGGGTATCTAGTGCCAGGTTCATACTTGTATAGACCTCTCGGCGATCGGTGGGTGATGTATGGGGTATGTAAAGGCCTCGCACCCCCCCCCCCCCCCCCCCCCTCCGCTGTGTCCTGAGTTTAGAGAAGGGAAGGAGGGATCTGCAGCAAGCTCCTCCTGCGGGTGGTACTTCAGGAACGGATCCCGTGGGCAGTTTCTATCGTCCCCCCACCCTCCGCCCACACCTCACCTCACCGACAGACACAAGCCATTGTGAGGTTTCAATCAATCTTAGCCTCAGCTTGTGGACTCACGCTTTTGAAATAAATGATTCAGAGGTCGGCCAAACAGCCATCCAAACAGCCAGCCAACCAGCTAACCAGCCAACCAACCAACCAACCAACCAACCAGCCAGCCAACCAAACACACAGTCAACCAACCAGCCAGCTAACCAGCCAACCAGCTAGCCAACCAACTAACTAACCACCCGGCCAACCAACCAGCCAGAAACCAATAAGATAGCCAGCCAACCAGCCAGCCAATCAGCCAGCCAACCAGCCAACCAGCTAGCCAACCAGCCAGCCAACCAACCAACCAGCCAACCAGCCAACCAGCTAGCCAACCAGCCAACCAGCTAGCCAACCAGCCAGCCAACCAACCAGCCAACCAGCCAGCCAACCAACCAGCCAACCAGCCAGCCAACCAGCAAACCAGCCAACCAGCCAGCCAGCCAGCCAACCAGCCAGCCAGCCAACCAGCCAACCAGCCAACAGCCAGCCAACCAGCTAACCAACCAGCCAACCAGCCAACCAGCCAACCAGCCAGCCAGCCAACCAGCCAACCAGCCAGCCAACCAGCTAACCAACCAGTCAACCAGCCAACCAGCCAACCAGCCAACCACCCAACCAACCAGCCAACCAGCCAGCCAGCTAGCCAGCCAGCCAACCAGCCAACCAGCCAACTAGCCAGCCAACCAGCCAGCCAACCAGCCAGCCAACCAACCAGCCAACCAGCCAACCAGCCAACCATCCAACCATCCAGCCAGTCAACCAGCTAGCCAACCAGCCAGCCAACCAGCCAACCAGCTAGCCAACCAGCCAGCCAACCAGACAGCCAGCAAGCCAACCAGCCAACCAGCTAGCCAACCAGCCAGCCAACCAGCCAGCCAGCCAGCGAACCAGCCAACCAGCTAGCCAACCAACTAACCAACTACCCGGCCAGCCAACCAGCCAGAAACCAATAAGATAGCCAGCCAACCAGCCAGCCAGCCCACCAATCAACCAACCAGTCAGCCAGCCAGGCAACCAACCAACCAGCCAACCATCCATCTAGCCAGCCAAGCAACCAAGCAACCAGCCAACCAGCCAACCACCCAACCAACCAGCCAACCAGCCAGCCAGCTAGCCAGCCAGCCAACCAGCCAACCAGCCAACCAGCCAACCAGCCAGCCAGCCAACCAGCCAACTAGCCAGCCAACCAGCCTGCCAACCAGCCAGCCAACCAACCAGCCAACCAGCCAACCAGCCAGCCAACCAGCCAACCAGCCAACCATCCAACCATCCAGCCAGCCAACCAGCTAGCCAACCAGCCAGCCAACCAGCCAACCAGCTAGCCAACCAGCCAGCCAACCAGACAGCCAGCCAGCCAACCAGCCAGCCAACCAGACAGCCAGCCAGCCAACCAGCCAACCAGCTAGCCAACCAGCCAACCAACCAGCCAGCCAACCAGCCAGCCAGCCAGCCAACCAGCCAACCAGCTAGCCAACCAACTAACCAACTACCCGGCCAGCCAACCAGCCAGAAACCAATAAGATAGCCAGCCAACCAGCCAGCCAGCCCACCAATCAACCAACCAGTCAGCCAGCCAGGCAACCAACCAACCAGCCAACCATCCATCTAGCCAGCCAAGCAACCAAGCAACCAGCCAACCAGCCAACCACCCAACCAACCAGCCAACCAGCCAGCCAGCTAGCCAGCCAGCCAACCAGCCAACCAGCCAACCAGCCAACCACCCAACCAACCAGCCAGCCAGCCAACCAGCCAGCCAGCCCACCAATCAACCAACCAGTCAGCCAGCCAGGCAACCAACCAACCAGCCAACCATCCATCTAGCCAGCCAAGCAACCAAGCAACCAGCCAGCCAAATAACCAGCCAGCCAACCAGTCAACCAATCAACCTACCAACCAACAATGAACAAACAAGCAGCCAACTATCAGAACAACCAACTAGCTAGTCTACCAACCAAGTAACCCAACACAGCAGACGATGAAGTGGAAAATACAATTGGAAACAAAAACTGGTGAAGTTTTCAGCGCCAGAGGACGCAGATATTTGCGGCCAGAATAACTATCATACATATCCAGCCTTTCTGTTGGGAATAACTAAGCACCGATGAATTAATTCTGAAAACAAAACATAATGTATTAATGCAATTTTATTAGCTATATTATTTAAAGTATTTAACCGACCTGTGAGTCTTAGTTAGATGTTAATGAGCTACCGTATGACAGTACACGGCGCCACCTGCTTCTGTTGGCGCCGAATGTTGAGCGGTGCTCACCAAATTCGTCACCTTATATTGTGCCAACGGCTTCGGGCGGAGGGGCGCAACTAGGAGAGTACAAGCCTTACCCTGGAGCGAGACCCTGACGCAACCTAAACACTAAATGTCATGGCAGGGCAGACCAGGTCCTAAGCCTTGGTCGGCAACTGGTCTAGGACAGTGGTTCTCAACCGGTGAGGAATTCCTCCCCCCCCCCAGACCAGGGGGGAATTTTTGGGTTTCCAGGGGGGGGGGAGGATGAAGACCATTTCAAGATCCCGTTAATACAAGAACCGATTACTTGATATTGTTTTACCCTTCATACTTTACAGTTAAGTAAGTCTCATCCTTCTAAAATTCATTTTATAAAGTCAGTAGACCCACAAATCATGTATTATTTGGATGTCTAGACTTGTTTTAGTATGTGCTATTAAATTTACCTTACATTTTTACGTATACTGTATAGGGGTGGGGGATTTTTAGATAGGGAATATGAAGGGGGGGGGTGACGTTCTGAAAATACAGTGAAAGGGGGGCACGGGCCAAATTTTTGATAGGAAGGGGGGGGGGAATGACGATCTGAAAATATGGTGAAGGGGGCACGGGCCAAAAAAGGTTGAGAACCACTGGTCTAGCATGAATTCTCCGGCAGGCGGACAGTTAGATCATCGCTCTGCTGATTCGTCATCTTCTGCAGCTTGTCTAGTTTTACAAATATTGGTGGTACCTTTCCTGCTTCTATGTAGTCGACTAGGCAGGCCTAGAGAGGGATCATGCTGCATGAGCAACACACAGTCTCTACACTTCCAGAGTTAGTGCAATGTAGAGATATAACTCTATTATTGGTATTTTGTATCACAATGTAACAAACTATCGGCTGTTGCGACAACAGGTGCCTGTGAGTGAGGCATTTAACCGATAGTTATCATCTGTCAGTACTCCAGTCACACTAGCAATCTCGCATACTGCGTTGGAAACACAGATGCGGGCGATTTGGAAACAGGCCGCCTTGCCCTGATTTCATACAGGTATGAACGCCGGCTAGAATTACAATGGCAAACTACTGAACGTTAACTCACCACGACATCACGAACAGCCAAACATTGCTGGGACTGACTGCGACGTCCTGTAAAGGATGTGCAACTAGCTTTTTAACGCCAGGTAGAAATGGTCAGATAACTGTCAGGGCGATGAACTTAAAATTATATGTGACAGGACATACTAAGATTAGAACTTGGATGGACTCTCTTCGTCATAAAGGAAGACACTTGGGAATTATGCCAGAGGCAAAATAATACTGCGCACTACTTACTGGAGTGAAGGAAATAGAATTACTAATAAGATCGCCGATAGAATATGTGTCCCACTGCAATTTGCATATATGTATGGCAGAAACACTATCGCGGATTACTGGCTGCAGTGAGATGCGGGAAAGGCGCTAAATAATATATAAGTAGCAGTAACCTCTGTATAAGGCGATATGTATGGGACGTTTGATATGATATTTTAAGGACTATATAATCTAACATTAAAGTTATGCTTATTTCACAGTAGATGAAAATCATTATAAAGATTTACAATTTTATGAGAGACAGAATTGAATTATATGTACATAATAAAATAATATACAATTATACACAATAAATGGAGGTCGGCCGAGTGGATAAGGGCATTCGTTCTGTAACATCCGGTAAGCTGATGCCGAGGTGGCAGGTTCGGTCGCTTAAGTCGGCTGAGTTTATGTGGTCGCTTATATAGTCATGAATAGTTTTCACTCTAAACATTCTAGGGCTGAATCGTCGTGTAACCCTAGTTTACAACAGTGAACATTACAAGCATACCCCATTACAAGATCTACTATACTGTCTGTGTGCACTTGTGTATGCTTTCCCTTTTATATGCATACGTATATTAATAAAGAAAAATTGGCCAAAACTTTACAATAGTTTGCGTTAGGAACTTAGGCGAGACATAAATTAATGTTTACTGTAATTAAAAGGGTAGTTTTGCAGTCACCTACTTGGCGTGCAACCGTGTTATTTACAATTAGCGTGTAAAAGTTGGACGTAAAGACGGTTTTAACTATCTGAAGTTCGTTGGAAACTTGTTGGGCCGTTTCTTGTAGAGCAGATATACGGATTAAAATGGTTGACGTTTGCTATTGAACAAAATTCAATCTTTGTTAAACATTCATTACGGTGTGCGCTTGAAAAATAATCCTATGTGAAGTTAATCGATTCATTGTGGAAATGTGTATAGGTCAAGAAATGTGCTGTTTCATTGTGAAAATGTTCACCATGTGGTTTAGTTGGGTATTGTGTCGCGTTGCCATTCTTAGTTGCCACACGTCACTTGATATGGTACGCAGTTTGGACCAAACAAAATGGGAACTATGTAACGAATCGTACATTTCTTAACTGGGATATCTTCACTGTTTAAGATAAATTTGTCCGATTTGTATGTTCTGATAACTTTTGCGTTTATTTTCCACATAATATGCAATTGTTTGATTACAACAATTACTTCAAGTTCCGTCCCTACAATGAAAGTTAGATGCAAATTATATACAGCAAGTTTCTTACTTTCACACTCGTGGTTCATTCCAACAGATTCATGTTAGACCACTTCTTTCATTGTGCCACCCTACTTGTATCACCGCCCACCACTTGTATCATTGTGTCATCCTGCTTGTATCACCGCCCACCACTTGTATCATTGTGTCACCCTACTTGTATCACCGCCCACCACTTGTATCATTGTGTCATCCTACTTGTATCACCGCCCACCACTTGTATCATTGTGTCACCCTACTTGTATCACCGCCCACCACTTGTATCATTGTGTCATCCTACTTGTATCACCGCCCACCACTTGTATCATTGTATCACCATACTTGTATCACCGCCCACCACTTGTATCATTGTGTCACCCTACTTGTATCATCGCCCACCACTTGTATCATTGTATCAACCTACTTGTATCACCGCCCTCCACTTGTATCATTGTATCACCCTACTTGTATCATCGCCCACCACATGTATCATTGTATCACCATACTTGTATCACCGCCCACCACTTGTATCATTGTGTCACCCTACTTGTATCACCACCCATCACTTGTATCATTGTGTCACCCCACTTGTATCACCGTCCACCACTTGTATCATTGTGTCACCCTACTTGTATCACCGCCCACCACTTGTATCATTGTGCCACCCTACTTGTATCACCGCCCACCACTTGTATCATTGTGTCACCCTACTTGTATCACCGCCCACCACTTGTATCATTGTGCCACCCTACTTGTATCACCGCCCACCACTTGTATCATTGTGTCACCCTACTTGTATCACCACCCACCACTTGTATCATTGTATCAACCTACTTGTATCACCGCCCACCACTTGTATCATTGTATCACCCTACTTGTATCACCGCCCACCACTTGTATCATTGTGTCACCCTACTTGTATCACCACCCACCACTTGTATCATTGTATCAACCTACTTGTATCACCGCCCACCACTTGTATCATTGTATCACCCTACTTGTATCATCGCCCACCACTTGTATCATTGTATCACCATACTTGTATCACCGCCCACCACTTGTATCATTGTGTCACCCTACTTGTATCACAACCCATCACTTGTATCATTGTGTCACCCCACTTGTATCACCGTCCACCACTTGTATCATTGTGTCACCCCACTTGTATCATCGCCCACCACTTGTATCATTGTATCACCCTTCTTGTATCACCACCCACCACTTGTATCATTGTATCAACCTACTTGTATCATCGCCCACCACTTGTATCATTGTATCACCGTCCACCACTTGTATCATTGTATCACCCTACTTGTATCACCGCCCACCACTTGTATCATTGTGTCACCCTACTTGTATCACCACCCATCACTTGTATCATTGTGTCACCCCACTTGTATCACGACCCATCACTTGTATCATTGTGTCACCCCACTTGTATCACCATCCACCACTTGTATCATTGTGTCACCCTACTAGTATCACCGCCCACCACTTGTATCATTGTGTCACCCTGCTTGTATCACCGCCCACCACTTGTATCATTGTGTCACCCTACTTGTATCACCGTCCACCACTTGTATCATTGTATCACCCTACTTGTATCACCGCCCACCACTTGTATCATTGTATCACCCTACTTGTATCACCACCCACCACTTGTATCATTGTATCACCCTACTTGTATCACCCTACTTGTATCACCACCCACTACTTGTATCATTGTGCCACCCTACTTGTATCACCCTACTTGTATCACCGCCTACCACTTGTATCATTATGCCACCCTACTTGTATCACCCTACTTGTATCACCACCCACTAGTTGTATCATTGTGTCACCCTACTTGATCACCGCCAACCACTTGTATCATTGTGTCACCCTACTTGTATCATTGTGTCACACTACTTGTATCACCACCCTCTACTTGTATCATTGTATCACCCCACTTGTATCACCGCCCACCACTTGTATCATTGTATCACCCTACTTGTTCACCGCCCACGACTTGTATCATTGTGTCACCCTACTTGTTCACCACCCACCACTTGTATCATTGTGTCACCCTACTTGTATCACCGCCCACCACTTGTATCATTGTGTCACCCTACTTGTATCACCGCCCACCACTTGTATCATTGTGTCACCCTACTTGTATCACCGCCCACCACTTGTATCATTGTGTCACCCTACTTGTATCACCGCCCACCACTTGTATCATTGTGCCACCCTACTTGTATCACTGCCAACCACTTGTATCATCGTGTCACCCTACTTGTATCACCGCCCACCACTTGTATCATTGTGTCACCCTACTTGTATCACCGCCCACCACTTGTATCATTGTGCCACCCTACTTGTATCACCGCCCACAACTTGTATCATTGTGTCACCCTACTTGTATCACCACCCACCACTTGTATCATTGTGTCACCCTACTTGTATCACCGCCCCCCACTTGTATCATTGTGTCACCCTACTTGTATCACAGCCCACCACTTGTATCATTGTGTCATCCTACTTGTATCACCGCCCACCACTTGTATCATTGTGTCACCCTACTTGTATCACCGCCCACCACTTGTATCATTGTGTCACCATACTTGTATCACAGCCCACCACTTGTATCATCGTGTCACCCTACTTGTATCACCGCCCACCACTTGTATCATTGTGCCACCCTACTTGTATCACCGCCCACCACTTGTATCATTATGTCACCCCACTTGTATCACTACGCACCAGTTGTTTCATTGTATTATATTCACGTATGACACTACCTTCCACATTTTCCACTATGTTATATCCATTATAACACTAGCTATTACAGTATTCATTGTGATATATCCACTTATAACACTACATACCACATTCTTCAGTGTGTTATATTCACTTATATCACTGCCTACCACATTCTTCATTGTGTTCCATCCATCCATCCATCATGTGCCATGCCGAAAAGCGTGGGCGGTCATGTTCTGCCATCTCACTCGATCACCAGAGTCGTGGATCAGCTCCGTGTTCCTGTCTCGAGCATACCACGTGGCCAAGCCATCCAGGTATTTACTTCTCGATCTTCCCCTTGGTCTCTTCCCTTCGATCTTGCCAGTTGTCACCAAATTCTCCAATTCATTTCTTCTCATAACATGCCCAAGAAATGTTGACTGTCTACGTCTAATGACTCTAATCAGTTTACGATCTTCATTTGTTTCTTGAAGGACTTGTTCATTGGTTTTTCTGTCTGTCCATGGTATTCTTTGCATTTTCCTCAGAAACCACATTTCCACAGCCATCAGCTGTTTTTCAGCTTGACTGCTTATTGTCCACGCTTCACATCCATACAAAAGTATAGGTTCTATGCAGCACTTCAACACTCTTTTTCTCGTTTCAATTGATATATTTAGTGGTCAGTATGTTTTTCATCTTGCAAAAGGCTACCTTCGCAATGGCAATTCTTGTTCTAATCTCTTCAAGGCATCTCCCATCAGATGTTATGACTGTGCCGAGATAACTGTATCGATTCACTTGCTTAAGAATATGCCCATTTACTCGTATATCACATTGTGGTATTTCCTTCTTCCCAGTGACGACCATAATCTGTGTCTTCTTAATATTCAGTTCTAACCCTAGTTGTTCACTGTGTGCAACAACCGCATCTACTAAATTGTGCAGGTCCTGTTCATTGTCTGCAATCAAGACTGTATCATCTGCATATCTAATGTTATTGATGTATCGTCCCCCAATGTTGATTCCTTCCATATCTTCTATATTTCTGAAAATATTTTCACTGTACAGGGAAAAAAGATCTGGAGACATTACACATCCCTGTCTCACACCTCTTTTAATAGGCTGATATTGACCTACATCGTTATCAATTCTGATGGCAGCTTGTTGTTTCCAATATATGTTTTTTACAAGTCTAAGGTCTTTTCCATCAATTTGTAGATCTTCAAGCATCCTTATCATGTCGACATGTCTCACTTTATCGAAAGCCTTTGTGTAGTCAATAAAGCAAAGATATAGATCTTTGTTTACTTCTATAGAACGTTCAATTACTGTTCTCAGTATACACACAGCATTTACTGTACCCTTGCCTTCTACTAACCCACATTGTTCTTTTCCTATTTCGGGTTGTATTTTCTTCCTAACTGTGCATAATAATTCTCAGCAGAATCTTCGTGATGTGGTTCATTATATTAATTGTTCCATGTTGATCGCATTCCAAGGCTCCTGATTTCTTCGGGATTGCAATAAATATAGAATTACATAATTCAGGAGGTATATCTCCAGTATCGTATATTGCGTTCAGCAGTCTGGTGACTTGGTCTATTCCATATTCTTCTAAGGCATTGATCATTTCTATTGTGATGTTATCTGTACCCGGGGTCTTGCCAGTTTTCATATGGTTAAGAGCATTCTGAACTTCCATCTTCAAAATTGATGGTCCTTCATTATTATTCCGATGATCATATTGTTCTTCTCTTGTATCATCATAAGGTCTTTCACATAATCTGACCACGCATGTAAAATCTGATCTTTTTCTATTATGATTTTGCCATCTTTGGTTTTTAGGCAACCCGTTGATGTGTGTGTTCTTTTGTTAGTGATGTCATTAATTCTTTTGTGCATTAATTTGGTATTCCGGGTGTTGTGTTGGTTTTCAATTTCCTTGCAATTTTCCTCAAGCCATGTTTCTTTTGCCTCTTTGCATAGCTTCCTAATTTTCCTGTGAATCTCTTCATATTTTTCCTTGTTATTTTTGTTATTTCTTCTTACTTTCTATGAGTTTTAAGATGTCTTCCGTCATCCATTTCTTGCGTCCTATTATCTTTATTTTTGGGATGGTTGTTTCTGCAGCTTGGTTGATTGATTTCTTTAATATTTCCCATTGGTCACTGACGTCTTGAAATAATATTTCCATATCGGACAATGCATCGAATCTGTTCTTTACCTCTACGTTGAATTTATCTTTTATTTCCTCACTCTTCAGTGCCTGTAGATCAAATTTTGTGTTTCTTGGTGAATATTTGACTTTCTTTAATTTTATATGTAAATTGCTTAAGATTAATCTATGGTCGCTGTAGCAGTCTGCGCTTGGTATAGTTTTTGCGACTTTTAAGGCATTTCGAAATCTTCTGTTGATGAGAATGTAATCAATCTGATTTCTGATCTTATGATCAGGACTCCTCCATGTCCATAATCTCCTTGGGTGCTGTTGATACCAGGTGTTTCCAATAATCAAATCATGCTCTTTTGCCCACTGTACAAGTCTGCAACCTCTTTCATTCTGTTCCCCTAGTCCATACTTGCCTACTATGCATCCGTCCTGTTGATTTCCAACTTTGGCATTCAAGTCACCCATTATGATATTTACTTCAGAATTCTTGCATTTCTTGAAGGCTTTCTCTAAATCACTATAAAATTCATCAATGCTGTCATCACTACTGTCTGCTGTTGGTGCATAAACTTGTATGACGTTGACATCAAAAGGTCTTCCACTCAACTTCACCAGTAACACTCTGTCTGATACAGTCCAATATCCTTTGATCGATTTTGCTCTCTATGTATCCATTATAATTGCTACTCCTCGCTGTTGTTTCTCTCCACCAGAATAGATTATTCTATATTCCTCAGATGTTATAATGCCCATTCCTGTCCATCTGGTCTCACATATACCTAACAGGTTAATATTTAATCTTCTCATTTCATTCTTAATGTTATCAAATTTTCCATCTCCACTCATAGTACTTACATTCCAAGTTACTACTTTCAATGTTGATATTCTTTTCCACTCAGTCGCCTGATGACGGTCTGGAGTCTGGGTCATTGTGTTATATCATCTTATATCACTGTCTGCCACATTCTTCATTATCTTATATCCTCTTATATCACTGCCTACCACATTCTTCACTATATTATATTCATTTATATCACTGCCTACCACATTCTTCACTTTGTTATATTCACTTATTTCACTGCCCACCGCTTGTATGGTTCCCTACCATTTGTACCACATATGATATAACTCTGCAACACTCACAGGACCAGATACAGCGAGATATACCAGGTAACACATTGTGCAGGCTGTTGTTGACGGCTTCTGCGCTTATATCCCCATAAGTGATTACACCGTTATAAATCGATTAAATACGTTGGAATATATTCGTATTTATTGTCTCCAACTAGTGACTCAGTAGCAGATAAAACACAGCCATGGATGCACGAACGCCCTACCCAGGTGCCAACTACTTCCTCGTGAAATCAGGAGCCTATACTGCTAACATCAATAAAGTTAGCGGGTTGTATCGTTCCGTCAGTACACCGAATGATAATATAAAAGACAATGACTTCGAACATGACTTTAACGAAACAAAGTTTTACCAGTGAAGACGAACGATCTACATTTAGTCAGCGATCCAGGCGACTACAAAGAAAGCTCTCGCTACCTCATTCAGAAGCTAGCAACGGCGAGCCAGTGTTCAGCAAGACAGCCTTCAATGAGTCAGACAGCCAAGAAGGAGGAGAAGAGAAGGATGCAAGCCAAGTTGAAATTCTCCCAGTTGTCCAGAAAAAGCAAGTACACATTCTTCATGCTGGCCATTGCCAGCTTTGGAGCAGGCAGCGGTTTCTCACTGTGTGCTCCATTCTTTCCCAGAGAGGTTAGTTGCATATATTAAAGTTATGTTTTAATAGTATGACCTTTAGCTGTCAATAAGTGGCGAACTAGCCAGTGGTTCAGCTTGCCGGAAGATAAGTGGGTCAGCATTCCGGATGGCATGTGGGTCAGCATTCCGGATGACAAGTGGGTCAGCATTCCGGATGACAAGTGGGTCTGCTTCTCGGATGACGAACGAACGAACATTATTTTCAAAGGGTAACAAATTGGGCACGCAGGCCCGTCTTACATTCGGCCCTTCCAATCACTCATCTTTCGTTCATCAACAGTGCATAGGGAAAAACATTGTTAAATGAATTTTGTAAACATAAACAATGCATATTACCATGTTAGGAAACACATCCACCACCTACCCACACATCCCCCAATCACCCAACATCCCTCACCCAACCACACACACAACCCAGACACACATACATTCCCCACCCATCCACCACATACCCACACCTACACATCTCCCCACCCACACACACCTCCCACCTACCACACATCCCATCCACCCACACCCGAAGCACACATACATTCCCCAACCCTCACACCCCACCCACACACATCCACCCACCTACGCACATCTCCCCACCCACTCACATATCCTCCACCCGTCCCATTAACCACCAACAATCACCCACCCACATATCCTCCTCCACCCACACACCTCCAACCACCCAGCAGAACACACATCCCTCAACCACACATCCCCCACGCACACACACATCTCTCCGCCAACTCACATATCCCGCACCTACCCACACACAAATTCCGCACCCATCCACATTATCTCCCATCTCCCCCAGCCCACTCACAGATCCCGAGTTCATCCATACAAACATCCCCCACCATCTCCTAACCTACACACACTCACCCACCCACATATCCTCTACCCACCCACACATCCTCCACCCACTCATCCTCCAACCAAACATCCCTTAACCACACATCCATTAACCACACACCCTTACCCATATACAATCACCCACCCACACATCCTCCACCCACCCATTCGCCAGCCACACATCCCGTAACCACACACCGCTACCCATATACATACACATCCCCACCCACACACACGCATCTCCCCACCCAAACACACCCCCACTCACATCCCCACCCACCAACACATCCCCCATTCATAGACACACACTTCCCATCCACGCACACACAACCCACATACACATCTCCCACCCATACACTCATCCCCTCACACATCCCTCCACACACGTTCTTATCCCTCAACCACTAACACCCACACATCCCCCACTCACTCATCAACACATACATCTCCCATCTACCCACCCACACTCACACACCCCAACCACCCATCTAAACATACACCCCCACCCTCACACACATCCTTCACCCACCCGCATACCCACACGCAACCACACTCCACCCACACACACACATCCTTTATCCACACCCATCTCCCCTCCCACACAACACCACACCCGCGCACATCCCCAAGACACATCCCTCACCCACACACACATCTCCTACCCGCCCACACATCCCCAACCTACAATCACATTCACTACCCACACATACATCCTCCATCCAGTCACACACACCCCCACCCACCCAGACAATCCCCCCCCACACACACACACACATCGACAAGTGGTTTAGCATTCCAGATGACAAGTGGGTCAGCTTGTCGGATGACAAGTGGGTCAGCTTGCCGGGTAACAATTATGTCTTGTGGGACACTGATGAAGCGGGTCCCCTGAAACAATAGACACTGTCTTACTTAACAATGGTCAAATCTATCTAGTAGTCCTGTCTCCTATCTATCTTGAGACCCAGCCCGCCACTTCTGTCACTCGTGGATCTTTTATGCACGTTGATTTTCTGGTTCTTAATTCTCAGTTTCTTGTGCTTAGGTCATCATCATGAATTTCTCTGCCTGCTGGCGTAGGCGTTCATGTCTCTTCACAGATCTCGGTCTTTGGTGTTATGGATTAACTCTGCTGATGATATTCCTCCATACCCCCAGTCTTGGTCAAGTTAGCATCATTGCTCTGCCTCTCTTCCCCTTGAATTTTGCAGTGGTCACGATGTGCTTATGTATTTAAACTAAATATCTTTGGCCACAATGAATTTTTCATTGACTTTGTTTCCATCTCTGCCGTGTTAGCTGATCTGTGTATGTTAGAAATACCGATTCTGTATCTATCTAAGTATGCCCCATCAGTGTCTGTCTGTGTAGCTATGGTAAACCATCTGCCTCATCTATCCTGTTTCGCCAGTTGCTGTCTCATCTGTTGTGGTCTTATCTTTCACTGTCTCACCTATCTGTTTCATCTAGTTCTTTATCATCTGTACGTCGCGTTTGGTTTCATCTATCTACTTCTCATTAGTGTGTCGCATCTGTCTATTTCATCTATTTATTTCTCATATGTATGTCGCATCTGTCTGTTTTATCTATATATTTCTCATTTGTCTGTCGCATATGTCTGTTTCATCTGTCTATTTCTCATTTGTCTGTCGCATCTGTCTGTTTCATCTATCTATGTCTCAACAGTTCAGTTCAGTTCAGTCGTGGTTCCAGCATCACAGCAACGGGTCGTCCCCATTATGCTCCTTTCCTGTGGCAGTGAATATCACATAAAATGTTCCTCACTGCCCCATGTGAAAAGTGGAAAAAACAGGAGTCTCGACAAACAACAGCCCGCTCAGACACACTGTGCATAATGCCGCCAGCAGAATGTCACCACAAAAGTCCTTCACGAAACATACAGTTCATCCTTGATGGAAGTGACAGTCACTTTCCCAACCAGATGTTCACCTACAAAGTCTCGATCTTTCCAGATGTCGGTGTTCCGTTTCTAGATGTTTTCTAGCCAGCCACGCTATTTTATTCCCGAAATGCAGTTCACGCAACAAAACAACCTCGGACAGATGTAAAAACTTTCACTGTACATAATGCCGTCGCCAGAATGCCAACACAAAAGTCCTCTACGAAACATACAGTTCATCCTTGATGGAAGCGGCAGTCACTATCCCAATCAGATGTTAGATGTCTCAACAGTATGTCGCATTTACTGCCGTCTCATCTATTTCTGTTACAATAATTGCTCTCTCATCTGTTACTGTCTCATTCATCTCTGTCTCTTCGAATGCTGTCCTATTCTTTGCTGTCTGATCTATTGCTGTCTCACTTCTCCTTCTCTGATCTATCTCTGTTTCATCTATTTCTGTCTCATCTATCTCTGTCTTATTTATCTCTGTCACATCTCTCTCTGTCTAGTCTATCGCTGTCTCATCTATTTGTCACGTCTATGTCTGTCTCATCTACCACTGTCTCATCTATCTCCGTATCATCTATCTCAGTCGTATATATTTATGTCTCAATTATCATTGTCTCATCTATCGCTGTCTTATCTATCTATGTCGCATCTATCTCTGTAACATTTAGCAATGTCTCATATATCTCTGTCTCATCTATCTCTGTCGCATCTATCTCTGTATCATCCATCTTTGTCTCATCTATCTCTGTCTCAGTTATGTTTGTCTCATCTATCTATGTCTAATCTATCTCTGTCTAATCTATGTCTCATCTAACTCTGCCTCAGTTATCTTTGCCTCATTTATCTCTGTCTCATCTATCTCTGTATCATCTATCTATCCCTGTCTCACCTATCTCTGTCTCATTTATCCCTGTCTCATCTATCTCTGTCTCATCCATCCCTGTCTTATCTATCTCTGTCTCATCTATCCCTGTCTCATCTATCTCTGTCTCATCTATCTCTGTCTCATCTATTTCTGTCTCCTCTATCCCTGTCGTATCTATCCCTGTCTCATCTATCTCTGTCTCATCTATCTCTGTCTCATCTATCTCTGTCTCATCTATCTCTGTCTCCTCTATCCCTGTCGTATCTATCCCTGTCTCATCTATCTCTGTCTCATCTATCCCTGTCTCATTTACCTCTGCCTCATCTATTCCTGTCTCATCTATCATGTCTCATCTATCTCTGTCTCACCTATCTCTGTCTCATCTATCCCTGTCTCATCTATCTATCCCTGTCTCATCTATCTTTGTCTCATCTATCCCTGTCTCATCTATCCCTGCCTCATCTATCTTTCCCTGTCTCATCTATCTCAGTCTCATATATCCCTGTCTCATCTATCTCTGTCACATCTATCCCTGTCTCATCTATCTCTGTCTCATCTATCCCTGTCTCATCTATCTCTGTCTCATCTAACTATGTCTCACCTATCTCTGTCTCATCTATCCCTGTCTCATCTATCCATGTCTCATCTTTCTCTGTCTCATCTATCCCTGTCTCATCTATCCCTGTCTCATCTATCCCTGTCTCATCTATCTCCGTCTCATCTATCCCTTCTCATCGATCCCTGTCTCATCTATCTCTGTCTCATCTATCTCTGTATCATCCATCTCAGTCTGATCTATCTCTGTCTCATCTATCCCTTTCTCATCTATCCCTGTCTCATCTATCCCTGTCTCATCTATCTCTGTCTCATCTATCCCTGTCTCATCTATCTCTGTCTCATCTATCCCTGTCTCATCTATCCTTTCTCATCTATCTCTGTCTCATCTATCCCTGTTTCATCTATCTCTGTCTCATCTATCCCAATCTCATCTATCTCTGTCTCATCTACCCCTTTCTCATCTATCCCTGTCTCATCTATCTCTGTCTCATCTATCCCTGTCTCATCTATCTCTGTCTAACCTATCCCTGTCTCATCTTTCTCTGTCTCATCTATCTCTGTCTCATCTATCCTTTCTCATCTATCTCTGTCTCATCTATTTCCTGTCTCGTCTATCTATCCCTGTCTCATCTATCTTTGCCTCATCTATCCCTGTCTCATCTATCCCTGTCTCATCTATCTATATCTGTCTCATCTATCTCTGTCACATCTATCCCTGTCTCATCTATCCCTGTTTCATCTATCTCTGTCTCATCTATCTTTGTCTCATCTATCTGTCTCATCTATCTGTCTCATCTATCTGTCTCATCTATCCTCTGTCTTATCTATCTCTGTCTCATCTATCCCTTCTCATCTATCCCTGTCTCATCTTTCTCTGTCTCATCTATCTCTGTCTCATCTATCCCTTCTCGTCTATCTCTGTCTCATCTATTCCTGTCTCGTCTATTCTATCCCTGTCTCATCTATCTTTGCCTCATCTATCATTGTCTCATCTATCCCTGTCTCATCTATCTATCCCTGTCTACATCTATCTCCTGTCACATCTATCCCTGTCTCATCTATCCCTGTCTCATCTATCTCTGTCTCATCTATCTTTGTCTCATCTATCTGTCTCATCTATCTGTCTCATCTATCTGTCTCATCTATCTCTGTCTCATCTATCTCTGTCTCATCTATCTCTGCCTCATCTATCCCTTCTCATCTATCTCTGTCTCACGTATCTCTGTCTCATATATCCCTGTCTCATCTATCTGTCTCATCTATCTGTCTCATCTATCTGTCTCATCTATCTGTCTCATCTATTTGTCTCATATATCTCTGTCTTATCTATCTAAGCCTACTTAACGCTCCATAATCGTCATGTCCTAGCTAAGCCTACATATGCTCCATTGTTGTCTCCTAACTAATCCTACTAAACGCTCCATTGCCATAACCTACCTAAGCCTACTTAACGCTCCATTGTTTTGTCTTAGTTAATCCTTTAAATGATAGTTCTGTGTATTCTTTTCCCATCTTTAGGCAATGAAGAAAGGAGCTTCACAGACTGTCATTGGATTAGTTTTCAGCATTTTCCAGTTGGTCAACTTTGCTGCAAGTCCAGTGTTCGGAAATTATGTAAGTCTGTGGTCAACTTCGTAGAAATTATGTACGTCCAACTTATTGTCCAGGAATGTTTATCAGTCTGTTCTTACAAATAATACACCCACAATTGTGTCTAGATGTAAGAGAGGACTGAATATGCATGTTGTTGTCTTAAATGTGGTTGTCTGTCTTACATGTGGTTGTCTGTCTTACGTGTGGTTGTCTGTCCTACATGAGATTGTCTTCTTACATGTGGTTGTCTTCTTACATGTGGTTGTCTTCTTACATGTGGTTGTCTTACATGTGGTATTCTGTCTTACATGTGGTTGTCTTCTTACATGTGGTTGTCTGACTTACATGTGTTTGTCTTACATGCGGTTGTCTGTCTTACATGTGGTTGTCTGCCTTACGTGTGGTTGTCTGTCCTATATGTGATTGTCTTCTTACATGTGGTTGTCTTCTTACATGTGGTTGTCTTACATTTAGTTGTCTTCTTACATGTGGTTGCCTTACATGTGGTTGTCTGTCTTACATGTGGTTGTCATTCTTACATGTGGTTGCCAGTCTTGCATGTGCTTGTCTGTCCTACATGTGGTTGTCTGTCTTACATTCGGTTGTCTGTCTTACATGTGGTTGTCTTAAATCTGGTTGTCTGTCTTAAATGTAGTTTAATGTCTTACATGTGGTTGTCTGTCTTACATGTGGTTGTCTGACTTACACGTGGTTGTCTGTCTTGCATGTGGTTGTCTGTGTTACATGTGTGTGTTTGTCTTACAATTGGTTGTCTTACATTTGTTTGTCTTACATGTGATTGTTTTACATGTGGTTGTCTGTCTTAAAGGTGATTGTCTTACATGTGGTGTCTGTCTTACATATGTTTGTCTGTATGACATGTGGATGTCTGTCTTACATGTGGTTGTCTTACATGTAGTGTGTTTTATATATGGTTGTCTGTCTTACATGCGGTTGTCTGTCTTACATGTGGTTGTCTGTCTTATATGTGGTTGTCTGACTTACATTATGTTGTCTGTCTTACATGTGGTTGTCTGTCCTACATGTGTTTGTCTGTCTTACATGATTTTGTTTGTCTTATGTGGCTGTCTGTCTTACATGTGGTTGTCTGTCTTACGTGTGATTGTCTTACATTTTGTTGTCTGTTTGACATGTGGTTGTCTGTCTTATATGTGGTTGTTTGTCTTAAACATTGTCTAGTGTTACATGTGGCTGTCTGTCTTACATGTGGTTGCCTGTCTCACATGTGATTGTCTTACATTTTGTTGTCTGTCTTACATGTGTTTGTCTGTCTTATATGTGGTTGTCTTACGTGTATTGTTTTAGTGTGGTTCTCTTACATGTTGCTTGTCTTATATGTGGTTGTCTGTCTTACATTCGGTTGTCTGTCTTACATGTGAATGCCTGACTTATATGTGTTTGTGTCTTACATGTGGTTGTCTTACATGTGATTGTCTATCGTACATGTAGGTGTCTTAATGCGGTTCTCTTACTTACACGTGGTTGTCTTATATGTGGTTGTATTATATATGGTTGTCTGTCTTACATTCGTTTGTCTGTCTTACATGTGGTTATCTGTCTTAGATGTGGTTGCCTATCTTATATGTGATTGTGTGGTTGTCTTACATGTGTTTGACTGTCTTACATGTGATTATCTTACTATGTAGTTGTCTTCATGTGGTTCAAAATTCATTTGACAATGTGTTTTCCTATGCACTATTGATGAACGAAAGATGTGTGATTTGAAGGGCCGATGTAAGACGGGCCTGCGTGCCTTATTTGTTACCCTTTGAAAATAAAGTCCGTTCGTTCGTTCGTTCGTTCTCTTACTTGTGGTTGACTTATATGTGGTTGTCTGTCTTACATTCTGTTGTCTGTCTTACATGTTGTTGTCTGTCTTATACGTGGTTGTCTGTCTTACATGTGGTTGTCTGTCTTATATGAGGTTGTCTGTCTTACATGTGGTTTTCTTATATGTGGTTGTCTTACATGTAGTTGTCTTAATGTTTTTCTCTTACATGTGGTTGTCTTATATGTGCTTAAATATCTTACATTCGGCTGTCTGTCTTACATATGGTTGTCTATCTTACATGTGGTTGTCTGCCTTACATGTGGTTGTCTTACATGTAGTTGTCTTAATGTGCTCTCTTTCGTGTGGTTCTCTTATATGTGGTTGTCTGTCTTACATGTGGTTGTCTGTCTTACATGTGGTTGTCTGTCATACATGTGGTTGTCTGCGTTACATGTGGTTGTTTGTCTTACATGTGGTTGTCCGCTTTACATGTGGTTGTCTGCCTTACGTGTGGTTGTCTGTCTTTCACGTGGTTGCCTGCCTTACATGGGATTTTCTGCCTTACATTTGGATGTGTGTCTTACATGTGGTTGTCTTACATGTAGTTGTCTTAATGTGGTTCTCTTACATGTGGTTGTCTTTCTTACATGTGGTTGTCTGTCTTACATGTGGTTGTCTGCCTTACATGTGGTTGCCTGTCTTACATGTGGTTGTCTCCCTTACATGTGGTTGTCTGCCTTACATGTGGATTGTCTGTCTTACATGTGGTTTTCTGTCTTTTAGATGGTTGCCTGTCTTACATGTGGTTGTCTGCCTTACATGTGATTGTCTGCCTGTCATGTGGTTGTCCGTCTTACATGTAGTTTTCTGTCTTATATGTTGTTTTCTGTCTTACATGTGGTTGTCTGCCTTACATGTGCTTGTCTGTCTTACATGTGATTGTCTGTCTTACATGTGGATGTCTGTTTTACATGTGGTTGCCTTCTTACATGTGCTTGTCTGTCTTATATGTGGTTGTCTGTCTTACATGTGGTTGCCTATCTTGTATGTGGTTGTTTTATATGTGGTTGTCTGTCTTACAGGTGGTTATCTTACATATGTTTGATTGTCTTACATGTGATTGTCTTACATGTAGTTGTCTTCATGTGGTTCTCTTACATGTGGTTGTCTTATATGTGGTTTTCTGTCTTACATTATGTTGTCATTCTTACATGTTGTTGTCTGTCTTATATGTGGTTGTCTGTCTTACATGTGGTCGCCTGTCGTATACGTGGTTGTCTGTCTTATATGTGGTTGACTGTCATACATGTGATTGTCATACATGTAGTTGTCTTCATGTGGTTCTCTTATATGTGGTTGTCTTATATGTGGTTTGCTGTCTTACATTATGTTTTCTGTCTTACGTGTGTTTGTCTGACATATATGGTTGACTGTCTTACATGTGCTTTTCTGTCTTATATGTGGTTGTCAGCCATACATGTGGTTGTCTGTCTTATATGTGGTTGTTTGTCTTGTATGTGGTTGTCTGCCTTACATGTGGTTGTCTTACATGTAGTTGTCTTAATGTGTTCACTTTCATGTTGTTCTCTTATATGTGCTTTTCTGTCTTACATGTGGTTGTCTGTCTTACATGTGGTTTTCTGTCTTACATGTGTTTTTCTGCGTTAGATAAGGTTGATTGTCTTACATATGGTTGTCTGCCTTACATGTGGTTGTCTGCTTTACATGTTGTTGTCTTTATTACATGCGGCTGCCTGCCTTACATATGGTTGCCTGCCTTAAATGTGATTGTCTGCCTTACATGTGGTTGTGTGTCCTACATGTGGTTGTCTTGTATATAGTTCTCATAATGTGGTTCTCTTACATGTGGTTGTCTTTCTTACATGTGGTTGTCTGTCTTACATGTGTTTGTCTGCCTTACGTGTTCCTGCTTGTCTTACATGTGGTTGTCTGCCTTACATGTGGTTGTCTGCTTTACATGTGGTTGTCTGTCTTACATGTGGTTTTCTATCTTATATGTGGTTTTCTGTCTTATATGTGGTTGCCTGTCTTATATGTGGTTGTCTGCCTTACATGTGGTTGCCTGTCTGTCATGTGGGTATCCGTCTTACATATGGTTTTCTGTCTTATATTTTGTTGTCTGTCTTACATGTGGTTGTCTGCCTTACATGTGCTTGTCTGTCTTACATGTGTTTGTCTATCTTACATGTGGTTGTCTGTTTTACCTGTGGTTGTCTGTGTTATATGTGGTTGTCTGTCTTATATGTGGTTGTCTGTCTTATATGTGGTTGTCTTGTATATAGTTCTCATAATGTGGTTCTCTTACATGTGGTTGTCTTTCTTACATGTGGTTTTCTGTCTTACATGTGTTTGTCTGCCTTACGTGTTCCTGCTTGTCTTACATGTGTTTGTCTATCTTACATGTGGTTGTCTGTTTTACCTGTGGTTGTCTGTGTTATATATGGTTGTCTGTCTTATATGTGGTTGTCTGTCTTATATGTGGTTGTCTGTCTTATATGTGGATATCTGACATGTGGTGCTCTGTCTTACATGTAGTTAGCTGTCTAACATGTGGCTCTCTTACATGCGGTTATCTGTCTTACATGCGGTCATCTGTCTTACATGTGGTTGTCTATCGTTCATGTGTTTGTCTGTCTTACATGTAGTTGTCTTACAGTAAAAAGATGTCAGTTGCATCGAAAAAAAAAGAGTTTTGATGTGCTACATAGAACATGTTCTTGTGTATAGAAGTGGATAATGATCAGACAAGATGAAGAACATCTAATATCGGTGGACATGTGGCTTCTGAGGAAAGTGCAATGAATAAATGGACAGACAGAAAAAAAAACAATGAGCAAATCCTATCAGAAACAAACGAAAACCATACACTCATTTAAGAAATATGACAGTCAAAATTGTGGGGGAACTCACGGTAAGAAATAAACAAGAGAACTTGATGAGGGAAACAGAACAAGGGGAAGGCAGAGATGTAAATTCTGAATGGCTTGTCCATATGGTATAATTGAGAGAACACAGACCTGATCCAAGACTCTTGTGTTCTTGTGAGTTCTTGTGAGTCACGACTGCTCACATTTATAGCACTTGTTGCTTGCTTGCTTGTGTTCGTTGGCTTGAGCTCCAGCGTGAAGTCCTGTATGTCGGATGAAGACATCCTGTTGTCAAACATCAGTGTGATGTCATATAGGGCCTGAGGTTTGCGTGAGTATCCGTTGTCCATGTCTGGCTTATTGGTGTGCAGACTGGTGGTTCCTCGCCGTGCAGGCAGACACTCTCCGGCTTCGGAGGAATCAACGATTCTACTGACTTTAGCCAAGACCCCAAATGGACTTTTTGCCGAGGACGCATCAATAGGTCTTGGAAACACCTCTGCTTCCCATAGCACTTGATGATGATGATACTGTCTCTCAATAGATATTCAAGGTCGGTTCAAAAGTATCACACATGTGGACAGAAAAAGAATGCAAAGGCTCAATTGACGATCTGAAACAATAATCCCCGTCAAAGTTCTCTCCTAGGAAATGTACATTTGTCCCAATAATCCGGCATTCCTGGAAGCATTTCAGGAAGGCCCTTTTGGGAATGGAGTACAGCGCCTGTCTTCTCTTGACTCACATTGGTCCCTGTCTGCAACATATTCAGCATGGAGAACATCCAAAAGTCACTTGGAGCCATGTCGGGACAGCAGGGACCCGGACGAACCAGAGGAACATCGTGTTTGGCCAAGAAAGTCAGAATTTCATGTGCTGATCAGGCATGTGTTTTCGTGATGGAGTTGCCAAGTTCTCTTTAGCCACAGGTCTATGATGGAGCTGTTAAGTTTCATTTAGCCACATGTCCATTCGTCTGAGTTGCACAGCGTCATGGAGCATCTGATTCAAACCCACTTGGACATGTGTTGTCGTGATGGAGCTGCTACATTCCCATTAGTAACAGGGATACTTCGTTTTTAATTCACCGCAAACAAAGGAATTCCGGGAGTTCCCGAGAAATCACGTGACATCAGGGGGATCCCATAGTGTGTGTGTAGAGGTTTGTTGATATACTGTGCAACTTGGGTATAGGGGTAGGGTCATTTGTGTGACGTGAAAAACTGTGCAATCCAGGAATGCTAACTGGGATATTTTGGGGCCCTGAAAAGGGCCACTGCATTTATTAATTTCAGATACAGACATATAATTGCTTTCGCAAATAGAAGGCAAGGCAAGCAAGTGCTATTGTGTAATATATTTATTGAAATAAAAAAATCATATAAATTGAATGTGTTGTCAATCACCTCCGGTTGAGAGTGTGGTGGACTGCTAGACCAATCGATGGATGCAATAAATGTTTCTGGTCCCGGAGGGCCCTCACTGTCGTCGGAGTGTATATCCATACTTGTGCTACTCATCATATCTTGTGAATGTCTCATTTGTCTGCGCTAATCTTTGATGGATCTGGGGGCCAGTTTGAGAAGACAATGACGTGCGGTTTTGGGCACATCTAGCTGCAAACACACTTGTCGACCAGCTACGAAGTGACTTCCGATATCTCTATTCTGAAAACTGACGATCCCACCAGATCTAGGTCAGTGCTAAAAGTAACTACGCGATTTGTTTGCGGTGAATTAAAAATGAAATACCGCCAAAGGTCCATTCGTTTGAGTTGCCCAGCGTCATAAAGCATCTGAATCAGACCCACGTGACCTTGTGTTGTCTTGGTGGAGCTGCTAAGTTCCCATTAGCCACAGGTCTATGATGGAGCTGCCAAGTTCCTGTTAGTTACAGGTCTTGTTGTGTAAGTTGCACAGCGCCATAAAGCACCTGATTCAGACCCACTTGGGCATCCCTGCGAGGACCCAACGATAAAGGTCAAGTTACCACCTCTCCGCGAAAAGGCAACGAATGGGGAATACTCGACAACACGTTGTCCCAAGTGCTAGAAGCTGAGTTAGAAAGAAATGAGGAAGGTTCCGGGAGGTTGTGTACCTTCACTGCCTGAGGAGGGGAGCAGTGGTAGTGTAGCGGCCGGACGCTTACTGACATACTGGTGGTCTTGGGTTCAATCCTCATCATGGCGGATTTGAACTTTAAAGTTTGGCCTGGGCTCAGTTCAATTCAGCCTAAGACAGTAGGACGTGACACCACCACATCAGCCACTGGGTGCCGTTTGGTCGATACTTACACGATTCCAGCGCCGTATGCTCAATGCCTTAGGCGTGGAAAATGGACGTTTACTTACCGGCGGCGTGACTTTGGGCGCCGAGAGAGGGCGGAAGTAGCCAGTCCACAGTAGACCAGGAGACAGGAGCTAATAGTGACAGTAAGAGTTCAGAAGACTGCAACTTGGAAACGATTCAAGGTCGCTGGGAAAATGAAGAGGAAGTTTGCATAAAGTGTGGCAACACCTGAAAAGTAAGCATGGTGCCCTATGAACAATTGCACAGGAACAGGAAGAGAAGAACAACTGCACAGGAACAGGAAGAGATGAACAGCTCCACAGGAACGGGAAGAGAGCAGGGGATGCAAGAGGAAAGTTCCGTAAGGAGCCATTGCAATTTGTGCGAGGTTATTTCGAGAAGTAACAATATGACAGCTTCAGATCGTGAAAGAGGGGTTAGAAGAGCATCTAAGTGTACTCAGATGACCAGACAGAAGTCCCACTCGAGATGTCAGATCAGCTTGTCGCCAGAGAAATCAGCGGCTGCTTTACACGTTAAATCTCCGTCATGCGCTAACGTTGCAACAGTGTTGAAGAAAGACCGCTCTCTGATATCTCATTGTTACTTCCTGATGTTCTTTTGTTTCTATAAGTTCTATCATAGTTTATAACTGTTGTATAAATATTTCTATCTATTGAATCATACTTTCTACCTGTTGTTTCAATGTTTCTAGCTGCTGTATCAGCGTTTCTTTCTGTTGTATCATAGATTACATCATTAGTGTTTGGTTGATTGTTTCTATTTGATAAATGTTTGAACAGTGACATGTATTCCTCACTCTCCTCCAGCTGACGTTCCTAGGTGCTAAGTTTGTCTACACGAGTGGCATTTTGCTCGCTGGAGCTACACAAATATTGTTTGGGTAATTACACGATTGTCTAGTTTGGGTAATTACACGATTGTCTAGTTTGGGTAATAACACGGTTGTCTAGTTAGGGTAATTATGTGAGTAGCATTATGGTCGCTAGAACTACAGCAATATTATTTGTGTAATTATACGATTGTTTAGATTGGGTAATAACATAATTGCCTAGTTTGGGTAATTACACGGTTGTCTAGTTTGGGTATTTATATGACTAGTATAATGGTCGTTGGAAATACAGCAATATTATTTGGATAATTACACGATTGTCTACTTTGGGTAATTACATTATTGTCTAATCTGGGTAATTACAATGATGCCTAATTTGGATAATTGCACGATTGTCTAGTTTGTTTAATTACACGATTGTCTGGTTTGGGTAATTACACGATTGTCTAGTTTGGGTAATTTTACGATTGAGTAATTAATTGAGTAATTAGTTGTCGCACGCTTGCTTTTTTACTTTAATATAAAAAAAAAAAAATTAGGCTCGTGGCCCGGCAGGAAATATTATTTCTGAAATTTGGCCCGCCTGCTGAAAAAGGTTGGCCACCCCTGCTTAAAAGGAAGTCGCAGTGAACCTCAGCATTTTTGGGTTGTTTGTGATGTCTTGTTAAGTTTACATTCAGTAGTTTGCAATTGCTTTCTTAACGACTAGCACTCATATCATTATATGAAAACCAACGCAAGGCGGTCTGTTGCCAAATCGCAGGCAGATGTGTTTCGAACGCGGTATGCGGGATTACAAATTGCATTCATAAATTTCATTCACTCCACCACAGAGCCGCTAAACCTCAGAAGAGAAGTTATAATTAGGGCCCATCCCAGCTTCAGATTACTAATGTGACCGAATCGGTCCCATTTCGGATATTAATTTGAAAGGGATTGTTGTCCATAGTGGGCAGCGTCACGTATGTGTGAAGTCCTATCTTGTTTTTACTTAACAGTGGTACCAGACAGGGGATTACCTTTGACTTTTGACCTGAATCTACTGAGTTAGTCTCATGCCAGTTTGGCTTATGCTGACATGTCACAAGGTCCACAGAGGTGAGGGGGGAGCTATGCTACTCTATATACCTTTCGTTCAGTTCTATGTATTGGGTACTTGGGTTGTAGTATACCAACCACGCCATCCTATGGACAACCCCTTGTGACACTATTTCTTTCAATTGACCTTACCCTCTAATGCTCCATCCATAGTAGTTGACTCAACTCTGGTATTAACAGAACATACTAGACATTTATTATACATTAGAAGGTCAAAATACATAGAGATAGGTAGAGGTAGGCATTAGACTAATCTATAGGTCAGATCACTAGGATAGATGTACGGCTATCATCACTGAGCCGACCCTATTTCAGTCGCTGCAATATGCGATAGAAGGACTCTCACCAGGCTGATGCCATTTCTCCTCGCGAATGGGACAGACAGGTGTAGTAACAGCTCGAGTGTGGTACACTTGGTAAAGTGCGGGTATCAGTCGGCACGAACTCCCGGGGTTCCTTCCCACTGGGTCTAGGTTGCCGTGGATGGCGAAGTCACAAATCAGGTGGACTAACAGTTCACCCTATCCAGGGTAGCCCTTTCACATATACTAACGTTCCAGTTCATGTTAAATAGGGAACCTGGATTTACACACTCCCGGAACACTGTGTTTACGTAATTCCTCATTGTCAATTCACCACCGACTATGTCTAACTAGATAAGCACAGTCTGTAGACCGCAGCTTCTAGTAAACATAGTCACTAGCACAGTCTGTAGACCGCAGCTTCTAGTAAACATAGTCACTAGCACAGTCTGTAGACCGCAGCTTCTAGTAAACATAGTCACTAGCACAGTCTGTAGACCGCAGCTTCTAGTAAACATAGTCACTAGCACAGTCTGTAGACCGCAGCTTCTAGTAAACATAGTCACTAGCACAGTCTGTAGACCGCAGCTTCTAGTAAACATAGTCACTAGCACAGTCTGTAGACCGCAGCTTCTAGTAAACATAGTCACTAGCACAGTCTGTAGACCGCAGCTTCTAGTAAACATAGTCACTAGCACAGTCTGTAGACCGCAGATTCTAGTAAACAAAGTCACTAGCACAGTCTGTAGACCGCAGCTTCTAGTAAACATAGTCACTAGCACAGTCTGTAGACCGCAGCTTCTAGTAACATAGTCACTAGCACAGTCTGTAGACCGCAGCTTCTAGTAAACATAGTCACTAGCACAGTCTGTAGACCGCAGCTTCTAGTAAACATAGTCACTAGCACAGTCTGTAGACCGCAGCTTCTAGTAAACATAGTCACTAGCACAGTCTGTAGACCGCAGCTTCTAGTAAACATAGTCACTAGCACAGTCTGTAGACCGCAGCTTCTAGTAAACATAGTCACTAGCACAGTCTGTAGACCGCAGCTTCTAGTAAACATAGTCACTAGCACAGTCTGTAGACCGCAGCTTCTAGTAAACATAGTCACTAGCACAGTCTGTAGACCGCAGCTTCTAGTAAACATAGTCACTAGCACAGTCTGTAGACCGCAGCTTCTAGTAAACATAGTCACTAGCACAGTCTGTAGACCGCAGCTTCTAGTAAACATAGTCACTAGCACAGTCTGTAGACCGCAGCTTCTAGTAAACATAGTCACTAGCACAGTCTGTAGACCGCAGCTTCTAGTAAACATAGTCACTAGCACAGTCTGTAGACCGCAGCTTCTAGTAAACATAGTCACTAGCACAGTCTGTAGACCGCAGCTTCTAGTAAACATAGTCACTAGCACAGTCTGTAGACCGCAGCTTCTAGTAAACATAGTCACTAGCACAGTCTGTAGACCGCAGCTTCTAGTAAACATAGTCACTAGCACAGTCTGTAGACCGCAGCTTCTAGTAAACATAGTCACTAGCACAGTCTGTAGACCGCAGCTTCTAGTAAACATAGTCACTAGCACAGTCTGTAGACCGCAGCTTCTAGTAAACATAGTCACTAGCACAGTCTGTAGACCGCAGCTTCTAGTAAACATAGTCACTAGCACAGTCTATACACCGCAGCTTCTAGTAAACATAGTCACTAGCACAGTCTATACACCGCAGCTTCTAGTAAACATAGTCACTAGCACAGTCTGTAGACCGCAGCTTCTAGTAAACATAGTCACTAGCACAGTCTATAGACCGCAGCTTCTAGTAAACATAGTCACTAGCACAGTCTGTAGACCGCAGCTTCTAGTAAACATAGTCACTAGCACAGTCTATACACCGCAGCTTCTAGTAAAACATATGGTCCCTAGCACAGTCTGTAGACGCAGCTTCTAGTAAACATAGTCACTAGCACAGTCTGTAGACCGCAGCTTCTAGAAAACATAGTCACTAGCAGTCTGTAGACCGCAGCTTCTAGTAAACATAGTCACTAGCACAGTCTGTAGACCGCAGCTTCTAGTAAACATAGTCACTAGCACAGTCTGTAGACCGCAGCCCCAGCAGTCTAGTACTACATAGTCACTAGCACAGTCTGTCAGACCGCAGCGTCTAGTAAACATAGTCACTAGCACAGTCTGTAGACCGCAGCTTCTAGTAAACAATAGTCCTAGCACAGTTCTGGTAGCACCGCAGCTTCTATAGTAACCATAGTCACTAGACACAGTCTGTAGACCGCTAGCTTCTAGTAAACATAGTCACTAGCACAGTCGTAGACCGACAGCCTTCTAGTAAACATAGTCACTAGGCACAGGTCCTGTAGCCCGCAGCTTCTAGTAACATAGTCACTAGCACAGTCTGTAGACCGCAGCTTCTAGTAAACATAGTCACTAGCACAGTCTGTAGCGCAGCTTCTAGTAAACATAGTCATAGCACAGTCTAACCGCAGCTTCTAGTAAACATAGTCACTAGCACAGTCTGTAGACCGCAGCTTCTAGTAAACATAGTCACTAGCACAGTCTGTAGACCGCAGCTTCTAGTAAACATAGTCACTAGCACAGTCTGTAGACCGCAGCTTCTAGTAAACATAGTCACTAGCACAGTCTGTAGACCGCAGCTTCTAGTAAACATAGTCACTAGCACAGTCTGTAGACCGCAGCTTCTAGTAAACATAGTCACTAGCACAGTCTGTAGACCGCAGCTTCTAGTAAACATAGTCACTAGCACAGTCTGTAGACCGCAGCTTCTAGTAACATAGTCACTAGCACAGTCTGTAGACCGCAGCTTCTAGTAAACATAGTCACTAGCACAGTCTGTAGACCGCAGCTTCTAGTAAACATAGTCACTTGCACAGTCTGTGACCGCAGCTTCTAGTAAACATAGTCACTAGCACAGTCTGTAGACCGCAGCTTCTAGTAAACATAGTCACTAGCACAGTCTGTAGACCGCAGCTTCTAGTAAACATAGTCACTAGCACAGTCTGTAGACCGCAGCTTCTAGTAAACATAGTCACTAGCACAAGTCTGTAGACCGCAGCTTCTAGTAAACATAGTCACTAGCACAGTCTGTAGACCGCAGCTTCTAGTAAACATAGTCACTAGCACAGTCTATACACCGCAGCTTCTAGTAAACATAGTCACTAGCACAGTCTATACACCGCAGCTTCTAGTAAACATAGTCACTAGCACAGTCTATACACCGCAGCTTCTAGTAAACATAGTCACTAGCACAGTCTGTAGACCGCAGCTTCTAGTAAACATAGTCACTAGCACAGTCTGTAGACCGCAGCTTCTAGTAAACATAGTCACTAGCACAGTCTATACACCGCAGCTTCTAGTAAACATAGTCACTAGCACAGTTCTGGAGTCTATCATTACTAGGCTCCAGTATCTAGAGTCACGCATAAGGCGATTAAAGTTCATCACACTTGTCCGTATTTATATTAGGCCAAGTCTCTTCTCGGACCCCTCTCTGGACCGTAGTAGCCATATATGCCATCGTAGATACCTATGTTACCTTACTGATCACTGAGGTATGGTGACTGGCTGTTCATGGACTGGTGATATTTAGTGGTTGACTGGCAAAAACCCATGGTCACTCTAACTCTGGGTTGTCAGGAACGACTGGACGCTACAGCCAAACACAGAAGCTCACGCCCTCAGTGTTCTTGGTTCGTTCCACGATTTAGGTTCACAGGCCGGGTTTACGCTCGTCTAGTACACAATCCATGACAGGTTCTGCAACAAACCTGCCGTGTGAGAGCCACTGGTAACAGCAAACTCCGCAGCTGCTATGATCTGGACAGGGGTGAACTAGGACTCATCTGTCAAATCGCTCCAGGAACCATAGGTTAGGTGTTGCCCTGTCGCGCCCTAGCGTCCGCTGCACCTTCCGGAAGTCCCACATCGTACCTCTCCGCCACGCTGGCTTCGACCGGCGATATTCGTCACCACACCACCTCATGCATAGATTCATTTTAAAGGCCTCGATGCCCTGAGTCTGAAAATCTTATTCCTATTGGGCTATCACATAGCCGCAACCACTTAGGATGTCATTAACCGATGGTCGATAAGGCCATCCCTTCTATATCCCAGTTTCGGCTAAGTCCCATCTATTTACACATCGTAACTATGCATGAGATAGGCCCAATGAACGCCTACATAGCGCGCGCGTAACACGAAACATCGACACGAAATTACTAGTACTACAGGCAAAAAACATCCGAAGCTTGGTCCACAGGCTGGTGACAATGTAAAGCCCCTTTAACGGCCATTTATACACAACACACAGCTCTAACAACCGATGTCAAATCAAATCAAATCAAATCAACTTTATTAGGGTCACAAATTGGGCGCGCAGGCCCGTCTTACATTCGGCCCTTCCAATCACTCGTCTTTCGTTCATCAAGAGCATTATACATTTACATAGGAAGAAAAATAAACATTGTGAAATGAATGTTATAAACATAAACAAGGCTAATTACCATGTTATGAAGCCCATCTCCCACCTATCCATACATCACCCCACCCACACAACACCCCCACCTACCCACACACATGCGCACCAAGGGACACATACACATCCCCACCTACCGACACACACGCACACCAAGGGACACATACATACCCCACAAACCGACCCATCCCCCTCCCGCACATCCCCCACCCACACACACTGCCCTCACCTGATCCCCCAACCAAAACTCACTCGCCACCCACAAACATTCCCCTTCCAACCCACACATCCCACGCCAATCCACATACACATCCTACCCCACACATCCTCTCCCCACCCACACCTCAAACCACCCATCCTCCAGCCACATCCCCATCGACAACATATTCCCCACCCACACACACAATCCCCCGCCAACCCATACATCGCACATCCACTCACACATCCCCAAACCATACACACACATCCCCACCAACTGACATGTCCCTACCCCCCCCCCCCCCCCCCCCACATACACACATCTCCCTAACCACCCATACATCCCAAATCCACTCACACACACCCACCACCCACACATACAACTTCCACCCACCCACACATGCCTTAACCTAATCCCCCACCACATAATCCCCCACCCGCACATCACATACACCCCCTACCACGCACTATTCCCAACCCACGCACCACACACACATATCCCTCACCAACACATCCCCACTTACACACCACACACATATCCCCCACCCAGATACCACACAATATCCTCTGAACAAGCAGCCTGCACTCAACTAACTGAAACCGCAGTTCAGTTACGGCTTCCAGCCTGAGCGGCGCTCTGCTTACAAGTGTCCGCACAGTTGTCCCATGCAAATCATGAAACGACAACTCAATCACAGCATCTAGAATGTTCTATCCAGTGAACAAAATAAAGTCAAGTCAATAACTGGGATAAACCTCCGGGCAAGAATTTTCACGGTAGTTTCCCTTTGACCATACCGTAGCGAAGACGGAACTAAGGTCAATTTCGCTACATGACTAAAGGGATGTTTGTGGATGTAAACTGTATCCACAGAAAATATGAGATAAGCGTGTTTTTGTAAATTGCAACTACAGAAGAAAGCGAGAAGTATGTTGTTATAAATATAATGAAATAAGCAAAGAGAGTTGTGTGTTGATGTAAATTGATTGATTGATTGATTGATTGATTGATTGATTTAGGAACCGACATTACAGCATTCGGGACATTCCCATAAGCGCTCCGTCCCCATCATCAGCAGCCAGCGAAGAGTTCCAACACTAATAGTACCAGTAGCAATCTGATTATAACTCCGTCTCGCCTTTCCTCTGAGCGTTGAACGTCGGCCAGATCCCCTCGTCACCCCTCGCTGTCGCATTCTTGCCAGACCATGGTGATCCATTTGCTCCTCCGAGGTGTACACATGCTCCCACAAGGCCGCAACCACATCTGCTTTGTCATGCATCAATACTCCACCAAGTTTTGCCGAGCCAGCCAATCTGTCCGCCTGTTCATTCCCCAGCACACCAGCATGCCCCGGAGAAAAGATCCAGACGATGCTTGTCACCCGTGACTTCCGAAGCGAAGCAAGCCACTCTGCTCGAAGATTGCCTGTCTTCACCCTACTCAGCATGCTTTCTGAGTCAGTTACAATCACGATGTGTGTGTGTGTGTGTGTGTGTGTGTGTGTGTGTGTGTCGTATTCTCCATCCAGCGGAAAGCTGCACTGACCGCCTCCACCTCCATTCTTAAGCTAGATGTTGTGGTATCATATGCCAGGCTCTCCTGCACCAAACGTCGACCATTGGCTTTTGCTAGAACCCCAGGCACTTCTCCTACCTCTCAACACCGACCCATCTGTGTAGATAATCACATCACCTGAGCGAGCATTATCCTGAATTAGTTGCTGGATTTCCACTTCCGTGGCCCCTGCTGGCCACTCCCTGCACTCCCGGCTCAATGTGATTATAACTCTGCACAAGTCTGACTGCTCCGCTGACACTCTGACCCACTCCTCTCCTCGCCTAATGTTCTCCAAGGTGCACACCTGTCTGATCGTATCCTCCGCCTGAGCCATCCATGATTTCCCTCTTATCAGTCGCTGACCCTTAACGGCGTCCAGCGCCTCATGCAACGGGTGATCTGTGTCTGCAGCTACTCTGAGGTATGCCTTCGCCTGCATTACCTTTAGCCTACCTGCAACAGACGGCAAACCAAGGATGTAACGCATACACACAACTGGGGTGTCTCTGGTGCATCCCAGAATGACCCGCATCGCTTCGTTCTGTATGCGCTCTAATTTCACCAGCTGACTCTTTGAGACAGTGAGCAGTCCTAGTCCATAATCAATCACTGAGAGGATCAAGTGCTGGTATAGTGTGAAAAGCATTCTCTGCTCTGTGTCCATTGCAGCCATAGTTTTAAGTGCATTGAGTCCCTTTTGAGACCTTGTCACAACCGTCTCCACATGGTCCTTGAAGGACAGGCTCCTGTCAAATGTGATTCCCAGATACTTCAGTTTGTTCTCTCTGTTGACGCTTCTACCATCTATCGTGAGGCTTGGGACATCAGCTCTCTCAATCCTGTTATCCAGAGAGCACCACAAAACAGCTGCCTTTTCTGGGTGGATGACAGCACTCATTTCAGTGCACCAGTCAATCACATTGTCTACTGTTGCCTGTAGCTCCTGGGCTGTTTGCTCCATATCTCTCCCCTGCCTATATGCAAGAATATCATCTGCAAATGTTAGTATCCTTCCAACCCCTGGTGCTTCTAGGTTTGAAATCTTGCTCGTATACACATTAAAGAGCACCGGTGAGATTGCTGATCCCTGTGGCAGTCCCGATGTTAAAATATGTGGCTCTGAGGTCCATGCACCCAGACGGAGAGCAACCCAGCGAGAATGTAGGACGGCTGCATCAGTACGGTCATCAAAATATCATATCGAACTCTATTGTATGCATCCTCGAGATCAAGCGCTACCGCCATCGTTTCCTGTCTACTATGGAACCCCTCATAAACATCAAAGGCAAAAGTGGCTGCATTTGACCAGGTATCTTTTCCTCGCCTGTAGCTCCCCAGGCCTCTTGGAAGAAGCTTCCTCCTTTCCAGAACTCTTGCAGCTTGACAGCGACTATCTTCTCTAGAACCTTCCCAAATGTATTTTGAAGGGTGATGTTCCTAAAGCCACTAAGCTTTGAATGATCCTTGAATAGTTTTGGAAGAGGGATCAGATAGCTGTGCACCCAATCCTGAGGTACTGATGCTGTCCTAATACTCTGGTTAAAGCAGTCGGTCATTTCCTTCAGGTCTGCATCGCTAAAGCCTTCTTGTGGCCATACCTAACCCCATCGGGCCCTGGTGCCGTGTCGTTTGCCTTTTTCAAAATATGATTAACATCTTCAACCCGTATAATGTCTTCATAATGCATATTCTTTGTGGTGTCAGATAATTCCTCTCTAACTGCATCTCTGGTGTCCGCATCATTATGATTGATCTGCTCTAAAATTCTCTGGAGAAACGCCTCCCCTTTCTCTTTGTCTGTTGTCACGAGCACACCATCATCTCTATCAATTGTTCCCACTGTCATTGGCCGATCTTTTCTTTACATTTGTCTGTGCAGTTTCCAGAATTTTCGCAGTGTTTTATCACCTCCAATCTCCTTCATGAAACATTCCCATTTTGCGTTTTTGGCCTCTGCAGCACAGCGCTTGAAGACCTCCACCTTGTCTTTCTTGACATTTTCCGAGTTGTCCACTTCCTCTCGTGAGATTCGGGGTGTCTGTCGCACTTTCCTTAGCTGCTTCACTGCAGCTCTCTTTGCTTTCCAAGCCTGGTCTACTTCTGGGGTCCACCATGGGGGCTGCAAAAAAGGAGTTTTAACATTCCTGCAGCAAGCTCGCTGTCTGAGGCGTCCAAGAAGGCTATCGGTCCACTCATACCGGAAGGTCTTGCGCGCTATCCCAGCCTTAACTTTCCTGGCTTTAGAGATCAGGACTGAGCATGGCAAGTGATCACTCCCATGGTCATTCAAAACAGTCCACTTTACATCAAGGACTGATGACTGGGAGACAAGTGCCAAGTCAATAGCTGTGTCTGCATCGCCAGGCCTCATTGCCATTCTAGTCGGCCTACCATCATTTATGCAGATCACATCGGAGTCCACCATGGCATCCGCAAGGGCAATTCCCTGTCGGTTTTCTCCACTACTGTCCCAATCTCTGCTCCTCACATTGAAGTCTCCACATATGAGTAGTCTATCACCTGGTAATTCCTCCAATTCCTTAAGCCAGTCCCAGTGTTCCTTTCTGACAAAATAGTCCACTGTAGCATATACATTTATGATGTTCCAACTTAAGCCACCAATCTCCATTTGTATACCCTGGACCTCTCTTGCACTGTGATTCCACTGGCTCAAGTCAAGTACCAAATGCTTCACTCCTTTCTTCACCTGCAGACCTTGCCCATGTCTCTTCTGCCCAGTAGGGTTGATATAACTGGCATACCCAGGGCAATGGTATTTGTCTGTATTTAGCTCCTGGAGCATGAGGACATCAAAATCATATATAAGCCTCTCCAATACAGGACCTCTCTGCCTGGCACTACGACAGTTCCAGTATCCCACTCTTACATGGTTGAAACCTAGTCTCTCCACTTTTCGTCTTGTTCTCCTGGCGCCTGCCCTCCTATTTCTATGTCTTCTTCTCAGACAATTTCCTCGTCTTCTCCTCCTCACTCTCTCTTCGCTAGCCTCTGAAAGATGTGACAAGCGCAGAGCACATGCTCCGTAGTTCCGGCGACTGATTCCCGTGTTGAATTAATTCCATAAGCAAAGTTTGGATATTGCAGGAAATAAACGGTCACCCTAGCATTGCCTGCTTGCTAGGGAAGAGGCAGGGGATGTCCCGCAGGAGTCCATATGCCTGGTGCCACCCCACATGCCTGCCAGACGTCCAACGTTCAGGACCAGTTAACCCATGGCCATCCAGTTCCTCAGCACGCTGGTCCACCTTGAACTTGGGGGTTTATATTTGTAGTTTTCCGTCTCCTAGATGGACTGCTGTCTAAAGCTAACAGGTTCCACCTACCCTGCCTCAAGTTGAGGTACTTTAACAAACTGAAGTATGCTAACAAACAGAAGGAGGTATGCAATGCCTCAAGTTGAGGTACTTTGAACTCCATCAACATTACCCTCACTAGAAATACAAGTTTGTTGCATGTCCTTTACAGGATGAACAAACGAACGAACGAAAGAACGAACGATCGAAAATCTTTATTTTCAAAGGGTTTAGAATTGAGCACGCAGGCCTGTCTGACATTCTGCCCTTCGTTTCTATGTCCTCTCATACATTCTTTCATTCAACTCCAACATGGGACAGGATAACATTAATTTGAAGAGTTCATGGGGAAACACAAACTTGAGTTAATGAATGAAATTTGAGAATTATTCACCAATGTTTGAGCAGCGATTAAACACCATAGTAGGAATGTAAACAATATAAAACCAGAGATATCCATTCTGCAGATGTGGAGCTGACTATCACCTGTAGAACTCATCAAATGAAGAAATTAGAAAAGCTATCAAACTCCTGAAGGATGGGAGAACTCCTTGTCCAGATAATATCCCAGCAGAAACTATCAGAGCCAATAAAAACACCTCAACTGAATTACTGCACAAATTATTTAGCAGTCAATGAAACTGCAGAAATATCAGTCTGACTGGAGAGGATATTTGGTGAAGCTGCCAAAGAAATGGGATCTGCAGGAGTATGACAATTATAGCAGAATAATGTCATTGTGAGTTCCTGGGAAAACATAACACAGGATCAATCTGGAGAGATTCAGAGATGCCATGTTGATGTAAATTGTAATTACTGAGCAAAAGATAGCTGTTTAAAGTTAATTGTGACCGGATGTTTGTCTTTAATCATGAAGGTTTCTGGACAAAGGACCATCAGGGACAATATTTGTGGTCATGTCCTTCGTTGTTCGCTCATTTGAAGCGCTGGGCACGGCTGCCTTCTCTACGGCCAGTTTTGCCATCATATCCAACGAGTTTCCTAACCACATTGCTTCCGTCTTTGTAAGTAGCCATGTTGTTGATGTAACTAGCCATGTTGGTGATGTAAGTAGCCATGTTGTTGATGTAAGTAGCCATATTGTTGATGTAAGTAGCCGTGTTGTTGATGTAAGTAGCCATGTTGTTGATGTAAGTAGTCATATTGTTGATGTAATTAGCCATGTTGTTGATGTAAGTAGTCATGTTGTTGATGTAAGTAGTCATGTTGTTGATGAAAGTAGCCATATTGTCGATGTAAGTAGCCATGTTGTTGATGTAAGTGGCCATGTTGTTGATGTAAGTAGTCATGTTGTTGATGTAAGTAGCCATATTGTTGATGTAAGTAGCCATGTTGTTGATGTATTAGCCATGTTGTTGATGTAAGTAGTCATATTGTTGATGTAAGTAGTCATGTTGTTGATGTAAGTAGCCATGTTGTTGATGTAAGTGGCCATGTTGTTGATGTAAGTAGCCATATTGTTGATGTAAGTAGTCATGTTGTTGATGTAAGTAGTCATATTGTTGATGTAAGTAGTCATGTTGTTGATGTAAGTAGCCATGTTGTTGATATAAGTAGCCATATTGTTGATGTAAGTAGCCATGTTGTTGATGTAAGTGGCCATGTTGTTGATGTAAGTAGCCATGTTGTTGATGTAAGTAGCGATATTGTTGATGTAAGTAGCCATGTTGTTGATGTAAGTAGCCATGTTGTTGATGTAAGTAGCCATGTTGTTGATGTAAGTAGTCATGTTGTTGATGTAAGTAGCCATGTTGTTGATGTAAGTAGCCATATTGTTGATGTAAGTAGCCATGTTGTTGATGTAAGTGGCCATATTGTTGATGTAAGTAGTCATGTTGTTGATGTAAGTAGTCATGTTGTTGATGTAAGTAGTCATGTTGTTGTTGTCAGTAGTCATGTTGTTGATGTAAGTAGCCATGTTGTTGATGTAAGTAGCCATGTTGTTGATGTAAGTGGCCATGTTGTTGATGTAAGTAGTCATGTTGTTGATGTAAGTAGTCATGTTGTTGATGTAAGTGGCCATGTTGTTGATGTAAGTAGTCATGTTGTTGATGTAAGTAGTCATGTTGTTGATGTAAGTAGTCATGTTGTTGATGTAAGTAGTCATGTTGTTGATATAAGTAGCCATATTGGTGATGTAAGTAGTCATGTTGTTGATGTAAGTAGTCATGTTGTTGATGTAAGTAGTCATGTTGTTGATGTAAGTAGCCATGTTGTCGATGTAAGTAGTCATGTTGTTGATGTAAGTAGTCATGTTGTTGATGTAAGTAGCCATATTGTTGATGTAAGTAGTCATGTTGTTGATGACAGTAGCCCAGTTGTTGATGTAAGTAGCCATATTGTTGATGTAAGTAGTCATGTTGTTGATGTAAGTAGCCATGTTGTTGATGTAAGTAGTCATGTTGTTGATGTAAGTAGTCATGTTGTTGATGTAAGTAGCCATATTGTTGATGTAAGTAGTCATGTTGTTGATGTAAGTAGTCATGTTGTTGATGTAAGTAGCCATGTTGTTGATGTAAGTAGTCATGTTGTTGATGTAAGTAGCCATGTTGTTGATGTAAGTAGTCATGTTGTTGATGACAGTAGCCCAGTTGTTGATGTAAGTAGCCATATTGTTGATGTAAGTAGTCATGTTGTTGATGTAAGTAGTCATGTTGTTGATGTAAGTAGTCATGTTGTTGATGTAAGTAGTCATGTTGTTGATGACAGTAGCCCAGTTGTTGATGTAAGTAGTCATGTTGTTGATGTAAGTAGTCATGTTGTTGATGTAAGTAGTCATGTTGTTGATGTAAGTAGTCATGTTGTTGATGTAAGTAGCCATGTTGTTGATGTAAGTAGTCATGTTGTTGATGACAGTAGCCCAGTTGTTGATGTAAGTAGCCATATTGTTGATGTAAGTAGTCATGTTGTTGATGTAAGTAGTCATGTTGTTGATGTAAGTAGCCATGTTGTTGATGTAAGTAGCCATGTTGTTGATGTAAGTAGTCATGTTGTTGATGACAGTAGCCCCGTTGTTGATGTAAGTAGCCATGTTGTTGATGTAAGTAGCCATGTTGTTGATGTAAGTAGTCATGTTGTTGATGTAATTAGCCATGTTGTTGATGTAAGTAGCCATGTTGTTGATGTAAGTAGTCATGTTGTTGATGTAAGTAGCCATGTTGTTGATGTAAGTAGCCATGTTGTTGATGTAAGTAGCCCTGTTGTTGATGTAAGTAGTCATGTTGTTGATGACAGTAGCCCCGTTGTTGATGTAAGTAGCTATGTTGTTGATGTCAGTAGCTATTTTGTTTATATTATAATTGACAAAGACATCACTGTGGTCTATGATCCCTTCGGTTTATTCTATGAACACCCAATACGAGGATGTACGAACAAACAACCAGCCATAACATTTCACTCTTCTGTTTCATCCTAATTGACTAACTGATCTGTTATCTGTTGGAGTATTTTCCTTGCACTTCGGACAAATCCACAGGTGCTCAGATTCTAATCCCAACATGTACATCTGCGTCCCGCGGCTAATAATGCCAAATCTGTGTTGGTTGACTAGTCCCCTCGTTCACCGATTGTGCCTCTCATGTCTGGCCATGTCTATTCTTACTCCCAAGTCTCTCACCCTGGACAGTGCTTTGAATTCAAAGTTCTTCGATCTCGACAACTCTCTAAGTGTGTTAATAACAGCGGCCCGATTTACGGACCTGCCATCTGCAGGGGAAGCAGATCCAGCAAGTTTAACAGCCTGGTCATTTCCCTCAATTTCCTCATGTCCCGTAACAAAGATGGTGACTCTATGAACAACAGACCTGCGCAGCGATTCAGTTCACTGTCTACATAATAACTTGACCGTTCGGATCAAACAGATCATGGTGGGCTTTATTGACACTGATACGTTGACCGCGAGACACTGATGTGGAGACCACGAGACACTAGTGTTTTTACCACGAGACACTGATACGATGACAAGGAGACACTGATCTGTTGACTACGAGACTCTGGCGTGGTGACCACGAGACATAAATGTGTTGACTATGAGACAATGATGTGTTGACCACGAGACACTGATGTGTTGACCAAGAGACACTGATGTGTTGACCACGAGACACTGATGTGTTGACCACGAGACACTGATGTGTTGACCACGAGACACTGATGTGTTGACCACTAGACACTTGTGTATTGACCACGAGACACTGACAAGTTGACCATGAGACATTGATGCGTTGACCACGAGACACTGATGAGTGTACCACGAGATTCTGATGAGTTGTCCACGAGACACTGATGAGTTGACCACGAGACACTGATGAGTTGACCACGAGAAACTGATGTGTTGACCATGAGACACTGATGTGTTGACCATGAGACACTGATGTGTTGACTACGAGACACTGATGAGTTGACCACGAGACATTGATATGTTGACCACGAGACACTGATATGTTGACAACGAGACACTGATATGTTGACAATGAGACATTGATGAGTTGACCATGAGACACTGATGAGTGTACCACGAGATACTGATGAGTTGACCACGAGACACTGATGAGTTGACCACGAGACACTGATGTATTGACCACGAGACATTGATATGTTGACAACGAGACATTGATATGTTGACCACGAGACACTGATGTGTTGACCACTAGACACTTGTGTGTTGACCACGAGACACTGACAAGTTGACCATGAGACATTGATGCGTTGACCACGAGACACTGATGAGTGTACCACGAGATTCTGTTGAGTTGATCACGAGACACTGATGAGTTGACCACGAGACACTGATGAGTTGACCACGAGAAACTGATGTGTTGACCATGAGACACTGATGTGGTGACCATGAGACACTGACGTGTTGACTACGAGACACTGATGAGTTGACCACGAGACATTGATATGTTGACCACGAGACACTGATATGTTGACAACGAGACACTGATATGTTGACCATGAGACATTGATGAGTTGACCATGAGACACTGATGAGTGTACCACGAGATACTGATGAGTTGACCACGAGACACTGATGAGTTGACTACGAGACACTGATGTATTGACCACGAGACATTGATATGTTGACAACGAGACACTGATATGTTGACCACGAGACACTGATGTGTTGACCACTAGAGACTTGTGTGTTGACCACGAGACACTGATATGTTGACCACGAGACACTGATGAGTTGACCACGAGACACTGATGAGTTGGCCACGAGACACTGGTGTTTGACCACGAGACACTGATGAGTTGACCACGAGACACTGATGTGTTGACCACGAGACACTGATGTGTTGACCACGAGACACTGATGTGTTGACCACGAGACACTGATGTGTTGACCACGAGACACTGATAGTTTCACATTCTGATCGTGCCTGTGTCCGTCTCCCAGGCCACCTTAAATACGTGCGTCGGTGTAGGTCTCATGGTGGGACCTACCATAGGTGGGGCTCTGTATGAGGTATGTCACTGTTTGTATATGTGTATGTTTGTTTGTATAAGTATGTTCTTGTTTGTATATGTGCGTTCTTGTTTATATGAGGTGTGTTCTTGTTTTTATGAGGTACGTTCTTCTTCGTATGAGGTATGTTATTGTTTGCATAGGTCCGTTCTTGTTTGTATGAGGTATGTTCTTGTTTGTAATATGTAGTAAATTGTGAAGGAAGAGTCTGATGCTTTTGCTTTGATCACAAGCAGCCTGAACTATGAAAGTCATGGCAGTAAGTAAAGCAATAACATGGCTCAAGACACAGACATTCACTCGGGCATGTGTCCTTAGTGACTCAATCAGTATGCTCAGGAGGACAGAGATAGGGTAGGTCCGAAGAGAGCGGCTGCTGTCTCTGAAGCGGTCTCGACTGGCAAAGATTAGTTTCATTATCGTGCCAGGGCATGCGGGTGTACAAGGAAATGTACTGTGGGAGGCGAATGAGCCATGGACCAGGCTGACATTCTGAATAATCTACGAGAAGTAAGTCGTTTACGAGAACCAAGCGATAACTGGGAATCTACTACCATGGTCAGGCTGCGAGAACAGCAAGTCAAAAGAGGTGTGGCCAAACAAGAACACTGGGCGGGAAGCCAAAGAAGATTAATAAACCAACACAGAACTGGTGTCGTGAGCCGCTACACTCTGCGGGATGTGCAGAGGAGGGGATCCGAGCACTTATGCACTGAGTGGTTCGATGTGCAATGAGAATGATCTGTCGACTAACTAACTAACTAACTAACTAACTAACTAACTAACTAACTAACTAACTAACTAACTAAACTTATTTGTAATATGTATGTTATTGTTTGCATAGGTATGCCATGTTTGTATGAGGTATGTTTTTTTTTGTTGGTATAAGATATGTTCTTGCTTGAGTAGGTATGTTATTTTTTGTATGAGGTTTATTCTTGTTTGTATAGTTATGTTCTTGTTTGTATGAGGAATGCTCTTGTTTGTATGGCTATGTTCTTATCTGTATGAGGTATGTTACTGTTTGTATCGGTATGTTCTTGTTTTTATGATTTATGTTCTTGTTTGTATAGGTATGTTCTTGTCTGTATGAGGTATGCTCTTGTTTGTACGAGGTATGTTCTTGTTTGTATGGATATGTTTTTGTCTGTATGAGGTATGTTCTTGTTTGTATGAGATATGTTCTTGTTTGTATAAGGCATGTTACTGTTTGTATCAGGTATTTTTTATTGCTTGTACGATGTATGTTCATGTCAGTAAGCGGTATGTTCTTGTTTGTATGTGGTATCTTATTGTTTGTATAAGGTGTGTTACCGTTAGTATGAGTTGTGTTCTTGTTTTTATGAAGAATGTTCTTGTTTGTACAGTTATTTTCTGATCTGTATGAGGGACGTTCTTGTTTTATGAGGTATGTTACTGATTGTAAAGGTAGATTTTCTTTGTATGAAGTATGTTGCTGTTTGAGGTATCTTTTATAGGTATGTTCTTGTATGAATGAGGTATGATATTGTTTGTATAGGTATGTTATTGTTTGTATGTGTTATGTTATTGTTTGTATGTGGTATGTTATTGCTTGTATACGGTGTATTATTGTTTTATGAATTGTGTTGTGTGTTTGTGTGTGTGTGTGTATGAGATATGTTCTTGTTTGTATAGGTATGTTCTTATCTGTATGAGGTATGTTCTTGTTTGATGAGGTATGTTACTGATTGTATAGGTAGGTTCTTGTTTGTATGAGTTAAGTTACTGTTTGTATGACATATGCTATTGTTTGTATAGATATGTTCTTGTTTGTATGACGTACGTTTTCTTTGTATGAGATATGTTTTTATTTGTATAGGTATGTTTTTGTTTGTAAAGACATATTCTTGTTTGTATAGGTATGCTCTCGTTTATATATGTATGTTCTTGTTTATATATATATATATATATATATATATATATATATATATATATATATATATATATATATATATACACACACACACACACACACACTCTAGCTGACCCGACCCGGCTTCGCCCAACTCCTGGCGGGGATCTATCTATCTATCTATCTATCTATTATCTATCTATCTATCTATCTATCTATCTATCTATCTATCTATCTATCTATCTATCTATCTATCTATCTATCTATCTATCTGTCTGTCTGTCTGTCTGTCTGTCTGTCTGTCTGTCTGTCTGACCCGGCCCGGCTTCGCCCAGCTCCTGGTGGGGAGCATCTCATTTAATTCATATAAGTAGTCATATAAGCTCCCGTTCCCGTTCCCGACTATCTGTCTGTCTGTCTGTCTGTCTGTCTGACCCGGCCCCGCTTCACCCAGTCCCTGGTGGGGAGCATCTCATTTAATTCATATAAGCTCCCGTTCCCGACTATCTGTCTGTCTGTCTATCTCTCTGTCTGTCTATCTGTCTGTCCGACCCGGCCCGACTTCGCCCAGGTCCTGGTGGGGAGCATCTCATTTAATTCGTATAAGTAGTCATATACGATTCCTTTCCCGACTATCTGTCTGTCTGTCTGTCTGTCTGTCTGTCTGTCTGTCTGTCTGACCCGGCTTCGCCCAGCCTCTGGTGGGGGGCATCTCATTTAATTCATATAAGTAGTCATATAAGCTCACGTTCCCGTTACCGACTATCTGTCTGTCTGTCTGTCTATCTATCTGACCCGGCGCGGCTTCGACCCGCTCCTGGCGGGGAGCGTCTCATTAAATTGATATAACAAAAAAAAAATTAACTTAAGAATGTCCTTCCACACACCATCCATTATTTTTAATGAAAACTGTTTTTAATCACCTACATGACTGTAGATAACATCTTTAAAACATAAAAAGATGAGTTAGAAAAATTTCACTATTTAAATAGATGCATTATTTCTATGAAAACTTTGAAAATGCCTTAAAGATTATATCATTATTTATTATAACGCATATGCCTGTAAATAACTGTAGTCAAAGAGTTTATAAACCTTTGAAAACAATGCAACAATCTATATATAAAATATATAGCAATGTTATTAAAAGTTATGCCCCTTGAAATAACTTTTCTTAAGTTAAATCCCCTCGCTATATATAAATGATAATGTAAATTAAAATATTAAATTTTAGTAAATAAATAGCTGATTGTACACTAACAAACTATGACAGTTCGCTGCACGGGAATGAAAAGGAAACATGTAGAAAATTTCATCTCAATCGGATGGAACGTTATCGAACGCATCAAATACATCCCTAAATACATTGTTGTCACAGTGTTGGATCTCTAGGGGATCTGAACTCGGGCTCAAACAGGCAACACTAACTCCGTTAAATATAATATAGCAACATTTATTGAACTTAGCTATACAGTGCGTTGGCGCAGTGGGTTTTAACAAGCCCGCACTGACGAGTTGCTTATCACAGAGGTTTAACATCACACATGATTATAACAAACATTCTAAGCAAACTATCTAGCATATGTCTATGACCCTAAATACACATGGGTCTGAACTATTAAGTCCCTCTAAGGCAGGCCCTGTTGCCTCTCCGATGTCCCGTCTGTCTCTGCCCGTTCACACGTGTCGCAATCCGACACGGGTGGTAACTCTGTCCGAGTTCCTCGTGGACCCCGCAATAGGCGGGCCACATCAGTGTCCACGGGACAGTGGACTCACTGACCAGTCCTTCGAGAAGGCTCTGGATTACTCAAGCCTTCGAGTGTCTTACTTCTTTCCCTTGGGCGGGAGTTGTAGCCCTTCGCCAGTGTCTATTAACTTATGTTGGTTACCGTACAATGTGAGGCTGTGACAATTGTCTGTTATATATATATATATTGTATGAGCTATGTTCTTGTTTGTATAGATATCTTCTTTTTGGTATAGGTATGTTTTTGTATAGGTATGTTCTTGTTTGTATATGTATGTTCTTGTTTGTGTTAGGTATGTTATTGTTTGTTTAGGTACGTATTGTATTAGGAATGTTCTTCTTTGTATGTTGTATGTTATGGGTTGTATAAGTATTTTCTTGTTTGTAGAGGTATGTTCTTGTTTGTATGAGGTATGTTATTGTTTGTATAGGTATGTCCTTGGTTATGTGAAGTATGTTAATGTTTGAATAAATACACCCATGTCTGTATTGGCATGTTCTTGTATTTATAGGTATGTTCTTTTTGTATGAGGTATAATTGTGTTTGCATAGGTGTTTTTGCTTGTATATGCATGGTCTTGTTTGTGTAAGTATGTTCTTGTTTGTATAGATATGTTCTTTTTTGTATAGTTATATTTTTGTGTGTATAGGATGTTCGTGTTTCTATAGCTATGTTCTTCTGTGTATGAAGTATGTTCTTGCTTGTACAGATATGTTCTCTTGTGTATAGGTATTTTCTGTTATGTATAAGTATGGTTTGCATGAGGTATGTTCTTCTTTATATGAGGTACGTTATTGTTTGCATCGTTTAGTTTAGTTTAGTTGGTATTCATTGGCACCTTGCTGTCTTGACAGACGATATAGTTTGTTACATTGTGCTTCAAAAAGGCATAATAACTACAACCCATGGCGGTAGCGAATGTGATTGATAAGGCAATTTTCTCTTTTATCTTTATTCCGCATCTTTTATCTTTATTATACATCTGGAACAAGGCAAGCTGCAGAAGCTGCCGGATCAGCAAAGCAATGCTCTATCTGTCCGCCTGTCGGAGCTTCGATCCTAGAAGATCTGCCAACCAAGGCTCAGTGCCTGGCCTGCCATGACATTTTGTTTTTAGGTTGCATTTCTTTTAGTTGGTATGTTATTATTTGCATGAGGTAAGAACATACCCTATACAAACAAGAACATACCTCGTACAAACATGAACATACCCCATACAAACAAAAACATACCTTATACTGTTTTATGAAGTATGTTCTTGTTTGTATGGGGTATGTTCTTGTTTGTATGAGGTTTATTATTGTTTGTATACGTCTGTTTTCGTTTGTATGAGGTATGTTTTTGATTGTGTGAGGTATGTTTTTGTTTTTATATATATAATTATTTGAATAGGTATGTTTTCGTTTGTGAAATATATTCTTCTTTGTGGAGGTATTTTAGTGTTTGTATAAGTATATTCTTGTTTTTATTGACATGTTTTTCTTTGTATAGGTCAGTTCTTCTTTGTATAGGTATTTCAGGACCCTCACCGGTGCTACGGAGTTCGTGCACTGAGCTGAGTTTCTCCAGACTCAGGTTTGAGTTAGGAGGAAAACGGAGCACTTATGGGTTACATCCGTGTGCCGTGATGTTGATCCATCGACATCACTAAACTAAACTAAACTAAACTTGTATAGGTATTTATTTGTTTTTATAGGTATCTCATTGTTTGTAGGCCTATATATATATATGTTCTTGTTTGTACGAGGTATGTTCTTGTTTGTATGAGGCTCGTTCTGGTTTGTATAGGTATATTATTGTTTGTATAGGTATGTTATTATTCTTAGAATTATGGTCTTCTTTTTATGAGGTATGTTCTTACTTGTATAGGTATGTTCATTTTTGTATGAGGTATGTTCTTCTTCATATAAGGTATGTTATCGTTTGCATAGGTATGTTATTGTTTCTAAGAGGTATGTTCTTGCATGTGTGAGGAATGTTCTTGTTTGTTTAGGTATGTTCTTATTTGTATGAGGTATGTCATTGTTTGCCATACACTAGTTGAGGTGAATTGAGTTGAGTTGAGATGAGTTAAGAACCTCATCACTGCACTCAGGACATTTCCATACGTGTTCCGTCCCCTCGTTCAACAGCCAGTGAAGTGTCATACTACTAATCGTTCCCACCGCTATCTGATTAAAAGTTCTCCTGGTCTTCCCTCTCAGTTTTGAGTTTCTTCCAGAACCCCTGCCGATCCCCCGCAATCTCATTCTTTCCACATATGGGTTCTCAGTCTTTTTCCTCCGCCTTCTCCACCTGGCCCCACAAGCGCACGACCACCTCCCCCTTGTCCATAGACAAGATACCACCAAGAAGTGCATTCCCTGCTAGGCTATAGCCTGTTCATTCCCCCGCACCCCCGCATGGCCAGGGCAAAATATCCATACAATTCTCACAATCTGTGTCCTCTGAAGCGACGAGAGCCATTCCACACGAATGTTTCTCCACCTTACTAAGCATACTCTTTGAATCTGGAATGAATACAGTGTGTGTTGCAGTAGTCTCCTCTAGCCAACGGAATGCCGCTGTAACTGCCTCCACCCCCATTCTCATTCTGGAGGTCGTAGTCTTATATGCCAGACTCGCCTTTTTCAAGACTCGTCCATTAGCCTTTGCAAAAAAGCCCCAACCACTACGTCTGTTTCTCATCACTGACCCATCGGTGTAGATGACTATGTCACCTTGATGTGTGTTACTCTGGATCAGTTGTTGCACTTCAAACTCAGTGCGGCCCGCTGCCCATTCTCTGCACTCACCACCCAGTGTTATTATTACGTTGTGCCAGTCCGTCATATCTTCCGGAACTTCAAACCACTCTCTTTCACGATTGATGGTCTCTAGATCACAGACCCGACGTATAGAAAGTTCTGCCTGTGCCATCCAGAACCTGCCCCGTCTTAGTCTATGACTCTTGACTATATCCATGGCTGCATGCAAGGGGTGATCCCTAACTGCAGCAACTCTCAGGTACCATTTGTCCTGAAGGACCCCATGCCTATCCGTCATTGTTGGCAGCACCAGTTAGTTAGTTAGTTAGTTAGTCGACAGATCATCCTCGTTGCACATCGAACCATTCAGTCCATAAGTGCTCGGATCCCCTCCTCAGCAAATCCCGCAGCGTGTAGCGGCTAACGACGCCAGTTCTGTGTTGGTTTATCAATCTTCTTTGGCTTCCTGCGTAGTGTTCTTGTTTGGCCACCCCTCTTTTAATTTGCTGCTCCCGCAGTCTGGCCATTGTTGTAGATTCACAGTCATCACTTGGTTCTTGCAAAAGTCTCACTTCTCGTAGAGCATTCAGAATGTCAGCCTGGTCCATGGCGCGTCCGCCTTCCACAGTAGCCTCACCTGCGAGCTTGTCAGCCCGCTCATTTCCTTGTACTCCCGCATGACCTGGCACGAAGATGAAACTAATCTTTGCCAGCCGAGACCGCTTCAGAGGCAGCAACCACTCTCTTCGGATCGACCCCTCCTCTATCCTCTTGATCATGTTCATTGAGTCGCTAAGGAAACAAGCCCTAGTGAATGTCTGTGTCTCGAGCCATGTTATTGCTTTACTTACTGCCATGACTTCCATGGTCAGGCTACTTGTGGTTTCAGTGAAAGCACCAGAGTCCTCCTTCACAATTCTCCCTCCGGCCCGAACTGTAAAGGCCCATGAGCTTCTCACATGTCGGACGACCGACCCATCTGTGTAGATGACCGCGTCACCGTCTAGCGAATTCTCGAAAATCAACGCTTGTACTTCAGCCTCAACAGCAGCCGGATTTTCTTGTCTGCATTTTCTATCTAGTTGGATGCAAACTGAAAAGGATGTGCAGAAGTCTGTTGGCACTTGCACCCACTCCTCGCCAGGTTCTAAGTCCTCAAGTGAACACACCTGTTGAAGAATGTCTTCGGCTTGACCCATCCACGACCGTCCTCTTTTTAACCTGCTGCCCTTCACCTTCCTAATTTCGCTATGCAGTGGATGTTGTGTGTTTGCGTTAATTTTGAGGTAGGCGCGTGCCCTGCAAACCTTGTATTCTCTCTTCAATGGTTGGAAAATCAAGAAGGTAGCGCATCGCCCTGCATGCTGTATCTCTTGTACATCCAAGAATAATGCGCATTGCTTCATTCTGTATCCTTTCCATCCTTTCTATCTGCGTATGGCTGAGAGTCAGGATTGCCATTGCATACTCCAAAACAGACATGACCAGCCCCTCGTACAGAAGACATAGATGGCGCTGCTCACAGTTTGCTGCCGCCATCACCCGCATCGCTGCCAAACCCCGCTTGGCCTTTGTTATCACCTGGTCTATGTGCACATTATAAGCAAGGCTTCGATCAAACCGTATTCCCAGGTAATTCATTGCCTGCGTTCTTTCCACCGTCTCTGAACACAGCATTACAGTTGGTGTTGGATTGTTGACAATATGATTATTCAACGAGAACCAAGTCACTGTTGCCTTTGTTGGGTGACCATTGCCCCAGCTTCATCACACCAAGTACTTATGCGATTGAGTTCGTTTTGTAGTTCCACAGCAACCTCCTCTCTATCCTTACCCTGACGATACACTAAAACATCATCGGCATACGACAATGTCCTGCCAGGTCCAGTGATCTGCTCACTGGTGATTCTCACTGTGTAGGCGTTGAACAGTACCGGAGATAATGGCGATCCCTGTGGTAGGCCAGGATATATTGTTGTTGGTTCCGAAGTCCAACTGCCACATCTAAAAACTACTTTCCGTTGGTAGAGGGCTGCAGCGATCCAACTAAGGAGGCAGCACCAGGATATGCCTCATGCATATAGTTTGTGTGTCCTTCGTGCATCCTAGGATTAATCGCATGGCCGCATTCTGTAAGCGCTCCAACCTTTTAAGCTGGCTCTTTGATACTGTCAGCAGCCCCAAACCATATTCACTGACATAAATTATTAACTTTTGAAAGAGTCTGTACAGAATCCTCTGATCTACCCCGGTTGCTACCATAGCACTCAATGCATTTAGTCCCCTACCAGCCTTCACTATCAAATCCTCCACATGATCCTTAAAAGACAAACACCTGTCAAAGGTGATTCCCAAGTACTTAAATTTACTCTCTCGACTAAGAGGACATCCATTCAACATAATACCTGGGACGTCTGCCTTGAATATCCGGTTGTCCAAGGAGTACCACACAACCAATTCCTTGTCTAGGATTTATAATGGCCCCTGCGTCTGTGCCGGTGCAGCCTTCAGAATTTTCCCAATGTCACATCCCCACCGACTTCATTGATAAACTGTTCCCACTTAATCCTCTTTGCCTCAGCTGCCTGGAGTTTAAAATCCTGCACCTTTACTTTTTTATACCTTTCAGCCTCTTCCAATTATGTATCAACTGAAATGGTTGCTCTCCGCACCCTCTGCCAATTCCTTATAGCCGCCCGCTTTTCCCTCCATGAATTCTCGACCTCTGGTGTCCACCATGGTGGTTGGGTCAAGATTCTTCTTGTTGGTTTAGATCTTCCCTGTGATCTAAGACGCCCCAAGAGCAAAGAGTGGTCGCGATCATAACTGAATGCCCTGCGGGCTCTTATAGCCTTAACTGTGCTGGACTTAGGCATCTGCACAACAACAACAACAACAACAACAACAACAACAACAACAACAACAAAACTTTATTTTCAAAGGATTAAAATTTGGGCACGCAGGCCCGTCTTACATTCTGCCCTTCTATCACTCTCTATCATACATTATATCATTGACACATCATTCAAGGCTAACTGAAAACGGCAACAATATAAAAGATATGCATTATAAAGGCATGGGAAAAATGAAAAATCAATACTACACGACTCAGTAATAGTAATGACTGGTGTCCTCCACAGAACAGGGGAGGTGGTTACTTCCATGGTCTCCAAGGACACTCCATTTTATGCCTGATGCAGCCTTTTGGGTTACAAGCGCCAGATCGATGGCCGTGTCAGGGTCCCCCGGTCTCATTGCTAGTCTAGTGGGTGTCCTGTCATTTAGACAGACAACATCCGTCTCAAGCAAGGCCTCAGCATGAGCAGTACCCTGTCTGTTCTCTCCCGACCTATCCCATTCCTTGGCGCGGGCATTGAAGTCACCTCATTTCAGATACTTGGTACCAGGGGTATCCACAGAACATTTCAACCAGTCCCAACTCTCTCTCTCTCTGCTTATGCAAGATTTCCGAATTACATATTTATCAGGTTCCAGCTGCATTGGCCGATTTGTATCCGCATTCCCTGCACCTCTTTACTTTCCTGACCCCGCCCACTCATATCCAGCATTGAATGCTGTAAACCGTCCTTGACCACCAGAGCCTGCCCATGTCTTCTCTGCCCGGTTGGGTTAATGTAACATGTATAGCCAGGGCACTTAAAAGAGTTTGTATTCAGTTCTTGTAACATCAAGACATCAAAATCGTAGACCAGTTTCTCCAGTATTGGTCCTCGTTGCTTTGCACTACGGCAATTCCAATACCCAAACCGTACATTTTTGAGTGCAAACGATCCGTTGCTAGACACTCGATGTAGAGTGAGGTAACTATGGCTAGACACTACATGGAGAGAGCGGTGACAAAATGGCTAAACACATTTTTTTTTTTTGCATATCCTTTACAGGACATCGCTGTCAACACCAGCATCTTTCAGCTGTATGTTGATTTCTTGGCAAGATTACGCTCAGTAGTTTGCCATTGCTTTCTGAGCGGCCGGCTCACATACCCCGTAAGTTACCGATGCGATTCGAACCACTGCTGATTCTCACCGTCATCACATCACCGACGAGAGTATACGAGATTATGGAGAAAAGTCATAACCTCTAAGCCACGAAGCCGGCGGCTAAACACTAGATGGGGGTAATATAATGGCTGGATACTAGATGGGGGTAATATAATGGCTGGACACTAGATGGGGGTAATATAATGGCTGGACACTAGATGGGGGTAATATAATGGCTGGACACTAGATGGGGGTAATATAATGGCTAGACACTAGATGGGGGTAATATAATGGCTGGACACTAGATGGGGGTAATATAATGGCTAGACACTAGATGGGGGTAATATAATGGCTAGATACTAGATGGGGGTAATATAATGGCTAGACACTAGATGGGAGTAATATAATGGCTAGACACTAGATGGGGGTAATATAATGGCTAGACACTAGATGGGGGTAATATAATGGCTAGACACTAGATTGGTGTAATATAATGGCTAGACACTAGAAGGCGGTTGCATAATGGCTAGACACTAGATGGGGGTAATATAATGGCTGGACACTAGATGGGGGTAATATAATGGCTAGACACTAGATGGGGGTAATATAATGGCTAGACACTAGATGGGGGTAATATAATGGCTAGACACTAGATGGGGGTAATATAATGGCTGGACACTAGATGGGGGTAATATAATGGCTAGACACTAGATGGGGGTAATATAATGGCTGGACACTAGATGGGGGTAATATAATGGCTAGACACTAGATGGGGGTAATATAATGGCTAGATACTAGATGGGGGTAATATAATGGCTAGACACTAGATGGGAGTAATATAATGGCTAGACACTAGATGGGGGTAATATAATGGCTAGACACTAGATGGGGGTAATATAATGGCTAGACACTAGATGGGGGTAATATAATGGCTAGACACTAGATGGGTGTAATATAATGGCTGGACACTAGATGGGGGTAATATAATGGCTGGACACTAGATGGGGGTAATATAATGGCTAGACACTAGATTGGTGTAATATAATGGCTAGACACTAGATTGGTGTAATATAATGGCTGGACACTAGATGGGGGTAATATAATGGCTGGACACTAGATGGGGGTAATATAATGGCTAGACACTAGATTGGTGTAATATAATGGCTGGACACTAGATGGGGGTAATATAATGGCTAGACACTAGATTGGTGTAATATAATAGCTGGACACTAGATGGGGGTAATATAATGGCTGGACACTAGATGGGGGTAATATAATGGCTGGACACTAGATGGGGGTAATATAATGGCTAGACACTAGATTGGTGTAATATAATGGCTAGACACTAGATGGGGGTAATATAATGGCTGGACACTAGATGGGGGTAATATAATGGCTAGACACTAGATGGGGGTAATATAATGGCTGGACACTAGATGGCGGTTGCATAATGGCTAGACACTAGATGGGGGTAATATAATGGCTGGACACTAGATGGGGGTAATATAATGGCTAGACACTAGATTGGTGTAATATAATGGCTGGACACTAGATGGGGGTAATATAATAGCTGGACACTAGATGGGGGTAATATAATGGCTGGACACTAGATGGGGGTAATATAATGGCTAGACACTAGATTGGTGTAATATAATGGCTAGACACTAGATGGGGGTAATATAATGGCTAGACACTAGATTGGTGTAATATAATGGCTAGACACTAGATGGGGGTAATATAATGGCTGGACACTAGATGGGGGTAATATAATGGCTAGACACTAGATGGGGGTAATATAATGGCTAGACACTAGATGGGGGTAATATAATGGCTAGACACTAGATGGGGGTAATATAATGGCTAGACACTAGATTGGTGTAATATAATGGCTAGACACTAGATGGGGGTAATATAATGGCTGGACACTAGATGGGGGTAATATAATGGCTGGACACTAGATGGCGGTTGCATAATGGCTAGACACTAGATGGGGGTAATATAATGGCTAGACACTAGATGGGGGTAATATAATGGCTAGACACTAGATTGGTGTAATATAATGGCTAGACACTAGATGGGGGTAATATAATGGCTATACACTAGATGGGGGTAATATAATGGCTAGACACTAGATTGGTGTAATATAATGGCTGGACACTAGATGGGGGTAATATAATGGCTGGACACTAGATATGGGTAATATAATGGCTAGACACTAGATGGGGGTAATATAATGGCTAGACACTAGATGGGGGTAATATAATGGCTGGACACTAGATGGGGGTAATATAATGGCTGGACACTAGATTGGTGTAATATAATGGCTAGACACTAGATGGGGGTAATATAATGGCTGGACACTAGATGGGGGTAATATAATGGCTAGACACTAGATTGGTGTAATATAATGGCTGGACACTAGATGGGGGTAATATAATGGCTGGACACTAGATGGGGTAATATAATGGCTGGACACTAGATGGCGGTTGCATAATGGCTAGACACTAGATGGGGGTAATATAATGGCTAGACACTAGATGGGGGTAATATAATGGCTAGACACTAGATTGGTGTAATATAATGGCTAGACACTAGATGGGGGTAATATAATGGCTGGACACTAGATGGGGGTAATATAATGGCTAGACACTAGATTGGTGTAATATAATGGCTAGACACTAGATGGGGGTAATATAATGGCTGGACACTAGATGGGGGTAATATAATGGCTGGACACTAGATGGCGGTTGCATAATGGCTAGACACTAGATTGGTGTAATATAATGGCTAGACACTAGATGGGGGTAATATAATGGCTGGACACTAGATGGGGGTAATATAATGGCTAGACACTAGATTGGTGTAATATAATGACTGGACACTAGATGGGGGTAATATAATGGCTAGACACTAGATGGGGGTAATATAATGGCTAGACACTAGATGGGGGTAATATAATGGCTAGACACTAGATGGGGGTAATATAATGGCTAGACACTAGATGGGGGTAATATAATGGCTAGACACTAGATGGGGGTAATATAATGGCTAGACACTAGATGGGGGTAATATAATGGCTAGACACTAGATGGGGGTAATATAATGGCTGGACACTAGATGGGGGTAATATAATGGCTGGACACTAGATGGGGGTAATATAATGGCTAGACACTAGATTGGTGTAATATAATGGCTGGACACTAGATTGGTGTAATATAATGGCTAGACACTAGATTGGTGTAATATAATGGCTAGACACTAGATTGGTATAATATAATGGCTGGACACTAGATGGGGGTAATATAATGGCTGGACACTAGATGGGGGTAATATAATGGCTAGACACTAGATGGGGGTAATATAATGGCTGGACACTAGATGGGGGTAATATAATGGCTAGACACTAGATTGGTGTAATATAATGGCTAGACACTAGATTGGTGTAATATAATGGCTAGACACTAGATGGGGGTAATATAATGGCTAGACACTAGATGGGGGTAATATAATGGCTGGTCACTAGATGGCGGTTGCATAATGGCTAGACCCTAGATGGGGGTAGCATAATGACTAGACACTAGATTAAGGTAACATGTGTTCATGGGTCTGAATCCCGATCAAGGCAAAGCTTGGACATCCCAGTCAACCCGGACTAACAGGGAACGAGAAATTGTCTTGGTAATTCTAGGCAGCGGATTTGATACATGGTCACATAATGGTCACATAATGGTCACATAATGGTCACATCATGGTCACATCTCCTAGCGATTGCCGCTTGTTCTAATACTGTATAGGTGCAGCACCTTAAGCCGTGTACACAGTTCCCTTACTTTCTCTAGATACCAAGGAAATGGACACGGCATAGAAAATGTTTGGGAGTCTCTGTGGCGAAGTGGTCAAGCCGTTTGACTCGTGTTCCGACGGTCGTGGGTTCGATTCCGGGCCGCGTCCTTCGGTTTACGAGTTAAATGTTTCAGAGACTCTTGTGGGTCGTCGCTAAAAGCTACGGAGTTCGTGCTTTGTGCGACGCTTTCCGTGCTGCGGAAGAGACCGAGCCATATGGGATAAAACCCGGTGCAATGAAGTCGACCCTGTCGACTTTAAGCGACTTTTTTTTAAAGAGAAAATGTTGGACAAGTCATATTAAATGTTGGACATGCTATAATAAATGTTGTAAATGTCATAGTAAATGTTGGACAAGCCATAGTAAATGTTGGACATGTCATATTAAATGTTGGACATGTCATAGTAAATGTTGCACATGTCATAGTAAATGTTGGACATGCCATAATAAATGTTGGACAAGTCATACTAAATGTTGGACATGCCATAGTAAATGTTGGACAAGTCATATTAAATGTTGGACATGCCATAGTAAATGTTGTAAATGTCATAGTAATTGTTGTTCACGTCATAGTAAATGTTTGAAATGTAATAGAAATGTTGTACGTATCATAGTAAATGTTGGACATGTCATAGTGAATGTTGGACATGAAATATTAAATGCTAGACATGTCATGGTAAATGTTGTATGTTAGCTTTGCCGAATGGATAAGAACGCGAGTTATTAAACATCTGGCATGCTGATGCCGAGGTAACGGGTTCAATCCTTACACCGGACAGTTGGACTAAAATGTTGACCTGTCGTTCTTGACTTGGGACGTAAAGTACATGCACCTCTGAAGTCGGAGTTGGTTCGCCTGTTGGCGAGGGACACTGTTAATAGGGGAAAGCTCATCCACACACAAAATACAGTCCAGCACTGCTAGAAGTTGTGTGTGTGTGTGGACTACACTTGAGTTAAAAGCCAGCAAGCACACACAACAAATAGTAAATGTTAGATATATCATAGTAGATGTTGGGCATTCACAGTAAATGTTGGACATGTCATAGTAGATATTGGGCATTAACAGTAAATGTTGGACATGTCATAGTAGATATTGGAAATGATTTGGTGAATGCTGGAAATGTCATCGAAAATGCTGGGAATGTCATAGAAAATGCTGGACATGCCGTAGTGTATGCTGGGTATGTCATTGTGCGTGCCGGAAATGTCTTACTGTATTCTATAAATGTCATTTTAACTGCTGGGAATGTCATTGCAACTGCTGGAAATTGTCATTTTAACTGCTGGAAATGACATCGTAAATGCTGGAAATGTCATAGTAATCTCTGGAAGTGTCATTGTAAATGCTCGAACTGTCATTGTAAATGCTGGAAATGTCATTGTAAATGCTGGAAATGCACAATGTACTTTCAGGCTGGAGGATTTGGGCTGCCATTTTGGGTAGTTGGTGCAGTCATGATACTCAATGGGTTGGCCACAGTTACCTGCCTACCGCCACCTTCAGGTATGTCAGGGCAACATAAGTCTGCCAGCAGTTGGTAAACATTTTGTCATGTCCATTCATCTACCATGAGCCATGCCTGTAAGCGTGGGCCGTCATGTATTGCCATCTCACTCGATCACCAGAGTCGTGGATCAGCTCCGTGTTCCTGTTTCGACCATGCCACAAGGCCAAGCCACCCAGGAATTTACATCTCGGTCTTCCCTTTGGTCTCCTCCCTTCGATCTTGCCAGTTGTCACCAAGTTCTCCAGTTCATTTCTTCTCATAATATGCCCAACAAATTTTTACTACCTACGTCTAATGACTCTAATCAGTTTACGATCCTCATTTGTTTCTTGAAGGGTTTGTACATTGGTTTTTCTGTCTCTCCATGGTATTCTTTGCATTTTCCTCAGACATAATTTGTCATGTCATCAGTTCGTAAACATTTTGTCATGCCATAACTTCGTAAATACTGTGCCATGTCATTATTCGGTAAACATTTTCTTAAGTCATGTGAGCAGTTGGTAACCATTTTGTCATGTTATGTAAGTGTTTGGTAAACAGTTTGTCATGTCATGTCTTCAGTTGGTCAACATTTTGTCATGCCATGTCTTCAGTTGGTAAAGACTTTTTCATGTCATGTTGTAACATAGCAAGTCACCTCAATGCATTTTCTTGGGTGATCGGTCGCCAGTACAATTCTCACAACTATAGTATTGAGGACAACTGAGGTCAACCTCTCGCTGCATTCCATCACACACTGGGGTGAACCAGGGTTAATTACAAGTGTGGTAAGATTTCCCGAGGAATATCTGTGCAGCTGGAGTGTAAACATACTAAGCCAAGTTTATGGGTACATTACGTTCTGGGATGTGCCATGTTCTTGGGGTGGTTCATTCATACTTATTGTCTAACATACTCGTTGTCCAACATTAGACACTGTCTTAGGCGTTGAACACATTCGTTTCAGGGAGATCTAATTTTTAGTTAGTACATCTCAGAGTACAACTCCGCAGTTGACCAGGGGCTCATCCCGCTTAACGCGTTACCCTGATGATATCAAACTACAAGCAGTCTGCCCTCGAAGTACCTATTCTAGCGTCGCAACTGGCAGCATGGATGCTATCATATTTGATTCAGTGAACACTGTGATAACTGATAGTAAATACCCCTACTTACAGACTCCATATTGTACGAATTTCCTGACACAAAACATGCTAGGCTAACCGTTCAAAACATGGTTGCTTTAGCGTTACAATTATAATTTAGAGGCACTTCAATAGAAATTCTAGAAGGCCGAAAATTCTGTAATCTTTGTTCGTGGCCTCTATACACTTGGCTATCAACACTTGGAATCAGTCACTGGATTCGGATCATCAATCTTCAGTTGTATACTAGAGGTGTACACACATCAGCTGCCCTGGGTCCGAATGCCATTTAAGGTTCATGACTGTCTCACGTTGCATGTTATCACGTGATCAAATCCCCGTGTTGTGTTTTCTGACTGTTAGTCGTACTAATCGTGCTCTCTGCCTGTCATGAGTTGTAATCGATTCTTACCTACTGACCCTTGTTTTCTTTAACTCTATCTTGTCATGGTTTGTTTACCCGTGTCGACTTTAAAGCGACTTTATGCACTTTCCTTAAAGTTGCATACTCCTTACATGACTTTGCCGTCAACACCAGCATTTTTCAGCTGTTGTTGATATTCTTGGCAAAATTACGTTCAGTAGTTTGCCATTGCTTTCTGAGCGACCGGCTCAATACCCCGTAAGTAACCAATGCGACGCGATCCGCTGCCGAATCTCGCACAGCTGTGTTCCTCACGTGGATATACGGAGTTAAGGAGAAAGTCGTAAAATAGTATAGCAGAACCACCAATGTAGAGCTCGTTGAGAGAGCTTAAGCGGTGAGAAAAGGACGCTTCTGCTGAATACAGTTAATCTGAAGACAATATAACTAGACACTCTCTTTGTCTGGAATCCATAAGGCACATGAAAAAGCGGGAGGCCTAAAAACAACCGGAGAAGAGAACTACAGACAGAGATGACTAATACTGGGAAGACATGAAGGGAGCTGAGGGAGATAGCAAAATACAAGATGACTGGGCGTTGTTTGGTTGAGGGCTTGTGCCACAATGGGGATACAGAGCATAATAAAAAGATGCTTGCACTATATGCTACCATGGAGTATGTGGTCATCCCTCTGTGCATACATTATCTGCTACCATGGAGTATGTGGTCATCCCTCTGTACATGCACTAACTGCTACCATGGAGTATGTGGTCATCCCTCCGTACATGCACTAACTGCTACCATGGAGTATATTGTCATCCCTCCGTACATGCACCATCTGCTACCATGGAGTATGTGGCCATCCCTCCGTACATGCACTATCTGCTACCATGGAGTATGTGGTCATCCCTCCGTACATGCACTAACTGCTACCATGGAGTATGTGGCCATCCCTCCGTACATGCACTAACTGCTACCATGGAGTATGTGGTCATCCCTCCGTACATGCATTATCTGCTACCATGGAGTATGTGGTCATCCCTCCGTACATGCACTAACTGCTACCATGGAGTATGTGGTCATCCCTCCGTACATGCACTAACTGCTACCATGGAGTATGTGGTCATCCCTCCGTACATGCACTAACTGCTACCATGGAGTATGTGGTCATCCCTCCGTACATGCATTATCTGCTACCATGGAGTATGTGGTCATCCCTCCGTACATGCACTAACTGCTACCATGGAGTATGTGGTCATCCCTCCGTACATGCATTATCTGCTACCTGGAGTATGTGGTCATCCCTCCGTACATGCACTAACTGCTACCATGGAGTATGTGGTCATCCCTCCGTACATGCACTAACTGCTACCATGGAGTATGTGGTCATCCCTCCGTACATGCATATCTGCTACCATGGAGTATGTGGTCATCCCTCCGTACATGCACTAACTGCTACCATGGAGTATGTGGCCATCCCTCTGTGCATGCATTATCTGCTACCATGGAGTATGTGGTCATCCCTCCGTACATGCACTAACTGCTACCATGGAGTATGTGGTCATCCCTCCGTACATGCACTAACTGCTACCATGGAGTATGTGGCCATCCCTCCGTACATGCACTAACTGCTACCATGGAGTATGTGGTCATCCCTCCGTACATGCACTATGTGCTACCATGGAGTATGTGGTCATCCCTCCGTGCATGGACTATGTGCTACCATGGAGTATGTGGTCATCCCTCCGTGCATGCACTAACTGCTACCATGGAGTATGTGGTCATCCCTCCGTGCATGCACTATCTTTTACCATGGAGTATGTGGTCATCCCTCCGTGCATGCACTATCTGCTACCATGGAGTATGTGGTCATCCCTCCGTGCATGCACTATCTTTTACTATGGAGTATGTGGTCATCCCTCCGTGCATGCACTATCTTTTACCATGGAGTATGTGGTCATCCCTCCGTGCATGCACTATCTTTTACCATGGAGTATGTGGCCATTCCTCCGTGCATGCACTATCTTTTACAATGGAGTATGTGGTCATCCCTCCGTGCATGCACTATCTTTTACCATGGAGTATGTGGCCATCCTTCCGTGCATGGACTATGTGCTACCATGGAGTATGTGGCCATCCTTCCCTGCATGGACTATGTGCTACCATGGAGTATGTGGTCATCCCTCCGTGCATGCACTATCTTTTACCATGGAGTATGTGGCCATCCTTCCGTGCATGGACTATGTGCTACCATGGAGTATATTGTCATCCCTCCGTACATGCACTAACTGCTACCATGGAGTATGTGGTCATCCCTCCGTACATGCACTAACTGCTACCATGGAGTATATTGTCATCCCTCCGTACATGCACTAACTGCTACCATGGAGTATGTGGTCATCCCTCCGTACATGCACTATCTGCTACCATGGAGTATGTGGTCACCCCTCCGTGCATGCACTATCTTTTACCATGGAGTATGTGGTCATCCCTCCGTACATGCACTATCTGCTACCATGGAGTATGTGGTCATCCCTCCGTGCATGCACTATCTTTTACCATGGAGTATGTGGTCATCCCTCCGTGCATGCACTATCTTTTACCATGGAGTATGTGGCCATCCTTCCGTGCATGGACTATGTGCTACCATGGAGTATGTGGCCATCCTTCCCTGCATGGACTATGTGCTCCCATGGAGTATGTGGTCATCCCTCCGTGCATGCACTATCTTTTACCATGGAGTATGTGGCCATCCTTCCGTGCATGGACTATGTGCTACCATGGAGTATATTGTCATCCCTCCGTACATGCACTAACTGCTACCATGGAGTATGTGGTCATCCCTCCGTACATGCATTATCTGCTACCATGGAGTATGTGGCCATTCCTCCGTACATGCACTAATTGCTACCATGGAGTATGTGGCCATTCCTCCGTACATGCACTAACTGCTACCATGGAGTATGTTGTCCTCCCTCCGTACATGCACTAACTGCTACCATGGAGTATATTGTCATCCTCCGTACATGCACTAACTGCTACAATGGAGTATGTGGCCATTCCTCCGTACATGCACTAACTGCTACCATGGAGTATGTGGTCATCCCTCCGTACATGCACTAACTGCTACCATGGAGTATGTGGTCATCCCTCCGTACATGCACTAACTGCTACCATGGAGTATATTGTCATCCCTCCGTACATGCACTAACTGCTACCATGGAGTATGTGGCCATCCCTCGTACATGCACTAATGCTACCATGAGTATGTGCCATCCCTCCGTACAGCACTATCTGCTACCATGGAGTATGTGGCCATCCCTCCGTACATGCACTAACTGCTACACATGGAGTATATTGTCATCCCTCCGTACATGCACTAACTGCTACCATGGAGTATATTGTCATCCCTCCGTACATGCACTAACTGCTACCATGGAGTATATTGTCATCCCTCCGTACATGCACTATCTGCTACCATGGAGTATATTGTCATCCCTCCGTACATGCACTATCTGCTACCATGGAGTATATTGTCATCCCTCCGTACATGCACTATCTGCTACCATGGAGTATGTGGCCATCCCTCCGTGCATGCACTATATGCTACCATAGAGTATGTGGTCATCCCTCCGTACATGCACTAACTGCTACCATGGAGTATGTGGCCATTCCTCCGTACATGCACTAACTGCTACCATGGAGTATGTGGTCATCCCTCCGTACATGCACTAACTGCTACCATGGAGTATGTGGTCATCCCTCCGTACATGCACTAACTGCTACCATGGAGTATATTGTCACCCCTCCGTACATGCACTAACTGCTACCATGGAGTATGTGGCCATCCCTCCGTACATGCACTAACTGCTACCATGGAGTATGTGGCCATCCCTCCGTACATGCACTAACTGCTACCATGGAGTATGTGGTCATCCCTCCGTACATGCACTAACTGCTACCATGGAGTATGTGGTCATCCCTCCGTGCATGCACTAACTGCTACCATGGAGTATGTGGCCATCCCTCCGTACATGCACTAACTGCTACCATGGAGTATGTGGTCATCCCTCCGTACATGCACTAACTGCTACCATGGAGTATGTGGTCATCCCTCCGTGCATGCACTATCTGCTACCATGGAGTATATTGTCATCCCTCCGTACATGCACTATCTGCTACCATGGAGTATGTGGCCATCCCTCCGTGCATGCACTATATGCTACCATAGAGTATGTGGTCATCCCTCCGTACATGCACTAACTGCTACCATGGAGTATGTGGCCATTCCTCCGTACATGCATTATCTGCTACCATGGAGTATATTGTCATCACTCCGTACATGCACTAACTGCTACCATGGAGTATGTGGCCATTCCTCCGTGCATGCATTATCTGCTACCATGGAGTATATTGTCATCCCTCCGTACATGCACTAACTGCTACCATGGAGTATGTGGTCATCCCTCCGTACATGCACTAACTGCTACCATGGAGTATATTGTCATCCCTCCGTACATGCACTAACTGCTACCATGGAGTATATTGTCATCCCTCCGTACATGCACTAACTGCTACCATGGAGTATATTGTCATCCCTCCGTACATGCACTAACTGCTACCATGGAGTATATTGTCATCCCTCCGTACATGCACTAACTGCTACCATGGAGTATGTGGTCATCCCTCCGTACATGCACTAACTGCTACCATGGAGTATATTGTCATCCCTCCGTACATGCACTAACTGCTACCATGGAGTATGTGGTCATCCCTCCGTACATGCACTAACTGCTACCATGGAGTATATTGTCATCCCTCCGTACATGCACTAACTGCTACCATGGAGTATGTGGTCATCCCTCCGTGCATGCACTATCTGCTACCATGGAGCATGTGGCCATTCCTCCGTACATGCACTATCTTTTACCATGGAGTATGTGGTCATCCCTCCGTGCATGCACTATATGCTACCATGGAGTATGTGGCGATTCCTCTATGCATACAGACCTAGGACATGTAAGTGTCCTAGAACTTTGCATATCAATGGCAGGTTTCAGCTATAGAACAAGTTTCTGTGTGAGTTTATGGTTAGATACATGCGCGGTCGATACCGTGACGTATGTGGTCATTAGTTTCTGTGTGAGTTTATGGTTAGATACATGCACGGTCGATACTGTGGCGTATGTAGTGATTAGTTTCTGTTTGGATGCATGTTACATACTATTCTGAAGGCAGCCACAGCATGAATTAGATCTCTGACCCCCTTATCAGGTGCTTCATGGTGTCAGCAATGATAGACTTCAGTATCGTTTGGTGTTTCTATTTCCGGTCCATATGGCGGATAGGCTGTTCAGCAATTAGGCCTCTGGAGTATGTTTGCTGCCGGCTATGGTTTGCTTATGCATTTTCCTTATGATGGACATTTAATACATGATTCCTTCACCCAGATACTGAGTTAAGTACATGGAGTGACACTGTGAGCTGTGGAGTTCATGTGGATGTTTTTATATCTTTCCGCAGGTGTTTGTATTTTGAACTACATGTTCAGAAATATGGCGCCCGGTCGGTTGCTGAACCAGCTGGTCTTGCCTTATGTTGTAATATGTGTGTGTGTGTGTAACCGCTGGTTTTTCTCATATACTGCACTTCCATCGACTGATGAATTGTAGTTTAGTGGTGGACTGCTGGGTTGGCATTCTAGCAGCGGCCATATACATGTATGCCTGTGTGTACTGTTGATTTCTTGGGACTGCTGCCTGTTCCACTTTTCACATGAGACAGTGAGGAGCACTCTATGTGATATTCACTGGCACTGGAACGGAACATTATTGGGTGACAATTTGCCGTGAAGTTGGAACAGCAACCAACGACTAACTCATGTGTATGTCTCCATTCCACTGTTTCTCCTAACTCAAAAATTCTGCCATGTTTCTTCCTTCACAGACACGGCACAAAAGCAGGATGGAAATGTTTTCTCTTTACTGAAGAGTTCCATGGTGTGGGTGACCATGATGTGTATAATGGTTGGGTCCAGTGGGTTTGGTTTCTTGGATCCAACATTGTCAAGTCATCTGGAACAGGTAAGACTCTGGTTGTAACTGATGTATGTTTTAAAGTCAGTCATCTGGAACAGGTAAGACTCTTGTTGTAACTGATGTATGTTTTAAATTCTCATGGTGAAGCGCATGTTGCGGTAACTTCGGACTGCCAGGGCAATTAATAACCTGGAAGAGGCTTATTAATTTAAATTAATAAATGCCTGGAAGAGGCTTATACAAGTAGAACGTTCTATCCAACTACAAGAAAGAGACAGCAGGCATGTGGATGCAACGGTTAGGGAGTTAGGCTGGCAATGGAAGGAGCGCGGTTGGGCAAGGGTTCCATATGAGCTCTCATCATTCGCTACAGACTGACCACCTATTCCTGCGTGCACTCCGGCCTACACAATGTGAGGCTTCCAACACTGGACATACGACTGTTGGTTACTGCCACATATTAGACTCCTAACACTGGACTTACAACAACTGGTTACTGCTACATATGAGACTCCTGTCGCACAGACATCCCGAAGCTCACGAGAGGAAGTGGACACAACGGAAAATGTCAAGAAAGATAAGGTGGAGGACTTCAAGCGCTGTGCTGCAGAGGCCAAAAACGCAAAATGGGAATGTTTCATGAAGGAGATTGGAGGTGATAAAAAAGAAAACACTGCGAAAATTCTGGAAACTGCACAGACAAATACAAAGAAAAGATCGGCCTAGGAGAGTGGGAACAATTGATAGAGATGATGGTGTGCGCGTGACAACAGACAAAGAGAAAGGGGAGGCGTTTCTCCAGAGATTTTTAGAGCAGACCAATCATAATGATGCGGATACCAGGAATGCAGTTAGAGAGGAATTATCTGGCACCATGAAGAATATGCATTATGAAGATATCATACGAGTTGAAGATGTAAAAAATATTCTGAAAAAGGCAAAAGACACAGCACCAAGGCCAGATGGGATTAGGTATGGCTACATGACGGCTTTGAGCGACGCAGACCTGAATGAGATGACCGACTGCTTTAACCAGAGCATTAGGACAGCATCAGTACCGCAGGATTGGGTGCTCAGCTATCTCATCCCTCTCCCAAGACCATTCAAGGATCATTCAAAGCTTAGAGGCTTTATGATCATCACCCTTCAAAATACATTTGGGAAGGTTCTAGAGAAGATAGTCGCTGTCAAGCTGCAAGAGTTTTTGGAAAGGGGGAAGCTTCTTCCAAGAGGCCTGGGGAACTACAGGCCAGGAAAAGATACCTGGTCAAATGCAGCCACTTTTGCCTTTGATGTTTATGTGGGGTTCCAGAAGTATACAGGAAACGATGGTGGCAGCGCTTGATCTCGGGGATGCGTACAATAGAGTTAGATATGATGTTTTGATGACTGCACTGATGGAGGAGGGAGTCAATCCCTGGTTGGTGAACTGGATAGCAGCCGTCCTGAACTCTCGTCGGATTGCTCTCCGTCTGGGTGCGTGGACCTCAGAGCCACATATTTTAACCCCGGGACTGCCACAGGGATCTGCAATCTCAACGGTGCTCTTTAATGTGTATTCGAGCAAGATTGCAAACCTAGAAGCACCAGGGGTTGGAAGGATACTAACATTTGCAGATGACATTCTTTTATATAGGTAGGGGAGAGATATGAAGCAAACAGCCCAGGAGTTAGAGGCGACAGTAGATAAAGTGATTGACTGGTGCACAGAAATGAGTGCTGTCATCCACCCGGAAAAGACGGCTGTTTTGTGGTGCTCTCTGGACAACAGGATTGTGAGAGCTGATGTCCCAAGCCTCACGATAGATGATAGAAGCGTCAACAGAGAGCACAAACTGAAGTATTTGGGAATCACATTTGACAGGAGCCTGTTCTTCAAGGACCATGTGGAGACGGTTGTGACAAGGTCTCATAAGGGACTCAATGCACTTAAAACTATGCTGCAATGGACACAGAGCAGAGCATGCTTTTCACACTATACCAGCACTTAATCCTCTCGGTGATCGATTATGGTCTAGGACTGCTCACTGTCTCAAAGAGTCAGCTGGTGAAATTGGAGCGCATACAGAACGAAGCTATGCGAGTCATTCTGAGATGCACCAGAGACACCCAGTAGTGTGTATGCGTTACATCCTTGGCCTGCCGACTGTTGCTGGTAGGCTCAAGGTGATGCAGGCGAAGGCATACCTCAGAGTAGCTGCAGACACAGAAAACCCGTTGCATGAAGGCGCTGGACGCCGTTAAGGGTCAACGACAGATAAGAGGGAAATCATGGATGGCTCAGGTGGAGGATACGATCAGTCAGGTGTGCCTCATGGAGAACATACGGCGAGGAGAGGAGTGGTTCAGAGTGCCAGCGGAGCAGTCAGACTTGTGCAGAGTTATAATAACATTGAGCCGGGAGTGCAGGGAGTGCCAGCAGGGGCCACAGAAGTGGAAATCCAGCAACTAATTCAGGATAATGCTCGCTCAGTTGATGTGATTATCTACACACATGGGTCGGTGTTGAGAGGAAGGAGAAGTGCCTGGGAGTTCTTAGCAAAAGCTAATGGTCGACGTTTGGTGCAGGAGAGCCTGGCATTTGATACACCAACGTGTAGCTTAAGAATGGAGGTGGAGGCGGTCAGTGCAGCTTTCCGCTGGATGGAGAATACGATACACACACACACACACACACACACATCGTGATTGTAACTGACTCAGAAAGCATGCTGAGGAGGGTGAGGACAGGCAGACTTCGTACAGAGTGGCTTGCTTCGCTGCGGAGGTCGCGGGTGACAAGCATCGCCTGGATCTTTTCTCCGGGGCATGCTGGTGTGCTGGGGAATGAACAGGTGAACATATTGGCCGGCTCTGCAAAACTTGGTGGAGTATTGATGCAAGATAAGGCAGACGTGGTTGTGGCCTTGTGGGAGCCCGTGTACACCTCGGAGGAGCAAATGGATCACCATGGTCTGGCAAGAATGAGACAGCGAAGAGTGACGAGGGGATCTTGCCGACGCTCAACGCTCAGAGGAAAGGCGAGACGGATATATAATCAGATTGCTACTGGTACTATTGGTGATGGAACTCTTCGCTGGCTGCTGAGGATGGGGGCGGAGTGCTTATGGGAATGCCCCGAATGCCGTGATGTCGATTCCTAAATCAATCAATCAATCAATCAATCATGAGACTCCTAACACTGGACATATCACAGCTGGTTACTGCTACATGGGAGACTCCTAACACTTGAATACCCACAGCTAGTTTCTACTCAGGGTTTCCTTTGGGGCGTCTGGTTTATGAGTAAGAGACAAACCATGGTCATGATATGAAAAGAGGGACAATAGAGAACATCATAACAACTGGAAAGATCACTGAGAAGAGAGGCAGTGGAGAATATCGTGACAACTGGAAAGATCAATGAGAAGAGAGGCAGTGGAGAACATGGTGATGACTAGAAAGATCAGGGATTGGAAGTGCAGGTGGAGAGAAATGCTCCTGGAAGGCCAAAGATGGTGGCTGAGAGGAATGACATCAGTACAAATGATCCAGGACACCAAGTATGATGTTTGTAATGTGTAGAAACCGGCAGGCTAGGGTCTTCAGTCTCTGAACATTTTATGGGCCACTGAAATAAACGCGACGATTGGATTCATACAAGAGATAACTACAAATATAGACACATCTCATACAAGAGACAACTTTGCACATATAGCCACATTTCATACAAGAGACAACATTGCAGATATAGACAGATTTCATACAAGAGACAACATTGCACATATAGACACATCTCATACAAGAGACAACTTTGCACATATAGACACATTTCATACAAGAGACAACTTTGCAGATATAGACACATTTCATACAAGAGACAACATTGCAGATATAGACACATTTCATACAAGAGACAACATTGCACATATAGCCACATTTCATACAAGAGATAACTACAAATATAGACACATCTCATACAAGAGACAACTTTGCACATATAGCCACATTTCATACAAGAGACAACATTGCAGATATAGACAGATTTCATACAAGAGACAACATTGCACATATAGCCACATTTCATACAAGAGATAACTACAAATATAGACACATCTCCATACAAGAGACAACTTTGCACATATAGCCCATTTTCATACAAGAGACAACATTGCAGATATAGACAGATTTCATACAAGAGACAACATTGCACATATAGACACATCTCATACAAGAGACAACTTTGCACATATAGACACCATTTCCATACAAGAGCAACTTTGCAGATAAGACACATTTCATACAAGAGACATACTTTGCAGCAATCTAGACACATTTCTCATACAAGCAGACCAACATTGCAGCATATAGACACATCTTCATACAAGAGACCAACTTTGCACATATAGACACATTTCATACAAGAGACAACATTTGCAGCATTATAGACACATTTCATACAAAGAGACAACATTGCAGATATAGACACATTTCATACAAGAGACAACTTTGCACATATAGACACATTTCATACAAGAGACAACATTGCACATATAGACACATTTCATACAAGAGACAACATTGCAGATATAGACACATTTCATACAAAGAGACAACATTGCACGATATAGACACATTTCATACAAGAGACAACATTGCAGATATAGACACATTTCATACAAGAGACAACATTGCAGTTATAGACACATTTCATACAAGAGACACCATTGCAGATATAGACAAAAGTTCATACAAGAGACAACATTGCAGATATAGACACATTTCATACAAGAGACAACATTGCAGATATAGACAAAAGTTCATACAAGAGACAACATTGCAGATATAGACACATTTCATACAAGAGACAACATTGCAGATATAGACACATTTCATACAAGAGACAACATTGCAGATATAGACACATTTTCATACAAGAGACAACATTGCAGCATATAGACACATCTCATACAAGAGACAACATTGCAGATATAGACACATTTCATACAAGAGACAACATTGCAGATATAGACACATTTCATACAAGAGACAACTTTGCAGATATAGACACATTTCATACAAGAGACATACATTGCAGATATAGACACATTTCATACAAGAGACAACATTGCAGATATAGACACATTTCATACAAGAGACAACATTGCAGATATAGACACATTTCATACAAGAGACAACATTGCAGATATAGACACATTTCATACAAGAGACAACATTGCAGATATAGACACATCTCATACAAGAGACAACATTGCAGATATAGACACATTTCATACAAGAGACAACATTGCAGATATAGACACATTTCATACAAGAGACAACATTGCAGATATAGACACATTTCATACAAGAGACAACATTGCAGATATAGACACATTTCATACAAGAGACAACATTGCAGATATAGACACATTTCATACAAGAGACAACATTGCAGATATAGACAATAGTTCATACAAGAGACAACATTGCAGATATAGACAAAAGTTCATACAAGAGACAACATTGCAGATATAGACACATTTCATACAAGAGACAACATTGCAGATATAGACACATTTCATACAAGAGACAACATTGCAAGATATAGACACATTTCATACAAGAGACAACATTGCAGATATAGACACATTTCATACAAGAGACAACATTGCAGATATAGACACATTTCATACAAGAGACAACATTGCAGATATAGGACACATTTCATACAAGAGACAACATTGCAGATATAGGACACATTTTCATACAAGAGACAACATTGCAGATATAGACACATTTCATACAAGAGACAACATTGCAGATATAGACACATTTCATACAAGAGACAACATTTGCAGATATAGACACATTTCATACAAGAGACAACATTGCAGATATAGACACATTTCATACAAGAGACAACATTGCAGATATAGACACATTTCATACAAGAGACAACATTGCAGATATAGACACATTTCATACAAGAGACAACATTGCAGATATAGGACACATTTCATACAAGAGACAACATTGCAATATAGCACATTTCATACAAGAGACAACATTGCAGAATATAGACACATTTCATACAAGAGACAACATTGCAGATATAGACACATTTCATACAAGAGACAACATTGCAGATATAGACACATTTCATACAAGAGACAACATTGCAGATATAGGACACATTTCATACAAGAGACAACATTGCAGATATAGAACATTTCATACAAGAGACAACATTTGCACATATAGACACATTTCATACAAGAGACAACATTGTCAGCATATAGACACATTTCATACAAGAGACAACTTGCACGATATAGACATTTCATACACGAGACAACACTTGCAGATATAGACACATTTCATACAAGAGACAACATTGTAGATATAGACCATTTCATGACAAGAGACAACATTGTAAGATATAGACCATGTCATACAAGAGACAACATTGTAGATATAGACACTTCATACAAGAGACAACATTGTCAGATATAGACACATTTCATACAAGAGACAACATTGAAGATATAGACCATTTCATACAAGAGACAACATTGCAGATATAGACACATTTCATACAAGAGACAACATTGTAGATATAGACAATTTCATACAAGAGACAACATTGTAAGATATAGACACATTCATACAAGAGACAACATGTACATATAGACACATTTCATACAAGAGACAACATTGCTAGATATAGAACATTTCATACAAGAGACAACATGTAGATATAGACAACATTTCATACAATAGACAACATTGTAGATATAGACACATTTCATACAAGAGACCAACATTGTAGATATAGACACATTTCATACAAGAGACAACATTGCAGATATAGACACATTTCATACAAGAGACAACATTGCAGATATAGACACATTTCATACAAGAGACAACTTTGCACATATAGACACATTTCATACAAGAGACAACATTGCACATATAGACACATTTCATACAAGAGACAACATTGCAGATATAGACACATTTCATACAAGAGACAACATTGCAGATATAGACAAAAGTTCATACAAGAGACAACATTGCAGATATAGACACATTTCATACAAGAGACAACATTGCAGATATAGACACATTTCATACAAGAGACAACATTGCAGATATAGACATATTTCATACAAGAGACAACATGGCAGATATAGACACATTTCATACAAGAGACAACATTGCAGATATAGACACATTTCATACAAGAGACAACATTGCAGATATAGACATATTTCATACAAGAGACAACATTGCAGATATAGACACATTTCATACAAGAGACAACATTGCAGATATAGACACATTTCATACAAGAGACAACATGCAGATATAGAGCACATTTCATACAAGAGACAACATGCAGATATAAGACCATTTCATACAAGAGACAACATTGCAGATGTAGACACATTTCATACAAGAGACTACATTGCAGATATAGACACATTTCATACAAGAGACAACATTGCAGATATAGACACATTTCATACAAGAGACAAACATTGCAGATATAGACACATTTCATACAAGAGACAAACAATTGCAGATATAGACCATTTCATACAAGAGACAACATTGCAGATATGACACATTTCATACAAGAGACAACATTGCACGATATAGACACATTTCATACAAGAGACAACACTTGCAGATATAGACACATTTCATACAAGAGACAACATTGCCAGATATAGACACATTTCATACAAGAGGACAACAGTGCAGATATAGACAAATTTCATACAAGAGACAACATTGCAGATATAGACACATTTCATACAAGAGACAACATCACAGATATAGACACATTTCATACAAGAGCAACGTTGCACATATAGACACATTTCATACAAGAGACAGACATTGCAGGATATAGACACATTTCATACAAGAGACAACATTGCAGATATAGACACATTTCATACAAGAGACAACATTGCAAGATATAGACACATTTCATACAAGAGACCAACATTGCACATATAGACACATTTCATACAGAGAGACAACTTTGCAGATATAGACACATTTCATACAAGAGACAACTTGCAGCATATAGACACATTTCATACAAGAGACAACTTGCAGATATAGACACATTTCATACAAGAGACAACGTTGCAGATATAGACAACATTTCATACAAGAGACAACTTTGCAGCATATAGACACATTTCATACAAGAGACAACAGTTACAGATATAGACACATTTCATACAAGAGACAACATTGCAGATAATAGACACGATTTCATACAAGAGACACATTGCACATATAGACACATTTCATACAAGAGACAACTTTGCAGATATAGACACATCTCATACCAAAGAAGAGACAACACTTTGACAGCCTATAGGAACACATTTTCATACAAGAGACAACATTGCAGCATATTAGGACACATTTCATACAAGAGACAACATGCAGATATAGACACATTTTCATACAAGAGAATATATGTATAGACCACATCTCTATACAAGAGACACCTTGCAGCATATAGACAACATTTCATACATTAAAGAGGACAACATCTGCAGCATATAGCCACATGTTCATACAAGAGACAACACTGAAGATATAGAGGCACATTTCATACAACAGAGACCAACATTGCAGATATAGCACATTTTCATACAAGAGACAACATTGCAGATATAGACACATTTCATACAAGAGACAACTTTGCAGATATAGACAACATTTCATACAAGAGACAACCTTTGCACATAGATAGACACATTTCATACAAGAGACAACATTGCAGATATTAGACACATTTCATACAAGAGAACAACATTGCAGATATAGACACATTTCATACAAGAGACAACATTTGCAGCATATAGACACATTTCATACAAGAGACAGACATTGCAGATATAGACACATTTCATACAAGAGACAACATTGCAGATATAGACACATTTCATACAAGAGACAACATTGCAGATATAGACACATTTCATACAAGAGACAACATTGCACGATATAGACACATTTCATACAAGAGACAACATTGCAGATATAGACACATTTCATACAAGAGACAACATTGCACATATAGACACATTTCATACAAGAGACAACATTGCAGATATAGACACATTTCATACAAGAGACAACATTGCAGATATAGACACATTTCATACAAGAGACAACATTGCACATATAGACACATTTCATACAAGAGACAACATTGCAGATATAGACACATTTCATACAAGAGACAACATCGCAGATATAGACACATTTCATACAAGAGACAACATTGCAGATATAGACACATTTCATACAAGAGACAACATTGCAGATATAGACACATTTCATACAAGAGACAACATTGCAGATATAGACACATTTCATACAAGAGACAACATTGCAGATATAGACACATTTCATACAAGAGACAACATTGCAGATATAGACACATTTCATACAAGAGACAACATTGCAGATATAGACACATTTCATACAAGAGACAACATCGCAGATATAGGACACATTTCATACAAGAGACAACATTGCAGATATAGACACATTTCATACAAGAGACAACATTGCACGATATAGACACATTTCATACAAGAGACAACATCTCAGATATAGACACATTTCATACAAGAGACAACATCGCAGATATAGACACATTTCATACAAGAGACAACATAGCAGATATAGACACATTTCATACAAGAAACACATCACAGATATAGACACATTTCATACAAGAGACAACATTGCAGATATAGGACACATTTCATACAAGAGACAACATTGCAGATATAGACACATTTCATACAAGAGACAACATTGCAGATATAGACACATTTCATACAAGAGACAACATTGCAGATATAGACACATTTCATACAAGAGACAACATTGCAGATATAGACACATTTCATACAAGAGACAACATTGCAGATATAGACACATTTCATACAAGAGACAACATTGCAGATATAGACACATTTCATACAAGAGACAACATTGCAGATATAGACACATTTCATACAAGAGACAACATTGCAGATATAGACACATTTCATACAAGAGACAACATTGCAGATATAGACACATTTCATACAAGAGACAACATTGCAGATATAGACACATTTCATACAAGAGACAACATTGCAGATATAGACACATTTCATACAAGAGACAACATTGCAGATATAGACACATTTCATACAAGAGACAACATTGCAGATATAGACACATTTCATACAAGAGACAACATTGCAGATATAGACACATTTCATACAAGAGACAACATTGCAGATATAGACACATTTCATACAAGAGACAACATTGCAGATATAGACACATTTCATACAAGAGACAACATTGCAGATATAGACACATTTCATACAAGAGACAACATTGCAGATATAGACACATTTCATACAAGAGACAACATTGCAGATATAGACACATTTCATACAAGAGACAACATTGCAGATATAGACACATTTCATACAAGAGACAACATTGCAGATATAGACACATTTCATACAAGAGACAACATTGCAGATATAGACACATTTCATACAAGAGACAACATTGCAGATATAGACACATTTCATACAAGAGACAACATTGCAGATATAGACACATTTCATACAAGAGACAACATTGCAGATATAGACACATTTCATACAAGAGACAACATTGCAGATATAGACACATTTCATACAAGAGACAACATTGCAGATATAGACACATTTCATACAAGAGACAACATTGCAGATATAGACACATTTCATACAAGAGACAACATTGCAGATATAGACACATTTCATACAAGAGACAACATTGCAGATATAGACACATTTCATACAAGAGACAACATTGCAGATATAGACACATTTCATACAAGAGACAACATTGCAGATATAGACACATTTCATACAAGAGACAACATTGCAGATATAGACACATTTCATACAAGAGACAACATTGCAGATATAGACACATTTCATACAAGAGACAACATTGCAGATATAGACACATTTCATACAAGAGACAACATTGCAGATATAGACACATTTCATACAAGAGACAACATTGCAGATATAGACACATTTCATACAAGAGACAACATTGCAGATATAGACACATTTCATACAAGAGACAACATTGCAGATATAGACACATTTCATACAAGAGACAACATTGCAGATATAGACACATTTCATACAAGAGACACATTGCAGATATAGACACATTTCATACAAGAGACACATTGCAGATATAGACACATTTCATACAAGAGACAACATTGCAGATATAGACACATTTCATACAAGAGACAACATTGCAGATATAGACACATTTCATACAAGAGACAACATTGCAGATATAGACACATTTCATACAAGAGACAACATTGCAGATATAGACACATTTCATACAAGAGACAACATTGCAGATATAGACACATTTCATACAAGAGACAACATTGCAGATATAGACACATTTCATACAAGAGACAACATTGCAGATATAGACACATTTCATACAAGAGACAACATTGCAGATATAGACACATTTCATACAAGAGACAACATTGCAGATATAGACACATTTCATACAAGAGACAACATTGCAGATATAGACACATTTCATACAAGAGACAACATTGCAGATATAGACACATTTCATACAAGAGACAACATTGCAGATATAGACACATTTCATACAAGAGACAACATTGCAGATATAGACACATTTCATACAAGAGACAACATTGCAGATATAGACACATTTCATACAAGAGACAACATTGCAGATATAGACACATTTCATACAAGAGACAACATTGCAGATATAGACACATTTCATACAAGTGACAACATTGCAGATATAGACACATTTCATACAAGTGACAAGAGACAACATTGCAGATATAGACACATTTCATACAAGAGACAACATTTGCAGATATAGACACATTTCATACAAGTGACAACATTGCAGATATAGACACATTTCATACAAGAGACAACATTGCAGATATAGACACATTTCATACAAGAGACAACATTGCAGATATAGACACATTTCATACAAGAGACAACATTGCAGATATAGACACATTTCATACAAGAGACAACATTGCAGATATAGACACATTTCATACAAGAGACAACATTGCAGATATAGACACATTTCATACAAGAGACAACATTGCAGATATAGACACATTTCATACAAGAGACAACATTGCAGATATAGACACATTTCATACAAGAGACAACATTGCAGATATAGACACATTTCATACAAGAGACAACATTGCAGATATAGACACATTTCATACAAGAGACAACATTGCAGATATAGACACATTTCATACAAGAGACAACATTGCAGATATAGACACATTTCATACAAGAGACAACATTGCAGATATAGACACATTTCATACAAGAGACAACATTGCAGATATAGACACATTTCATACAAGAGACAACATTGCAGATATAGACACATTTCATACAAGAGACAACATTGCAGATATAGACACATTTCATACAAGAGACAACATTGCAGATATAGACACATTTCATACAAGAGACAACATTGCAGATATAGACACATTTCATACAAGAGACAACATTGCAGATATAGACACATTTCATACAAGAGACAACATTGCAGATATAGACACATTTCATACAAGAGACAACATTGCAGATATAGACACATTTCATACAAGAGACAACATTGCAGATATAGACACATTTCATACAAGAGACAACATTGCAGATATAGACACATTTCATACAAGAGACAACATTGCAGATATAGACACATTTCATACAAGAGACAACATTGCAGATATAGACACATTTCATACAAGAGACAACATTGCAGATATAGACACATTTCATACAAGAGACAACATTGCAGATATAGACACATTTCATACAAGAGACAACATTGCAGATATAGACACATTTCATACAAGAGACAACATTGCAGATATAGACACATTTCATACAAGAGACAACATTGCAGATATAGACACATTTCATACAAGAGACAACATTGCAGATATAGACACATTTCATACAAGAGACAACATTGCAGATATAGACACATTTCATACAAGAGACAACATTGCAGATATAGACACATTTCATACAAGAGACAACATTGCAGATATAGACACATTTCATACAAGAGACAACATTGCAGATATAGACACATTTCATACAAGAGACAACATTGCAGATATAGACACATTTCATACAAGAGACAACATTGCACATATAGACACATTTCATACAAGAGACAACATTGCAGATATAGACAGATTTCATACAAGAGACAACATTGCAGATATAGACACATTTCATACAAGAGACAACATTGCAGATATAGACACATTTCATACAAGAGACAACATTGCAGATATAGACACATTTCATACAAGAGACAACATTGCAGATATAGACAGATTTCATACAAGAGACAACATTGCAGATATAGACAGATTTCATGCAAGAGACAACATTGCAGATATAGACACATTTCATACAAGACGCAGATGTAGACACATTTCATACAAGAGAAAACATTGCAGATATAGACACATTTCATACAAGAGACAACATTGCAGATAAAGGCACATTTCAAGCGAACGAAAGAAAATGAAGATTCCGAACATGAAACTGTTGGCTCGGAATTCTTTCACACTGTTGACTCGACATACCTTCACACAGTTGACTCCACATACCTTCACACTGATGACTCGGCATACCTTCATACTGTTGACTCGGCATACCTTCACCAAAAGAGGCTCTATCACTTAGAGCTGTCAGCCCCAGAGCAAACTACAGAGCACATCTTACAAGATCGCCCAGCAAGTTCCAGAGAATAGCCACCTGGACCACAGGAGCAACTCTCCGGGACATATAGGGAAAGTGGGGAGGGAGGAGAACTTGAGTGAACTGATCTGTTATGACAGTGCTAGAATAATCAAGTAGTAAGCCTAGGTCCTCTCCTGTCCCATACACAGACAATCATATGCAAGATAAATTAAGCACATTTGAAGGGAGATCACAATTATGTCTAAATATTCATCGTGGAAAACACAGATAATGAGGATAAACCCAACAAATGATAACCCAACCTCCATCGGTGAAATCTCGCGTCAAGTGAGAGCTCATCAGCCTGGTGATGGTGACAAGAACTTTCTCAAAACGTCACTAGCATTTAATTTATTTAGTGACTGAATGGGTCAGATCCATCATTTCATATTGTTCCTCTTGTACCTTATTGTGTCGATGTTAAACATAAACAGCGGGAGAGTGCCCGTCCATCATCTCATCTCATCTAGTTCCTCTTGTACCTTGCGGTGTTGAGGTGAAGCATAAACAGCGGGAGAGTGCCCGTCCATTATCTCATCTAGTTCCTCTTGTACCTTGCGGTGTTGAGGTGAAGCATACACATCGGGACAGTGCCCGTCCATCATCTCATCTAGTTCCTCTTGTACCTTGCGGTGTCGAGGTGAAGCATAAACAGCGGGAGAGTGCCTTTTATATGATTCATATATCGAGATTCAAATGGACTATTATTCCCTCTGTCCATCGTTTTCATGGCCAGTCTTTTATTTTGGTTCTATGTGATCTGTACATCATTGCTTGTTGTGGCATACTGTCAGCTGGTAGCCTAGTTATGTGGCCGAACCATTTCACTTGCTGTATTCTAATGAAATTTTGCACTAGTTTTACACCTATAGTGATATATCAGATTTGTATGCAATAAATTGTTGTACATTAGAATATTTATTAAATTATATCAGTCTTAGTACAGAAAGGACAGCAACGCATTCGAAAATTATTAGTAATACTCCAAACTCCAATCAGGCATAAAGTATTTCTATTCTTATGATCATTAACATGCATACTCACTGAAATGTCTTATGTTGATTATTATATATTTTTGCCAGTTTGGACTCTCTACTATACTAATTGGCCTGTGCTTTGTAATTTCACCTGGAATATATGCTGTTATGTCCCCATTGTGGGGTTACCTCAGTGATACGAAGGTGAGTGTGGAGAGACCAGTGTGTGTGTGTGTGTGTGTGTGTGTGCGCGTGCGTGCGTGCGTGTGTGTGTGTGTGTGCGTATGTGTGCGTTTGTTTGCGTGTGCATGAAGCCAGGATGAGGTTATGTCAGAAAAGAACGTGGTACTGTTGACGTGATTTTCGCTTCATGGCAGCTGCAAGAGAAATGTCAGGAACAGAACTGCGAAATGTTCTCCACTTTCTTTGACCTTACTAAAGCTTTTGATACAGGCAGCAGAGAAGGACTGTGGAAGATTATGGCAAAATATGGCTGTCCACGAAAGTTTGTCCAAATAGTGCGACTATTTCATGATGGCATGCAGGCAAGAGTACAGGAAAATGGTGAACTGTCTGAGCCCTTACCTGTCACCAATGGAGTGAAACAAGGATGTGTCCTGGCACCAACACTGTTCAGCCTCATGTTTTCATGAACAACGACATTGGAATAGACATCAACTACCGCAGGCATGGAAAGTTATTCAATCTCAGAAGGCTGAAAGCTAAAACCAAAATTAACAGCGACACCGTCAGAGAGCTCCTGTTTGCTGATGATTGCGCTCTGTACGCCAACTCAGAGGCGGACATGCAACATAATGTTTCAGCTTTCTCACATGCCTGTGCCAACTTTGGGCTCAATATCAACTTGGAGAAGACTGTAGTTATATACCAGCCAGCTCCAGGGAATAATCGCACCGTGCCGAATATCAAAGTGAATGGTCATAGACTAAGTGTTGTGGACAAATTCACCTATCTTGGCAGCACTGTGTCACAAGGTGCCACAATTGATGACGAAGTGAATGCAAGAATCTGAAAGGCCAGCGCGGCCTTTGGCAGACTGTACAAGAATGTATGGGACAGAAATGGAATAAGTCTGCAAACAAAGCTGAAAGTCTGCAAAGCAGTTGTATTATCCACACTGCAAGGGTGCAGTCACTTGTGAAGCAACCAGGACTGCAAGAGCTTTGAAGAAACGGCTGGACAGAAAAACCACTGCAGGAAATCCTACTCCTGGAACGTCAAGCATTCTTTGCCAACATTGTCAAAGAACATTTCGAGCCAAAATAGGACTTGTCAGCCATCTTAGAACTCACGGCTCCATACTTTCACCCCCACTGGATAAAATGAATGGTCATCATCATTCTTGATGGACAAACAACACAGCTTGTGCATGAAGCCAGGATGAGCTTATGTCAGTGATGTGGGGGTGAAATACAGCCACAAATTACTATTACTAATCATGTGACACACTGAGCCACATATTACACTTACCAATCATAATATACGCCGGCTTCGTGGCTTAGAGGTTATGACTTTTCTCCGTAATCTCGTATACTCTCGTCGGTAAACGTAATGACGGTTCAAATCAGCAGTGGTTCAAATCGCATCGGTAACTTACGGGGTATGTGAGCCGGCCGCTCAGAAAGCAATGGCAAACTACTGAGCGTAATCTTGCCAAGAGATCAACATACAGCTGAAAGATGCTGGTGTTGACAGCTAAGTCCTGTAAAGGATATGCTAAAATAAAAAAAACAAAAAAAAAACAAAAAAAACATCATAATATGAAACAGTGAGTCACAAATTATTATTGCCATTCATGTGAACCAGTGAGTCACAAATTACAATTACTAATAATGATGTCAAACACTGATCCACAAATTACTATATTACTATTACCAATTATGATATAACACAGTGAGCTACAAATTACAATTAACAGTCATATGAAACAGTGAGTCACAAATTAAACTTACCAATCATAATATGAAACAGTGAGTCACAAATTATTATTACCATTCATGTGAACCAGTGAGTCACAAATTACAATTACTAATAATGATGTCAAACACTGATCCACAAATTACTATAACCAGTCATGTGAAACAGTGAGCCACAATTTACAACTACCAATCGTGATGTGAAACACTGAGTCAAACATTACTATTGCCAATCATGATATGAAACAGTGAGTCACAAATTACAAATACCAATCATGATATTAAATAGTGAGTCACAAATTACAAATACCAATCATGATATGAAACAGTGAGTCACAAATTACAAATACCAATCACAATATGAAACAGTGAGTCACAAATTACTATTACCAATTAAGTGAACCAGCGAGCCACAAATTACCATTACCAATCATAATATGAAACAGTGAGTCACAAATTACAAATACCAAGCATGATATGAAACAGTGAGTCACAAATTACAATTACCAATCATGATATGAAACAGTGAGTCACAAATTACAATTACCAATCATGATATGAAACAGTGAGTCACAAAATTACAATTACCAATCATGATATGAAATAGTGAGTCACAAAATTACAATTACCAATCATGATATGAAATAGTGAGTCACAAAATTACAATTACCAGTTATGCTATGAAACTGTGAGTCACAAATTATTATTACCAGTCACGCGAAACAGTGTGCATTACATTACTTTTACCAATCATGATAAACGGTTAGTCACAAATTACTACTAACATTCATGATGTGAAACGGTGAGCCACAAATTACTATTACCAGTAATGTGAAACAGTGAGCCACAAATTACTATTACAAATGATGATATAAAACAGTGAGCCACAAATTACTATTACCAATGATGATATAAAACAGTGAGCCACAAATTACTCTTACCAATAATGCAGTGAAACAGTGAGCCACAAATTACTATTACCAATTAAGTGAAACCGTGAGCCACAAATTACTATTACCAATTAAGTGAAACAGTGAGCCACAAATTACTATTACCAATTAAGTGAAACAGTGAGCCACACATTATTATTATCAATAATGCTGTGAAACAGTGAGCCAGAAATTACTATTACCAATTAAGTGAAACAGTGAGCCACAAATTACTATTACCAGTACTGGTGTATAACAGTGAACCACAAATTACTATTACCAGTCATGTGAAACAGTCAGTCACACACTGTTATTAGCAGTCATGTGAAACAGTCAGTCACACACTATTATTAGCAGTCATGTGAAACACTGCGTCACAAAATACTATTACCAGTTATGATAAACAGTCAGTTACAAATTACTATTACCAGTCATGAGAAACAGTGGGTCACAAGTTACTATTACCAATCATGAGAAACAGTGGGTCACAAATTACTATTACCAATCATGAGAAACAGTGGGTCACAAATTACTATTACCAATCATGAGAAACAGTGGGTTACAAATTACTATTACCAATCATGAGAAACAGTGGGTCACAAATTACTATTACCAATCATGAGAAACAGTGGGTCACACATTACTATTACCAATCATGAGAAACAGTGGGTCACAAATTACTATTACCTATCATGAGAAACAGTGGGTCACAAATTACTATTACCAATCATGAGAAACAGTGGGTCACAAATTACTATTACCAATCATGAGAAACAGTGGGTCACAAATTACTATTACCAATCATGAGAAACAGTGGGTCACAAATTACTATTACGAATCATGAGAAACAGTGGGTCACAAATTACTATTACGAATCATGAGAAACAGTGGGTCACAAATTACTATTACCAATCATGAGAAACAGTGGGTCACAAATTACTATTACCAATCATGAGAAACTGTGGGTCACAAATTACTATTACCAATCATGAGAAACAGTGGGTCACAAATTACTATTACCAATCATGAGAAACAGTGGGTCACAAATTACTATTACCAATCGTGATATGAAACAGTAAGTCAAAAATTACGACTACCAGTCAGGTGACTTGGTGAATCACAAATTGCTATTACCTGGCATGTGAAACAGCGAATCACAAATTACAAATACCAATCATGTTATGAAACACTGAGCCCCAAATTACACTTACCAATCATATGAAACACTGAACCACACATTACAGTTACCAGTAATTTGAAACACTGAGCCACATATTACAATTACCAGTCATGTGAAACAGTAAATCACAGATTACAACAACTAATGATGATATGAAACACTTAGCCACAAATTACAATTATAAGTCATGTGAAACGCTGAGCTACAAATGACAATTATTAATCACGATCAGAAAGAGCATGTCGTAAGATGAGACTGAAGGTTTCTGCCCGTGTGTTACCGGCACCCTCAAGTGACGCAAAGAACAGTAGCACCCTTAACCTGCCATACATGTCGTAAGAGGCTAAATAGGAGGAGAGATGGGTATGTAGCTACTCCCCCGATCTGTAGAAACACTTTAACTGCAGAATCCAACCAAACATGAACAAGTTTAAAGACAATGAAATAATAATAACCAAGCCAACAAATAGGAGAGGACGATCATCTACAGGAGACATGCTGAGATGTGGAGAGAGCCCCTGGGGGTACAGATTGCAGATGCTTTTCCTTTCATTTAGAGAAATTTCCAGAATTGTTACATGTAATGTTAGAACTGTGTATGGAACAATTGACACCTGGAATGTTAGAACTGTGTATGGAACAATTGACACCTGGAATGTTAGAACTGTGTATTAAATGGGAAATGCTTATCATGTGATATGGCTGATGACATATTAGGTGGAGAGAGAAGTGAACACTTTGGGAAGAACGTGGACACGCTGCCTGGATTGCTAAGACAGAGGCTGGGCTCGATAAGTCAGCTAGAGCACGTTGTTCCAATGAAGATACAAGGCAGAAAGAGAGCAAAGAGAAGCAGGACTGAAGCCTGACCGACAACCAGGGACAAGGATGAGACCTACACTCTCCATAGACAAAGCCTGGACGGAATTTTAGAAGCCGTGTGTTTGGCCCCAATTTTTTGCGCAGCAGGATCCTCTCTCGGCTGCCAGTTGACACCAAAGTAAAGGTCACACCAATACACCTGGATCAAGACAAGCTGCAGACGCTGCCGAATCGGCAAAGCAATACTCTAACTGTCCGCCTGTTGGGGCTTCGATCCTAGACCAGTTGTTGATCAAGACTTAGGATCTGGTTTGTCCTATGACATTTAGTCTTTAGGCTGCATTTCCTCGCACTAGAATAAGGCTTGTACCCTCCCAGTTGAGCACTTCCACCAGAAGCCGTTTGCACAATGTGGGCGACAGGTTTGGTGAGCGACGCCCTGAATTCAGTGCTAAAAGAAAGCAGGTAGTACCATTTACTGTAGGTAGCTCAGTCATATCTGACTAAGTCTGATTCACATGATAAAGTATTATGATGGTAGTTAAATTGTATTGATATAAATTAGAGTAATACTATTTCATGCATCATGTGCCATGCCGATAATCGTGGGCGGTCATATTTCGCCATCTCACGCGATTGCCAAAGTCGTGCATGAACTCAGTGTTTTTATCTCGACCATACCACATGGGCAAGCCATCCAAGTATTTACTGCGTATAATCAAATGTAATAGAGTGAATTAAAGAGCGCATCATTTATGTTTACCTGTAGGACATCCAGTCTCCGCTGTTGGTGGGAGGGTCCCTGGTGTGTGCACTGGGTTTTTTATTGATGGGACCGTCACCACTCTTCCCTTTTCTGCCCAGGTGAGTCTGTCATACATTTATACTTAATTTGTGTGTGGTCTTGTATTCTTTCATTTTGTTCTGTACATTATTTCTTCGTTTTATATTTTGAAAACATATTTTCATTACCTTATTTTCTTTTTTATATTATTTCCTAATTTGAATAAATTATTTCACTCTTTGACTGTTTCTGATCATTCTCTCTCTCTCTCTCTCTCTCTCTCTCTCTCTCTCTCTCTCTCTCTCTCTCTCTCTCTCTCTCTCTCTCTCTCTCTCTCTCTCGCTCTCTCTCTCATCTTTAAATTTTTTTTCCATATTTTCCCATGTTTTTTCCCCCCTAATTGTGAATCTTTTTTGCGAGGATGCTCACGATAATCGTCAGTGTATATGTATATGTGTGTTAACTGTTGAAGTTTGTTCATCTTAGTTTTAGTGATTATGTGAGACAGCGTATATGTTTGAGTATGTGTATGGCTGGATGGGTGGGTGTGTGTGTATGTGTGTGCATGTCTGTATGTGTGTGCATGTGTGTATATGTGTATGAGTGTGTATGTGCGGATGTGTGTGCTTGTGTGTTTGTGTGTATTGTTAGTATGTGTTTATGTGTGTTTATGTATGTACATGTGTGTGTATGTGTGTGTGTATGTGAACGTGTGCATGTGTGTAAGTATATGTATATGGGTGTGTATGTATGTAGGTGTGTGTGTGTATGTGCGTGTGTATATGTGTGTGCGTGTGTATGTGTGTGTATCTGTGTATAATCGTGTATGTATGTGTATATGATTGTGTGCATGTGTGTACGCGAGGCAGTGTGTATTTGTGTATTATGTGATTGAGTGTGTGTTTGTGTGTTATTTGTAAGAATGCTCACCATAATCGTCAGTGTATATGTGTATAAAGTGTGGAAGTTAGTTCATATTAGTTTTAGTGATTATGTGAGGCAGCGTGTATGTGTGAGTATGTGTGTGGATGGATGGGTGTGTGTGTGTGTGTGTGTGTGTGTCTATGTGTGCGTATGTTTATATGTGTCTATGTGGGTGTATGGGTGTATGTGGGTGTATGTGTGTGTAAATGTCTATATGTGTGTATGTGTGTATGAGTGTGTGTGTGTGTATGTGTGTGTACGTGTACGTGTGTGATTGTGTGTTTAAGTGTGTTTGTGAGTATGTGTGAGTATGTTAGTATGTGTGTGTATGCGTGTGTACATGTGTGTATGTGTGCATGTGTGTGTGCGTGTGTGAATATGTGTAAGTATGTGTGTAGGTATGTGTAAGTATGTGTGTAGGTGTGTGTTGGTGTGTGTATATGCGTGTGTGTACATGTAGGTGTGCGTGTGTATGTGCGTATATTCGTGTATGTTCGTGCATGAATGTGTATATATGTGTGTGTGTATATGTTTGTGTGTATGTGTGCAAGCATGCAGTGTATGCGAGGCAGTGTGTATTTTTGTGTTATCCGAGGGAGTGTGTGTTTGTGTGTTATTTGTGAGGATGTTCACGATAATCGTTAGTGTTTGTAAGTGTAAAGTGTGGGAGTTTGTTCATATTAGTGTAGTGATTATGTGAGGCAGCGTGTATGTATCTAGATGTGTGAGTTTGTGTGTGAGTGGATGGGTGGGTGCGTGTATTGTGTTTATGTGTGTGTCTTTATATGGGTGTATCTTGTATGTGTGTTTGTGTGTATGTGTATGTGTGTATGTGCGTGTAAGTGTTTGCACGTGTGTATGTGTGTATGTGTGCATGGGTGTGTGTGTGTGCGTATATGTGTATGTTTGTGTGTATGTATTTGTATGCATGTATGTGTGTATATGTGTATGTTTGTGTGTATGTGTGTTTTGTGTGTACATGTATGTACGTGTGTATATCGGTGTGTATTTGTGTTTGTGTGTATATGTGTGTATAAGTGTGTGTGTGTGTGTGTGTGTGTAAGTGTATGTACGTGTATATATGTGTATGCGAGTGAGTGTGTATTTAAATGTTATTGAGTGTTTGCATAACTGTGAGTGTGTGCAAATGATGCAAGTATTATGCAGGTATGTATGTGTGCGTGTGTGTTTATGAATGTGCGTATGTGCGCGTGTCTGCATGTTTTATAACATGGTAATATGCATTTTTTATGTTTACAAAATCCATTTGACAATGTTTTTGTTTTCGTTTTTATTGTTTTCTTATGTGAATGTAACATGCACAATTGATGAATCAAAGATGAGTGATTGGAAGAGCCGAATGTAAGACGAGCCTGCGCGCCAAAATGTATGACCCTTTGTAGATAAAGTTAGTTAGTTCGTTCTCTCTCCTTCTCTCACTCTCATTTTCTCTCTCTTTCTCTCTCTCTCTCTCTCTCTCTCTCTCTCTCTCTCTCCTCTCTCTCTCTCTCTCTCTCTCTCTCTCTCTCCTTCTTCCTCTCTATTTCTCTCATTTGCTCTCATTCACTTTCTATTCTCTCTCTCTCTCTCTCTCTCTCTCTCTCTCTCTCTCGGAGAGAGAGAGAGAGAGAGAGAGAGAGAGGAGAGAGAGAGAGAGAGAGAGAGAGACCATGACGGGGCACATAAAAATATACACTTAACCACACAATGTAGTCTGAGAAACAAAGTTCAATATGTTATTCAAAAGGAAAAGAAAAACTATTTTAAGAACGAAATAATCGATAAAACCAATACTGAACATATATGAAAAGCAATTAATACTTGACAAAGAAAAACAATTCCACACAATCATTACCATCAAATCAGGTTACATGTGATCAATTCACTAGTTTCTTTCACTCCGAGATAAACCAGTTTAAGACTGCAATACCAGATTATCCTCATGACATACCATTATTGTCATCAGTTTGTGAGAATAAATGTGACAGAGATATTCCCACTAACATACCGCTAATGACGACCACTGAAGTATTTACTCATCTCAGTAACCTAAGAAACAATACCTCATCAGGACTAAATGGAATCAGTAATCGAATCCTTCGCTGCGGTGCACCGGTGATCTGCAAGTCACTAACTTTTATATATAATCAATGTCTCACCAAAGGTCACTTCCCATCAGCCTTTAATATCGCTAAGGTGTATCCTCATTTAAAAGCTGGTTCATTAGACGATTGTATCATGAAGTAATTATAGGCCATTTTCCATATTATCCTCACTATCCAAACCGCTAGAAAAGCACATTCACAAAACAACATTAAAACACTTAGTTCGCCACAAACTAATGGTTGATAGTCAGTCAGGATTTCGGCCAAAATATTCTTGTCATACGGTCTAAAGCCCTAACAAGCATGATAGAAAACTGGCATCATAATATTAACAACATGTGGAGTGGTGTTTGTAGACTTTAGAAAAGCATTCAATATGATAGATCATACCTTTCTATTTTAAAAAACCTATAAACAATTAAAGAAAGCTCTAATATGCTTACATTGATAAAATCCTTTTTATTGAGCAGAAAACAAGTTGTATCACACAATAAATCGCTGTCTCAAATCATTACCATTATTATTGGAGTACCTGAGGGGTCTATACTTGGCCCTCTGTTATTTGCCATTTATATACACGATTTTCCTTTATATCGTTAGTCGTCGTGCGATTTTGCAGACGACTGCAGAGTATATACAAACGCTATTGATTGTAATGTGCTAAAATTATCCTTGCAACAGGAATTAAATAGTGTAGTTAACTGGAGACATGAAAACCGCATGCAAATTAACATTTCTAAAACAAAATCTATGTTAATAGCAACCAGTCAAAGACTTCACACTCTAAACTCACTGAGAACTTTTCAGCTGCACATTGGTAGCACACATGTAAAAAGTGTAACCGAGCATAAGGCACCGGGTCTTATCATTGATAAAAATCTAACCTTTAATCCCCATGTTCATGCTCTCGTTAAACAAATAGCCAAGAAAAAAAAGTATACCAACTTGCCAAAATTAAAAATGTCCTTGATGAAAACACAAGAAAGATATTATATACTTCCCACATACAAACACATATTGATTATTTCTCCACAATCTTGGATGGATGCTCAAATCAATAATAAAACGCTTTTATTCATTTCAAAAAGGTGGAGGAGAGGGGGGGGGCAGTACGTTTAATTAATGGTAAAAAGCGTACTGACAATTCTAACCTACATAAATGTCTTCAGTTACTGTCACTCCACAAACGCTTACTTTGTAATAAGGCTTAACTAATTCCCCAAATCCTATTACAAAATGCTCCAAGGTATCTTTGGCCCTTGTTTAAATATAACGCAAGACATGGCGAACGACTAAACATTCTCCATGCCCCTAAACCTAGGATAGACATATACAAAACAAGCTTAGCGTACTGTGCCGCTCAGTTGTGGAACGATCTTCCACAAGAAATCAAAGATACCACCAATCACTATACATACAGTTGTAATCTTTTTGAACACTATCTCAATACAGACTATATACCCCCTGAAAACAAACAAAACATATGATGGAAAATTATCTCAAACAACAACTAGCTAATAAACATTCCCTTATGTATGATACGTTACATCTTCCTTAGGAATTTATAACGACCATGTTAAAAATTGTTTTAGTGAGTCATGTATTTTTGATTATTCCTATGCGATTTAATGCATATTGTTCTTTTGTTGTCTAAGATTAGCTTCATAAGTGATGTATGAATGAAATAACGTATGAGAGGAAAGAGAGAAGAAGGGCAGAATGTTAAACGGGCCTGCGTGCCCAATTCTTAACCCTTTGCAAATAAAGTTGTTCGTCCGTTCGTTCTCATTCTCTCTCTCTCTCTCTCTCTCTCTCTCTCTCTCTCTCTCTCTCTCTCTCTCTCTCTCTCTCTCTCTCTCTTTGTCTCTCTTATTCTCTCTCATCCCTCTCATTGTTGCCCAACCTATAGAGATAGATCAGTGGGGTGAAATGGTAAAATCGACATTGGAATGGGATTTAAGCACAAGACCCTCGGGCCAACAAGCAAGCTACCACAGTTGCCACAAATCAATGAATCTGTTATTGATTGTGTAATCTGTTCATTGGCCAATCAATGTATATGTTACTGAATGTTTAATCTGTTCATTGGCCAATCAATGTATATGTTACTGAATGTTTAATCTGTTCATTGGCCAATTGTGGATTTTAAAAAGGCTTATGATAGTGTCCATAGAAATAGTCTATGGAATGCTATGCACGAACATGGAATACCAAGGAAGTTAATCAACATGACCAGACTATGCATGGAAGATACTTATAATATAGTAACATATAAAGGCAGGAAATCAGACCGTTTCCAAATAACATCTGGCTTGAAACAGGGTGATGCACTATCGCCGCTCCTTTTCAGTCTGGCTCTAGAGAAAGTTGTAAGGAAGGTAAAGGAGGAATGTGCTACTGGAGGAATATCCAAACTGCTTGATTATGCAGATGATATAGATATTATAGGGGAAAATGAACAACAGACATTGGAAATATTGACTCACTTAAAGGAAAAAGCTCAATAATGGGACTGGTTATCAACCAAGACAAGACAGAATATATGGTAATTTCAAGAGTAGGAACGGCTAAAATCTCTGGCCACATACAAATAGATAATATGACAATTAAAAGAACGAAAACATACAAATACCTGGGTACAATCTTAACTGCTTCCAACATAATAAGGGAAGAAATACAAGCTAGAATCAACTCTGGAAATAAGATATACTATGCACTACAACATCTGCTAAAATCAAATGCGCTATCTCGTAACACTAAAATCACAATATACAAAACACTGATCAGACCAGTTGTGCTGTATGGCTCTGAAACCTGGAGTACAACGAAAGGGAACGAAGCCTTGTTACAAACCTTTGAGAACAAAGTCTTAAGATGCATCTTTGGGCCCATTAGGGACACACAAAGTGGAGAGTGGAAAAGAAGAAGCAACAAAGACATTTATGATCTGTTTAAGTCCCCGCTAATCACTGGTATCATGAAGGCTAATAGACTGCAATGGCTGGGGCATATAGAAAGAATGGAAGATAATAGGGAAACAAAACTCGCTTACACTCAGGAAATAAATGACCGTAGACCCCGAGGTAGACCAAGAAGACGGTGGAGAGATAATATACATACAGACCTACAAGCACTTGGAATCAGTGACTGGCAAGAGAAGGTCAACCAGAGAGACGAATGGAGACGGCTTGTATCTGCAGCAAAGAACCTCAATGGCTCGGAATGCTGAAGAAGAAGAAGAAGAAGAAGAAGAAGAAGAAGAAGAAGAAGAAGAAGAAGAAGAAGAAGAAGAAGAAGAAGATTGGCCACATCAATGGACGATTACTGAATGTTTAATCTGCTCATTGACCATCAATGGATCTGTTACAGAATGTAACTCTGTTCATTGACCAATCAATGCATCTTGTTAATGAATGTTTAATCTGTTCATTAACCCACCAATCCATTCATTGACCGCTCATTGACTTTTCAATGACCCACTCATTGATTCGCCTGTGACCCAACAACAATATAGCCTCTTTAGGCGCAACCCTAACATTTGATTATTGATACTTTCATTAATGACACATGCTATTTCCATTGACGATCTTGTGTCATGATGCCAACATGTACCCTAGCTGTGGAATTGTGTGCTTTTGTTTTCCATCGGCCTCAAACACCCCATGTGCTGATGCCACTACTCAGTGAGTGCACTGGAGTGACGTTTGACTGCGTGTAGATTAACTTTCCCTATTATCAGTGTTCCTTGCCACTCCGACGTCTGAGATACTTGTAATTTTACGTTCCCAAGTTAAGGACGAGTATAACGCTGCTCACCGTAAACAAATTCGTTTAGGTAGCCTGTGATCTTGCATGCAAGTGAAAGTGACTAGCCCAGCGGAATCCTGATTCTTATTAGTATAGTGTGGATACTGGGCATGGGCGCTCTTTTCTAGGACTTCAGTGTCTAGGATCTTGTCTTGCCATTTAATCTTCTAATAGCTTCCTAAGGCAGACTGTGTGGAAGTGGTTTAATTTCCTAGCGTATCGCTGATAAACAGTCCATGTTTCACAAGCATATAGCAGTGTGGATAATACAACTGCTTTGTAGACTTTCAGCTTTGTTTGTAGTCTTATTCCATTTCTGTACCATACATTCTTGTACAGTCTGCCAAAGGCCGCTTTCTTGCATTCACTTTGTCATAAGTTGTGGCAGCTTGTGACACAGTGCTGCCAAGATAGGTTAATTTGTAACCTGCACAGTTCGCGGCGACTGCACTAGCCAGGCGGCCCTTATTCCTCAGGCTCAAAGACCCCTCTGCCATACACCGCAAGGTACCATATTGGCAGTAAATAAATGACTTAGTCTATGATCATTTACTTAGATATTCGGCACGGTATGATTAATCCCTGGAGCTGGATGGTACATAACTACAGTCTTCTCCAAGTTGATATTGAGCCCAAAGTTGGCACAATCATATGAGAAAGCTGAAAAATTGTGTTGCATGTCTGCCTCTGAGTTGGCATATAGAGCGCAATCGTCAGAAAACAGGAGCTTTCTGTCCCAAATGTGGACATATGACTCAACTGTAACGTCGTGAATTGTTCTGTCATCCAGATACCTGTGGATATGTGACTCAACTGTAATGTCATGAATTGTTCTGTCATTCAGAGAACTGTGGACTGTGACTCTGGGCCTAGCGTTCTTTGGTTTCAGTGTGGGCTGTGCTATTGTTCCAACTATGAAATGTCTGGTGTTAGGGGCCAGGTATGTAGTTTTGTGCTATTGTTCCAACCATGAAATATCTGGTGTTAGGGACCAGGTAGGTAGTTTTGTGCTATTGTTCCAACCATGAAATATCTGGTGTTAGGGACCAGGTAGGTAGTTTTGTGCTATTGTTCCAATTTTGAAGTGATAACAGCATAACAGTAATAGCAACAGTAACATCAACAGTAACAACATCAGTAACAACAACAGTAACAACAACAGTAACAACAAGAACATCAACAACAGTAACAACAAAAGTAACAACAACAACAGTAACAGCAACAGTAACAGCAACAGTAACAGCAACATTAACAAAAGCAACAACAGCAATAGTAACAACAATAGTAAAAGCAACAGTAACAACAACAGTAACAACAACATAACAACAACAGTACCAACAACTGTAACAACAAACAACACCATAACAACAGTAACAACAATAAAATGAACAACAACAGTAACAGCAACAGTAACATCAACCGTAACATCAACAACAATAGTAACAACAACAGTAACAACAACAACAGTAACAGCAACATAACAACTACAGTAACAAGAACAGTAACATCAACAGTAACAAGAACAGTAACATCAACAGTAACAAGAACAGTAACATCAACAACAATAATAACAGCAACAGCAAAAACATTAACAGCAGCAAAAGCATGGACAACAACAACAGTAACATTAACAACAGCCCAATATTTCAAACATGCAGCAGACATCAACCTGTGTGAACTATCCCAGCTGAGAATGCAACATACCATCTCACCTCTGGAACTATCCCAACCGAGAAGTCAACATACCATCTCACTGCTAGACTCTCCCAGCTGAGAAGCCAACATACTATCTCAATGCTGGAACTATCCCAGCTGAGAAAGCAACATATTATCTCACTGCTTGAACTATTCCACCTATGCAGGCAACATACCATCTCACCGCTGGAACTATCCCAGCCGAAAAGCCAGCATACCATCTCACTGCTGGGACTATCCCAACTGAGAAGCCAACATACCATCTCACGGCTGAAACTACCCCAGCCGACAGGCAACATAATATCTCATTGCTGGGACTATCCCAACTGAGAAGGCAACAGACCATCTCACCGCTAAAACTATCCCAGCTGAGAAGGCAACATACCATCTCACTGCTGGTAGTACCTCAGCTGAGAAGGCAACATACCATCTCATTGCTGGAACTATCCCAGCTGAGAAGGCAACATACCATCTCATTGCTGGAACTATCCCAGCTGAGAAGGCAACATACCATCTCATTGCTGGAACTATCCCAGCTGAGAAGGCACCATACCATCTCACTGCTGGAACTATCCCAGCTGAGAAGGCACCATACCATCTCACTGCTGGAACTATCCCAGCTGAGAAGGCAACATACCATCTCATTGCTGGAACTATCCCAGCTGAGAAGGCACCATACCATCTCACTGCTGGAACTATCCCAGCTGAGAAGGCACCATACCATCTCACTGCTGGAACTATCCCAGCTGAGAAGGCACCATACCATCTCACTGCTGGAACTATCCCAGCTGAGAAGGCAACATACCATCTCACTGCTGGTAGTACCTCAGCTGAGAAGGCAACATACCATCTCACTGCTGTTAGTACCCCAGCTGAAAAGGAAATATACCATCTCACCGCTAAAGCTATCCCAGCTGAGAAGGCAACATACCATCTCACCACCTTCAGCAGGCAACTATCTGCTATGTGGAGACAGCCTGTGTGAGGTGAGATAAACACTCTGTACAGTGAAGTCCACCCCCTTGCTTGCTAACCCTGTTGTTTGTGTTGTCTTTCTGACAGAGATATCGGGTTCGAGGACAGTTTGGACACCTATGGTTTGGTGGCCGGATTGTTCAACGCCACCTTCAGTCTGGGGTATGTTTAGGTTGACAACTGACGTCATGAATGTTTAAGTTAACAAGTGAAGTTATGCATGTTTAGAGATAACCATTGTATTGAGACAAAGTTATATTGAGCATCGCTGAGAGATTACAGTGCTCAGGCTCAGCAGGTGCGGGGTTAGATCTCAGAATAGGACTGGGACTTTGTACAAGAATCTTAGCTACCTAACATTATCACACGCCCCCCTGATCTCAGGTTAGGACTGGGTTAATTAGGTTAATTACAGATCTATAATACATATTATATGTTTATACGAATTATACCAGAATAAAATTAATACAAAATATGATTTCGTGTCCATATTGTGATGGTCGGACGGGGAAGAATGACATGAAATAGTGGCCAATTTCGTCACAATTATCACACGTTCCCCTGATATCAGGTGCACGACTGGGACTTCGTTCAAGAATCGTATGTACCTAATATTATCATACGCCCCCCAGATCTCAGGCTAGAATTGGGACTTTGTTCAATAATCTTAGGTACCTAACATTATCACCCCACTGGGGGGTAGAAGTACCTGGCCTGGCATCTGGCTGAAGGAAGTAAACTGGACACAAATGTATACCGAAGTCAGACACACTGACCGGTGGAGGCGTCCCCTGCTGGATGTGACACAGTTTCTGTGAAACAGGCGACCTGAAAAAGAAATGAATATTTAGAGCATGAGTAAATGATGTGATTACATGCCTCGTAAGCGGCTTCCAGAAAGCATATTCTGTGATGAGCTTGACTTGATGGGACAAGGCAGAATATTCTCTGTAATGTATCTTTGTCTACCGAGGTAGGGAATAGAAGTTTTAAGAGCTGTATTGAGCCAATCCTGATGTATGGAGGTTATCAGACATGTAAGAATTTATGTGGAATCTGGGTAGTAGTAGTTTTATAGAAGAATGAAGATAACTTAGTTTAGTTTAGTCGGTGGATCAACATCACGGCACATGGGGGTAACCCATAAGTGCTCAGTTCTACTCCTTACTCAAGCCTGAGTCCCGTGTCGTGTCCCCCTTTAAAGTGTCGTCCCTGGAGTGAGGAGAGTCAACACCCACATTATAATATTTTTTTTCCCTGTATCAATATCCTGGAGAATCCACCAGCTTCCGTCCAACACACTCCATCAGCACGTGGACACCTTTTCCTATCACTCTCTCACTGTCGTACTATGCCCCCTCTCATACTTCCCCAACGCAACATACTCAACAACTCTTGCTTCTAAAAAATTTATAAAGATTAATTTATTAAAAGAAAAGTGTAACGTATATGAGACGTGTATGCGAAGAAA